>CM044009.1:4029474-4292339 GCA_024085815.1 Flaveria linearis | reverse complement strand
CCTTATAATAACAATAATCAACTCTGACTCATAGTCTATTATAACAATTGTATATTTTATGTTCTTTTATGTTCTCCAACAATATCAACATAGATCAGATTCACATTTCAATTTTCATCACCATTAATGTCAAAACCCAATTCTTGTGCAAATTCACACCTACCCAACAACAATCTTCTTCAATCAATTCAACACAAACCCTAATTCATCACCACCATCGTTCTCAAACCCATGAATCGATTGAACAATTGAACATCACCTGTCAATTTCTCACCTTCTCATCAGAATTCAAACTCTGAAACCCTCAATTTCCCCCCTTTTCAGCAATTTCACTCACATGCCCCACAGATCACACAACAAAGATCAAAATCCGATTCAGTTTACGAACATCAATGGGAGCTGAGAAGAAGTGGTTGTTCACCCTCTTCATCGCCGCATTCATCTCGCTGTTAATCTTCATCTCCTCGATCTGCGGCTTCAGTTCTTCATACACCTTCACTTCCCCAAAACCCTTCGCCGCCGTCCGCCGGGGACGCGGCTACCCGCCGGCGTTCGCGTACTACATCTCCGGGACACGTGGCGACGCCGACAGGATCTTTCGGTTGTTGTTGGCGGTGTACCATCCGAGGAACAGGTATCTGTTGCACATTGGGACTGAGGGTTCGGAGGATGAACGGAGGAGGTTGAGTGCGATGGTGAAATCGGTGGCGGCGATTAGGGCTTTTGGGAATGTTGATGTGATTGGGAAGCCTGATGCGACGACGTACATGGGTGCGAGTAATATTGCTGCGATTTTGCGTGCTGCTGCGATTTTCTTGAAGGTTGATGGTGGTGGGATTGGTTTGTTACTCTCAGTGCTATGGATTATCCTTTGCTCACACAAGATGGTATTTGTTTCTGCAAATTCTTGATGGTTATATCTTGTTGTGCAATGGTTAATTGTTAGTGTTTAGGTGTAAATTAGCAGATTTGGATGAGTAGGTTAGATTAAGGTGAATGTAAAGTTTTCTGATTGAGAATCATAATCATAGATTTGAACAGCTAGTTATTTGATTAAGAGTATGATTCTTGAAGATGCAATAATTGATTTGAACGTGTACAGGTAAACAGCCTGTTAATGGAGGGTGGTAGTTCTGTTTATCTGGAATTAGCAATACATTTGTTAATGCTGATTGGTTCTTGAAGTTTCTGATGATTATTAGGCTAGATTTATCTTCCTCCTGGCGCGTTTGGTGATGACGTGAGGTGAGGCCTAGGTGCTTTAAACGTAAGCAAGGTGGTTTCCTTCCTCTAGGTGTGACGTATTTACCTGGCGTCAGCGGTCAGGCTACCTTTTTCTTCTTTCTTCTAAGTAGTCCTTAAATAGCCCGTGAACACAACCCATTTAGCACCCTAAAGAAAACCTCGTATCCGATTAAACATCTCCCTTCTTCTTTCTTCTAAGCAGTCGGCACTTCAGAGTTAAGTAGCCCACAAAAGAAAGTTAAGAAACCTAAATTCCATATTTATCGGTAATGTTTGACATTGATCTCGCCACGAGTAGTGTGATTGTCTAGTCTCCTAGTTTAGGGTGCATTGATAGTACCTAAATGCTACCATCAACGAAAACAACAATCAAAGTAACATAATAGCTTATTTTCTAGAGGTAAGCTTTTCTCCCAATGATGCTTAAGCTAATCCTTTATGTGTATCGTCAAATATATCATGCTAAATAACATCTTGTGATCCTTTATCGTTATAATATGGTTACTAAGTTAGATTGTTGCCATTTGTGTTGTTGCCATACGTTATTTGATTACGTGCACCGTGTGTGGGTCTAACAATGATGATTGCAACATATATGTCAACAACATAAATGCCAACAGCAGTCACAAATATTAGGCAATAGTATTGCAATATGTATCATAAGCATATATAAATTAGCTTTGTAAGTGAGGGATGAGGAGATATTTAGCATGCTTAATTTGATGGCATTTATAGTGTTGAATTGAGCATCATTGAGAGAGAAGTTTACCTCTTGAATGTAAGCGATTTTGCTACTTTAAGTTATTGATAACTATTTGCAACTCTATATGTTTGGGTTTAGTAACATCTTAGGTTAAGTTAATCATTAGTTAATGGAAATGGGTTTGAATGCTAAGGAAGTGCAAGAGCCATGAACTTTTTACTCACGGTTGTAGATGACTTTCGTGATAGGGATTATGAAATCAATTGGAACTGGTAACAAATAAGTGTGATGATTTTGAGCAATAAAACGTGCACAAAGAGATGATTTCTCTTGAAATTGATCTCATTATGAATAATTTTGTTGTGTTTGAACTTTGAACTTAAGCTTCTAGTTTGGGAAAGTCATGTGTATTTGAAGCTAATGCATAACAAATAAAAATGTCATATATCAGTTATTAGTTATGAGATCGAGAGAACCCATGAAAATATATATATCTATGTTAAACAATAGAATTTCCTTGTATTGGACTTGCCATATGTGTTGTTGCCATACGTTTTATGATTGTTGTTGTCATCTATTTTGTGATTACGTGAATCATGCGTGGATCTAACAATGACGATTGCAACATATATGTAAACAAAATAAAGATTAAAGGCGAACATCAGTCACTAAATATTAGGCAATGGTATTGCGATAAATAGTAATTGTATTATAGTCGATTACCCATATATCGATTAGCTTTGTGAGTGAGCCATTAGGAGATATTTGGCATGCTAAATTTGATAGCATTCATAGATTATTGAATTGAGCATCATTGAGAGAGAAGCTTACGTCTTGAATGTAAGCTATGGTGCTACTTTTAAGTTATGGCAACTATTTGCAACTCTATTTATTTGGGTCTAGTACATCTTAGGTTAAGTTAATCATTAGTTTATAGGAAACAAGTTAATTGCTGAGGGGCACAAGAGCCATTGATTTTTACACACGGTTGTCGTTGACTTTTCGTGCTAGGGATTATGAAATCATTTGGAACTGGTAACAGTAAGCATGATGGTTTTGAGCAATAAAATGTGCACAAAGGAGATGGTTTCTCTTGAAATTGATCTCATCATGAATGATTTGCAGTTCTTGAAACTAATCTACTCGTTTGGAAGTCATGTATATATGAAGTTGAATTAAAAATAGTAACTTAATGCGTATTAAATAGAAAGTTCAGATTTCAATTATTAGTTATGTGATTGAGAGAACCCGTGTAAATATATGTTTATATTAAACAATAGAATTTCCTTGTATTGGACTTACCCTATTACATGGTAATGTGTACACACCACATCCCACACACATATATATAGCTACATGCATACACACACGTGTGCATACACATCCATGCGTATATATATATGAACAATAAAGAACAAATTTGAATACCTGCAACTTTAAAGAATAACACATATATAAACTTACTTTGCATTCGTAAGGAAATTTCACATCAATTTACATTAATCTTATACGTGATTCTTGTTTGTATATTCTGATCAGACTTGTCTCACGCATTCTCCTCCATTATTAGAGATTCCAATTTCATCGACCATACTAGTGATCTTGGATGGAAAGAGTAAGCATACCTCTATTAGGCTCCATTATTTTCTGTTTCTTTTCTAAATTCAACCACTTGAATTAATGGCAAGTTATCCTTTTTAGGGGTCAAAGAATTCTGCCAATTGTAGTTGATCCAGGGCTCTACTTAGCAAGGCGAACCCAAATCTTCCGGGCCACAGAAAAACGGCCATTGCCTAACGCTTTTAAAGTTTTCACAGGCAAAGTTCTCTTTACTTTTCATCTACTTATGAATTATGTTTATCTGGTTATGTTTTCTCTCTTACAGATCAAACCTGTAAGATAAAGAACTTTGCTCAAAATGGAACGGTCAAATGGGTCGTCCCACTTGAAAGTGGCTGAAAATGTAATTTTAATACATAAAACATGTTAAATCATTTTATACAAGAAACGTAATATGTTGACATAATATAAATTTTGTAATCATATCTAACACATTGGACAGAAAGTGTTCCAGGTTACCCCAACTAGCCCATAGTACCATAGTTACTCATTTGACCTGGACCGTATTTGACTAGTTAATTGAGCCACGCTTTTTGGGTTTCTCGTGGATAATACTTGATACTCGCCTTTTTTGGGTCAAGCCCAGCTAGCTCGTAGCAACAAAAATTACATGGTTGACCTTATCCAGTTTGGACGGGTCTAATGTTTTCTCTTCAGCTGTTAAAGCGGGCAAAGTGGAAAATGGTCTAAGATGAAATAGGTCCAATGGATAAAACGGGTCAAAAGTTCCCAAGATGTTATCTTAAGGCATAAGCCTACTAAATCATTTTATTTTACTCATATTTCATATTTTCATAAAAAGTGTCCTGGTCAACCCATGCAGCTGTAGTACCAATAAAGCAAAAACAACTGGTTTTACCATAACCCAGTTTCACGTTGACTCACTGATACTTTTTGGCTTTTGTTGTGTGCAATACTGGAAATGTAATACCTTACAAATCTTCCTTGATTTTTTCAGGATCTCCATGGGTGATTTTGAGTCGATCATTCCTTGAGTACTGTGTTTTCGCATGGGATAATCTCCCTCGGACTCTCTTAATGTATGTTAACAATGTGGTTTTGGCTCAAGAAGTCTACTTCCACACCGTCATTTGCAACTCACCTGAGTTCAAAAACACAACCGTTAACGCAGACTTAAGGTTCATGGTTTGGGACAACCCCCCTAAAATGGAGCCACTTTTCCTCAACAAGTCAAACTATGACCAAATGGTTCAAAGTGGTGCTGCTTTTGCAAGACAATTTGCCAAAAATGACCCAGTGCTAGACATGATTGATAGCAATATCTTGAAACGGAGCAGTAACCGCCCCACCCTGGGTGCATGGTGCACCGCCAGGAGGAGTTGGTTCGTTGACCCGTGTTCAGAATGGGATGATGTCAATGTTTTGAGACCAGGAAATCAAGTGAAGAAGATCGAAGAATCTTTAAAGAATATGGTAGATGAGTCGAGATTAGAGTTAGATCAATGCAAATGAAAAAAAGATTGGAGCTTGATTATGGGTTGAAGATGAAGATGCGTTGTTTGGTGTTTACAAAGATTCTTTTCATTTGGTGGGGGGCTTTTCATTTTCATTTTGGTTTATTATAAGTTTTGTTTGTAAAGGGATGAAGGTAAAATTAAAGTAAAAGAACAAGAGGAATCCTCTTACTGTGTAAACCATGTTTGTAATGTTGTAATGCTCTTATGGTCTCTCCTTTGTTTTATGGTCTCTTTTGTAATATCAAAAGCATGATTGATTCATTTTAGCTTTTTTTTAAGGGTTATTGGATTTTAATAATCTTAATTTTATTTATTGGTCGGGATTAATTCCAACTCAGGAAATATATAGTCGCTTCTAACTTTTAACTTATTTTCATCCAATGATCCATTACTAATCGGGAGTTAACCCTCGGTAGTTTTTTCGATGAAATGGGGTCAAAATTGAGTCATTTTTCAACTCTAGCACCACCTAGTCTAATTAGGTTCATTTTCCATTGTGTAGCCTCCATTATCATCTGAAATCTATCTTTAACGAGTTCAGTGGTTCAAATCACAAGGTGAAGATTGACGGGTTTTGGGTGCGGAAGTTTTAAATTGACGGAACTGATTATAGATTTCCACTTTTTGTTTATTATTTTGGCCACAAAACAGTCCACATCATCAAAAACTAACGGGGTTAACTCTCGGTTAATAAGGGATCGTTGGAGGAAAATAAACTTAAAGTTGAGAGTATCTATAAACATTTACTGAGTTAGGATTAATCCGGCTAATAAATGAAACATGGGATCATTAAAATCCAATAACCCTTTTTTTAAGTGATAAATGTTTGAAGTCTAAACCTTTTATGAATATAAGAACAAATCTACCTAAATACAAAAGAAAACACTAAATGCAAACAACTAACTTAGCTACAAAATAGAGGAAAATCACAAGAATAAATCACTTTTTGTATCATTAAGAATGTTCTTGAAATGTATAAAACTTGTCTAGTTTTTTTATCTTTTCTATAAGATTTTTAGAAAGTACATTTTTCTAGAATTTACATTTTTCATGTAGTATGACTTTCCACGCATGTGCTTTACTTTCACGTATCAAACTTTGTTTAATAAGAAAGTGGTATGAATGATATGTAAACATAAAGCGAACAAGTGAAATTTGATAATGTATTTCAAAACTATAGAGGTAAATCTAACATTGGGTTGCAATGTATATGCTCAAAATATGATTATTTACTAAACTCATACGTGAATAAATCTCTCATCATCACGGTTAAGCTCTCTCTTGCATGAAACTATAAATGGTACAAAATACATAGTAGCAAAATTGTATAACATGCTTTCAAGGCACCAAAGCAAATTCAATAACATTTTTAGTATTCATTATCGATCTTTCAAACAAAAAGAACTCACATGAATGAAACCCTTTCTCAACTAACCACCAAAAGTGTTTTCAATTTCTCAAGCCTATGAGTCAATGTCATTACAATATCTTCCTTCCCCTCATCACAAGAGCTTGTTTTAGCTTATTGAACATATGGGTAGGAGGCCTAATACCCATATTCAACATTTCTTCAAAATATTTACAAGCATCTTGCAACTTCTTTGCGCGACACAACGCGTTAATCAAAGTAGCAAACATATGCATTCCGGGTAGAATTCCTTCACCCTTCATCTCTTCCCAAAACTCATCGCGATATCCATCTTACCCTCGTTACAAAACATCCTAACCATGATCTCATAAGTACTCACACTCGGATCACACTCAAAATCACTTTTCATTCGTCTGAAAACACTATGAGCCTCTTCTGTTCTCCGCCCTCTAACCAAGTGATGAAGAATTATGTCAAAAGTTCGTGAATTTGGCCCGACCCCACATCTTTTCATCTCTTCAACTACCCTAAAAGCATCATCCATCTGCATAGACCAACAATAAGCCCCCAGGACCGCGTTATAAGTTGGAGCCTCAATAGCATGCCCACAAGACTTTGATAGCTCAAAAAACTCTAAAGCTTCACTTAACCTATTCTCGGACCCTAATCCATTAATCAAAGTACAATATATGCGGCGTTGGTTCTATATCATTCACTTTCATCTCATCAAACTTCTTGATCGCGTGATCATACTTTTTAGCTTTACAATACGCGTTTATGATGATCCCATAAGCAATAACATCCGGTTCAAATCCTTTTGCTTTCATTTCTCTATAAACCTCATCTAACTTCAATAGATTCATCTCTTGACCCCAACCTTCTATAAGTATTGTATACGATTTTATATCGGGTACGAACTTTCTCTTAGTCATTTTATCAAACACCTGGTGTGCACTCTCAACTTGTCTCGACTTACAAAGAGTATCAAGAAACCTATTAAGATCACAAAGCTCAATCTTGAACCCGAACTTCTCGATCCTCTCGAACGCCTCAATCGCTTCTTTCACCTTCTTTGCCCTCGCGTATCGCCTCGAGACCAACGCAAATGTGGTCTATCCAACACCCCTTTAACCTTCATCTCATTAACCAATGTCCATATCATCTTGAACTGCTTGATCTTACCCAAAGCTTCGATTAACGCATTGTAAGTATCAGAAGTATGCTTGAATCCCTTTTGTTTCTCCGCCCATCGGAAGAAAGAAAGCGCGAAAACTCCGGCATTGGTTAGTTTCTTCAAAACCTCGGTAACTAGAGCTGGTGAGAGGTCAATTTGAGTGGAGGTTAATAAAGATTCTAGCTTTGATCGATCATGGTGGTTTGAGATGATTTTACAGAGGTTTTCGGCTTCTGTGATGATTTGGGGTTTATTGCTTCTGGGTTTTGATGGGTTTGTTGCAGAAGCTTCTGGGATGAGATTGTGGGTGGGGGTTGAATGTCGATTGAAGCTTGCGGATTGATTGTTTCGCTGAAGCTAATTAGGGTAGAAATTGATGGGGATGATGATGATGATGACGATGATGGGTGGAGAATCTTGAGTGTTCTTGTTGAAAGCTTGATGATTTGGGGAGAACGACATTTTTTGGGGGAGAACAATGATATCAAAATTTCAACGAGCACAAATACAAACAAAAAAAAACATATCCAGTAAGTCCCACTCAAGAAAGTCCCGCTCAAGAGCATGATTTAGGAGGGGTAGGTGGTGGCAAGTATTTCCTCTATCTTGGGAGATAGAGAGACCGCTTCTGGAGAGACCCCCAACACACATTAATGAAAACAAATAACAATCGCAAACGTACTATACGGCAGACAACACATAGGAATAAATCACATAAATCACCTAAATACCTAGAGAGTGCGTACATCAAATAAGCGGGAAGAATCGTGTATAAGGGCAGAATTAGGAAACGGGCCCGCAACAAGATCACTTCAACCCTTCCTATCACCGGTCCCACTAAAAGTCCTTAATTTTAATTCTACGCCTTCACTCAGTCCTATCCTCGATCATGTGCTCAGAGAGGTGCATGTCTATCATATTTCGCTTAATTATCTCATCCCAAGTCAACCTAGGTCTACCTCTACTCCTCCTACCCTCTACGTTGATGTTCTCTACTGCTCTAACGGGTGCTACCATCGGCCTTCGCTTTACGTGCCCAAACCATCTTAATCTTCCCTCTCGTATTTTATCTGTGATACAAGCCACCTGTAACCTCTGTCGAAACATGTCGTTTCTTATTCGATCCAATCTTGTGTGTCCACACATCCACCTCAGCATTCTCATTTCCGCGACTTCTATTTGTCTGATGCGATTTCTTTATGGCCCAACAGTCTGTTCCGTATAACATAGCTGGACGTACTACCACTCTGTATATTTTTCCCTTTAGTTTTTTGGGAACCTCTTATCACACAGGATCCCTGATGCTGCTCTTCATTTGCACCATCCTGATTGCACCCGGTGGGCTACATCACTGTGTATCTCTCCGTCATCCTGAACGTACGAGCCCAGGTATTTGAACCTAGACGTCTGTGGTACCGTCATGCCCTGGATACTGATTTGGGTGTCTTCTTCAGCTCACCACTAAAGTTACAATGCATGTATTCGGTCTTAGAGCGACTTATCGTTAAGCCTCTGCTCTCTAGTGCTGCTCTCCACTGTTCTAGCCTCTCGTTAAGCACTGTTTTAGATTCTGATATTAAGAATATCATCTGCAAACAGCATGCACCACGGGACTGGCTCTGTATATACTTGGTCATCTCATCCAGTACTATTATGAAGAGAAATGGGCTCAATGCCGATCCTTGGTGTAGTCCCACTCCACCGGGAAGAAGTCTGTGTCTCCCACTAGTGCTCGCACATACGTTTTTGCCCCTTCATACATATCCATATTATTTTGATGTACATCTCTGGTACTCTTCTGAGTCGTAGACTTTACCAAATGAGCTGACGCGGCACACTGTCATATGCTTTTTCTAAGTCAATAAATACCATATGGAGGTCCATTTTCTTCTCTCTATATTTCTTCATTATCCTTCTTATGACATGTATGGCTTCTATTGTAGAGCGTCCTGGCATAAATCCAAATTGGTTTACCGCAATCTGAGTTTCTCGTCTAATTCTTGCGTCAATGACTCTTTCCCATAGTTTCATCGTGTGACTCAATAGCTTTATTCATCTATAATTTGCACAGCATTGGACATCTCCTTCTTCTTATATATGGGGACTATGAGGCTGCTTTCCACTGCTCTGGCATCCTCCCGGTTTTGAAGATAGTGTTAAATAAGTTTGTTAGCCATTGAAGGCCCTCGTCTCCCAGGCACTTCCAAACTTCAATCGGTATGTTGTCTGGCCCCACCGCCTTAGCCCTTCCCATTTTCTTCAGCGCTCTCGTAACTTCGTCGAGTGTGATGCTTCTACAGTAACACTTGTTTTGTTGGTTTGGTTGAGTTGTTCTATCGTTCGCAGTTTGTTGGTTAAGGTTCCTTATGTTGAAAAGGTTATCGAAGTAAGTTTTCCATCTCACCTTTATGTCGTTCTCCTTCACCAAGACCTTTCCATCCGCAGCCTTTATAAACTTCACTATTTTCAGGTCTTGTCTTCTACTTTCTCTTGCCCTGGCGATCTTAAACATGTCATATTCTCCTTCTTTCGACTGTAATCGGTTATACATTCTCTCGTATGCTGTGCTCTTTGCCTCTGACACAGATTTTTTCGCCTCTCGCTTAGCCTCCTTGTATTTATTTTTAGCTCTGCTCGTTCTTCCTCATTTTTACAGTGTAAAAGGTCTCTGA
This sequence comes from Flaveria linearis, assembly GCA_024085815.1. Lineage (NCBI taxonomy): Eukaryota > Viridiplantae > Streptophyta > Magnoliopsida > Asterales > Asteraceae > Flaveria > Flaveria linearis. The sequence goes on along the minus strand of CM044009.1, from coordinate 4,282,078 downwards.
AGTTTTGTTGTTTAATTCTGATCCTCTCCTGAACATTTTCATTCCACCCACCTTCCTTATGACATACTGTCCTATTTGTTGCAAGTCCAAGAGTTTCTTTAGCTGCTTGTATAACTGTAGTTGCCATATCCTCCCACATTTGGTTTGCGTCTTCCTGCGTCTTCAACGAGCATAAATAATGTTGTCTAAAAACTTTTTTTCTTACAGAACTCTATGTGTTTCTGCTGATATGAGTTTTTGAAAGAAAAAAATATTGGGTGTGTTTGGGATTGTTTTTCAAAATAACTTATTGACTTATTAACTTTTAAAAAATAAAAAGTCATTTGATAGTGTTTGATAATATGATGGTTGTGAGAGAAATAAGTTAATAAGTTAGTCCATACTAACTTATTAAAAAATTAATAGGTTAATAAACTGTTTGAAAAGCTTATCCAAACACCCTCATAAAATCTGAAACAGTAAATATGATTTTCAAAAAGAAAGAAATATATTTTTATATGAATATTTCTTATATGAAAATCCGATCCGTCCTTCAATATGATTTATCGATTCAATCATTCAAGTGTCCAATGTCACACCCCAACCTTGACGGCGGAATCGTCAAGGCGTGAGAGTTACGATTGTTCACAGCCACATAACGCTATTGCCTGAAACATGTTAAAAATAAAAGGTCAACATATTGTTGGTGAGCATTCTATAGTTTTGAATACATTATATAAAAGATGGCAATTCATGTTGTAAATTAGAGAACAAGGTAACTAGGGATGTAAGACAGAATGCACAATCAAACCTTGACAAAGTTTTACAAGTTCTCAAACGTTTACAAGTATATACGATTAGCTAAGTGTACTTGGATCAACCAAGCAGGCTTGTCAGGCCCATAGATCTATGACGTCGCCAGGCTAGCAATAGTTAATGATTGTACATGTATTCGACATTACATGGTAGTTACAGGATTCAACTAATCACAACACACAAGCAAATTACCATAAATTTACAAGAATCAAACGGGTTTACAAGTGCAACGTTTATAAGGTAACATGTTTCACCCAAAAGTGTGAAAATAAGAAAAAGGGGTATAGAAATACTCACATGGTAATTAAGTATTGGATGACGATTAATAAGGATAATAGGTGACGTTCCAATGTAAACCTTCACGAGATACCTAAGAATATATATTTATTGACGAGCTTTAAGTTTAATTATATTAAGCTTAACGTTTTTAACGGGAACTAGGGTTTTAGGTGGAATTTGGGGTTTTTATAAATATAATTAGTTATCAAAATCATATATATTTTGATAAAAGAAAGCTATTAATCCATTTTATAATAATTTATAAGAAATTAAATTCTTATAAAATGATTAAATTCATAAAATGTAATTAAAATTCATAATTGACATAATTAAAGATAACGAAATGACTAATAATAACGTAGTGATCTCAACTATTTAAAGTTTATTTTTATAAAAATAAACCAATTATATTATTTGTTATTTGATATTTTATATAGAAATTAAAGTGTTTTCAAAGAAATAATTTTACAGAAAATTATTGGATAACTTTTAAAATAATTAGAGTTTATAAAATTAATTTTTATAATTTTTAGAATTTTTTTATGATTTTTAAAGGCTTAAAAAGCCAATAAAAAATAAGGGGGGGTGCCCGGGGTCGAACCCGGGACCTCCTGGATTGCTTAGTGAGTCGGGAACCGGTGAACCAAGGCATACGGCCGCGGGAATTTACGGTTCCCAAATATTTTAAACACAAACAACGAGTATCCCGAATTTCTTATGAACCCTAGATCGAATAGGTCCAAAATTGGGGCTCGAATCGGTTGTGTAAACGAAATTAACCTTGGGGATTTTAATCCCCAAGTGAAACCGAGCATATTGATGCCTTGAATTACCTGTTTTGGTGTAGATTCGATAGAGAACAAGTTTAAGAACAGCCGCGGCTCGAGAGAAACTGGAATCGATGTGTATGTGGTGTTTAGATTAAATTGAGGTTACAGAAAGTTTTTGTGGATGTAAAGGATCGTTTGCCCTCTATTTATAGGGGGTAATTTGATGCAAACACGCTCCATTCGATTTGATTTTGAAAGGGATGAGCGGGTTCGGTGGTTGCACGCGTAAACAAGCTCATTTTTCAAATATAATGGGTCCATATGTTCGAATCTTGGTCGTGAGGCTGTCGGAAGCTTTAATTCGAATTAAAAACCGCGTAATTTGGGCGTTTGGGGTTCGCCAGAGCTCGCCGGAAAGGTGGCCGGAAATACGGCCGGAAAAACGAGGGGGGCAGGGGTTGGTTTTGTAAATTTTAAAAATTACACAATTGGTCCCTGCGTTTTCATTTGTTGTTATTTTATGTGAAAAACTTCTTTTAAAGTTTCGAAATTGACAAGAATACCCCTGGACTTTATTATTATTATTATTATTATTATTATGTTATTATTATTATTATTATTATTATATTATTATTATTAATATTGTTATCATTGTTATTATTTATTATTATTATTATTATTTTTATTTTTATTTTATTAATAAAACTAACTTTAGATTATTTCAAAATTACGAGATGTTACAGTCTCCCCTACTTTAGGGAATTTCGTCCCGAAATTTGTTCACGAGGGGGCTGAGACGGAAAGATGAGGATGCTTGGATTTCACGTTCCAGCTGAATCAGAAGGTGAGCATGAAGCCATATATAGATCATAGTGATTTTTTTTTCTTGACGCAGTTTGTGTTCTCATTTTCTGAGGTACACTTTGAAAAACTTTCAGGTTTTGATAAGGTATCAAAAGAAGAAAATTTATCATCGATTAAGCTGACCGCTTTAGTATTTACTTTATGTGCAATGGCAGAGCCATTAGAGGTAAAAAGAGAGTCTAAAGTGTGTGGCTTCAAATTATCATTATAAGCTTTCTCATTGATTAAGAATAAACGTTAATACAAGATCTTACCGTCTCCCCTACTTTAAAGAATTTCATATAGAAATTAGAATGAACCAAGCGAAAAAATACGGGTAGGTGTACGAACGGACAGTGATAGACGTTTGATTACAGATGAGATGTTTCACTTTATGGAATCCTTCAAGTCTCATAATATATGCCAACTTGACTCTTCCAGTGAAATACGAGACGTTTTGAGAGATGTTATGGCAATTTACTTATTCCAATGTTTCCTCTTTGATTAGAAGACCAACAATGATAAGAAAGGCTAACCGTCGGAATTTAAGAATCCCAAACGTCACCATATGAAACGATCTTAACGCATATCTTGTGAATATGCATTTCTCCTTTGACCAACTATCGGTCTAAGAATAATACTCTATGCGAAGATCTTGGAATGAGTTCACGACGATAGTTAAGAATATTATTAAAAACAGAAAATGAATCAATCGTTCAAAATAACGATCGACGTTTTAACATCATACCACGGTGTACGAATAGTTGAAACAGATACAGGTCAATATCTCGACGTTGTGAGATAATGGGTCGAATTGAATTTTTAGCCAATCGGTCTATAATGCACCAATTGTCATCATGACCTCCAAGATAAGAGGCATTCAGTGATGAGGAAAATTAAACAGAAGATTTACGGGAACACGGAGATTAGGTTTTGTCATATGTAAAGGTAAGACACTTGGACACCTGCCAAGTTATGTCTTTTCTTTGATGCCAAATCCATGACTACAGATTACGAAATTTTATGAATCATTATATCTGTGACATCTCATTTTTTTCGTTAAATTAAAAGTTAACTTTGTTAAGTTTTAAAGGACCTCTTATGTCAATTTCGAAACTTTGACGACTTGTTATGCATGATAATTAATTTGGTTGTTAACAAATTAATTTAATAAATAATAATAACAATTTTAGTGTTTGTAACGTTTGCTTAATATTATAAACTTAACATAAGTGCTAATAATTTAAAAATAATAATTATTATTATATTATAATAATAAAAATAAAAATAAAATAATAATAATAATAATAATAATAATAATAATAATATAATATAATGATAATAATATTAATTTTGTAATAATATAAGGTTATTATATTAAAACTTATAAATGAAAGTTTTTACATAAAATATTAAAGCATTAAAACACCAGGGACTAAATTGTAATTTATTTAAAAAATAAAACCTAAACTTTGGGTGGTAATTACCCAATTCGAAACCACAGGGACCAAAGCTGTAATTTCCAAAACCACCCAACCCATTCCCGTCGCCCCCCCTGCTCCGGCCTGCATCTCCGGCCACCGCCTCCGGCGGCCTCCAAACCCACTAAAACGCCTAATTAAAATGAAATTAAACCGAACTTTAACTATGGTACACCAGTTTCATCCATTATATCACTTTTAATTGAATTCATTTGATTATTATTGTCGAGAACTTGAAACCGAAACTTGTAATCCAGGAGTGATCTCGTTCGACCTGAAACTGATCAAATCGTATCTATTTAATCAAGGGTAAAGCTTCTAATCAACCCATTTGAACTATCTGTAACCTCAATTTCACTTATAACACACACCCACCTCATGTTCGATCACCATCATCTTCCTCGACCTGCAACCAAGTCGATTACTACCTTATGAGTTCCATTACATGAAATTGAGTGAGGACTGTTACTCATCATCACCATCCGAAGCTTCATACAAGTTTAATTTGGTTATCAACCTCGTTTGCACATCGAACGAAATCGTGGTTGGCCGCGACCTGTTCTTCATCCATTCTTGAGCTACACACTTCGAATCCGGTAATTGAACATACTCATATGCTCGGTTTTAGATGGGGATCAAAAGCCCCATAACAATCAACATTAACAATAACGAATTGTGGTTCAATTCGGATCAAACCAAATCTAGGGTTTATATGAATTGGGGATGGGTTTCTATTGGTGTTTAAAAGGTTTTAAAACCAAAGTAAACCACGGCTGCGGCCCTGGTTTACTGGTTACACACTCACATGTTGAACTTGAGGTCCCGGGTTCGAACCCGGGCACCCTCAACATTTTTTTTAGCCTTTGTAGCCTTTAAAAAGAAATATATAAAAAATTCTAAAAATTATAAAAATAAGTTTTATAAATTTTATTTATTTTAAAGGTTAACCAATTATTTTCTGAAAATTTATTTCTAATAATATCTTAATATTTGATTTTATTCTATTAAAACAAATAGTATAACTAGTTAAATATCTTATAAAATAGACTTTAAAATTTGTTTATCTTAACAAAACATTACAGTTGGATTATTTTCTTGTTTTAGCTTACTAATTATTAATTGTTTCAAATATTAAATAATAAATTTTTGATTCAAATGTTACTTTTAAAAACATAATTATCTCTAATGTTTATCTAACTTTTATATTTAAATTGTTTCCTTTTAAAATAATTAAATAAATATTAGACTTGAAATAATAAATCCTTATAATATTAATAGGCATTATTAATTAAAGTTTTATTACGATAATTGTAGAAATTATATATATTATAATTTCACAAATTATTTGCAAACATTGTTTTCTTATAAAATATACTTTAACCAATTGTTTAGATTAATAATTGGCTATTAATCAATACGTTATTCTAACGAATCTTAAATAATTATAAGATATATTTATCTATGTTTATACTTAATTTCATTTCTAAAATGTTTATAATTCTTCTAATGGAATCAAATTGTAAATAACTATTTGGTAAAACTTATTACTTATTAAAAACCCCATCTTAACCCTAATGCTTATTTGAACGTTAATCTTATTATTAACTTAATCTTTATCTTGTAAATTATATATGTTAGGTGCCTTGTAATGGATACGTTGGATTTGTCGTTTTATCTTTTATTATCATCTTGTAATGCTTATATCAATGTGAGTTTTCCTTGCCCCTTTTTTTTATATTTTCACACTAATTTGGGGTGAAACATGATTACTTATACATAATGCACTTGTAAACGTTTAGACTTGTAAAGCACTTGCAATTCATATTTTTGTCATGGTTATTTGTGTGTTGTAAGTTTTTATATGAGATACATAGTTTGTTTACAATCATTAACTATTGCTAGCCTGGCGACGTCTTAGATCTTTGGGCCTGACAAGCCTATTTGGTGCTAAAGTCGATGTATTGCCGACTCCTAGGAGCCGTATGCTTGTGCACTAGGGAACCAAATACACTTAGCCAATCTTATATACTTGTAATCAAGTCGAGGTTTGGTTGTAACGATATGTGTTCTATAACCTTACTAGCTTATAACCTATGACATGAATTGCTACTTGTAATCTTTTCATATTATGTATGAAAACCTTGGAAACTCACCAACTATTTTTAGTTGACCTTTATTTTTATCATGTTTCAGGAAAACCCCAAGTTTGAAGTGCACTTATGTTGCTGGCATAAACTAGGACTTGGACCTAGTTAATAAAATCAATTAATTGTACTTTGTTATGTCATGTCAAATACTAGTTCATTGTTGAAACTTATGAATGTAATGTTACCTTTGAAACTTATGAATAATATTTTGGATTTAATAATAGCGTTATGTGGCTGTGAACGATCTTAACTCTCACACCTCGACGTTTCCGCCGTCAAGGTTGGGGTGTGACAGATTGGTATCAGAGCTCATAACTATAGGGATTTAGGTTATTAGAAATGGTGACCTAGACTATAGGCTATGCATGAACCTCATAGGAAAATCCTTATAATCTTGTGTATACTTATTGTTGCATGTCACATGATGCTATCTATTTAGGGATGTCTTTTGTGCAACTTGATGCTTTAGCATAGGATTGCCTTTTAAATGTTTAAAACTTAGTTACTTGTCTCCCTAAACTTAACTTTGACTCTTTGACTCTCCCTGACAAATGAACTTCCTAAACCTATTCTCAACGACATGTGGAATCTACACTTATCATCGTGGGATTAATTCCTTAGACTCTATGTCTAATCTATGAAAATCTCATCAAGGTTTTGATTTCATGAACCTAAGAAATTTGTGTGACACATAGACACCTGTATTCTGGATTTCCTGGCAAAAGGCCTTCGGGCTAAGGCAAGCATATCGTATAAATCTCATTGCGAGACCAGTTATGCTTACCTGGGGATTTTTGGGATGAGTGATAAACTATGGTCAACATACACAAGTCTCTATGGCAAATGGGTCAAATTACCTTGACGTGTCAACGATTCCAAATGGTAATGCGTTACCAAATGGAACCATCCTTTTTGTATCTTAAAAATCCTTGAATCCTTGAACTGGTTTATCACCAAAGTTTAAATATCTTCTCATTCTTAACCTAAATAATGTTCCTGTTAATATTGAACTCATCTTACATTTCAACTCTTACGTTTAAACGCTCAACGTGTAACGTGTAACATATTGAACTCAGCGTTACATGAAACTATTCATATACCTCGACCAACGTGAACATGACTCTAATATACCCAAAGATATTGGGAATCTAAACCGTATGGTCTTTAAAACTTTAAACCGTTACTTATAGTTCTAAAATCTTCTTAAGGATGTGTCCCATAACTAAGAACATGCAATGCTGTAGGTGGAATTCCTACATTTCGGGAAACTTTGCTGATTGAATGTTAATTTTGTAACTCAAATATTATAAGTGGTCACTCACCTCAATGATCGAATAAACTAATTATAACTTTGTTACCACTTATAAGTACACGTGTCTTCAATAAGGTTATGGTTGACCTCATAATTTGAGAAGTCCATGTATTTTCTTTCGACTGTGAAACGAATGTTCACATCTTATTGTGGTGTTGAATAATTCCTGTCCTTGATTTCGTTTTTTCCGATTTAAACCCATCCAAGATTTGAACACCATCGTAAAAAATTCTGCTATCTCGAACTTTGATCTTAAGCTTGTAAGCATGATTTTCTCTTTTGTTACATTGATGTAACTTGAAATTTCCTGAATTTCTAATTGATATTCTTTTTCTTTTCGTTGTTATGTCAAACTTCGTACCGTTTGCACCATGGGAGATGCAAGAGTTTGTAAATCAACCTATGACTAAGAACATTCGTATCTCCTAAATGATTCTAACTATCAAAACAGGGGTGATTCCCTTACTTTGATGATTCTCTATTCGTTTTGATAAATGATTTCCAATTGTGATTTATAAAATTTCATCCTCTCGATCGGGGTGATTTCCTTATCTTGAGGACTGACTTCAATTATTTTCTTTAGAACTTGTATATCACAAACGACATGATCTCACCAAAATAGGATTGAAATCTGTACTTTAGTGACAAATGTCAATTTTCGATTGTTTTCTTGTTATTATGAAATTTAATCATCAAGATAGGCGTGAATCCCATACCTTGATGATAATTTCATTTTTATGGATTGTAATTTTCTCAAATGAAACGAACCCATCAAAGTAAGAGTGAATTCTGGATTTTGATGAAGAAGTTCATCCTATTATATTTTGTTTTTGTAAAACTACATCGTTAAGATAGGGGAGACATCCCTTTACCTAAATGGTGAGTTACCTCGTTTTATTTCTGTGGATCCTCAACAATGAGTTGGGATCGAGCTTTTTAATTGGTAAGTTAGAGGTCATGCCTTGGGAATACACCATCAAGTTAGGAGTGAAAACCACACCTTGATGACTATTCACATTTCTTGCTCTTTAACTTATCAAGGTTGTAATCAAGTGACGAGAAGCATGTAGTAACTTGAAGGGTGAAACAATGTTAGTATTTCGACCTATCAAGCCAAAGCATGATCTCTGAACTTGAAAGGAGACCCGATCACTCTTGGTTGATTTTGATTCCGAGCTTAGAGCATGTAAATTCTTAAATTTTTCCTTTATCTTCATGTTTTGATTTGATCTAGCTATATCAAACCATTTATTCCCTCCTTATCAACTTTCATTTTGAGATATCATCAACACATGAATGTGTGATGGTAGTCTTCCTAGACAATTTTCTGCTAAATAAAGACATTATCAACTTGTGGTTATGTCTTCTAGTCATACGAATGTTCACGACTGTACTTATGAGTTTGATGAATTACGTATGCAAACTATATTGGAAATTTGTTACCTTGCAAAACATGGTTACAAATGCATTCCTTATTGTTTGTGTCACTTCTTGAATCGCTTTTGAATTATTAACCTTGGAAATCTTTAAAACGCTAATTTAATTTCGATCAACAAGACTTGTTATTATCCTCATTGCGATGTGGATATAAAGGTTCATAAAATTTTGTAATTTGTAGTCATGGGTTTGGCATAAGATAAAAGACATAACTTGGCATGTGTCCAAGTGTCTTACCTTCACATATGACAAAACCTAACCTTCGTGATCCTATGGATCTCCTGTTTAACTTTCCATTCACTAAATGCTTCTTATTTTAAATGTCATGATGACAATCGGTGCATTATAGACCGATTGGCTAAAAATTCAATTTGATTTATGTGGGATGACGGGTCGAGAAATTGACCTGTATCTGTTTCAAATATTCGTATACCGTGGTATGGCGTTAAAACATCGATCATTATTTTGAATGATTGATTCATTTTCTGCTTTTAATAATATTCCTAACCATCGTCGTGAACTCATTCCAAGATCTTCGCATAGCGTATTATTCTTAGACCGATGGTTGGTCAAAGGAGAAAACATATTCACAAGATATGTGATAAGGTCGTTTCATATGGTGACGTTTGGGATTTTTAAATTTTGACCGTTAACCTTTCTTATCATTGTTGGTCTTTTATTGATTTCTAAACATCACTTTACCACGAAATTACATTCTGGAAGTTGTGATTTATAAGTCTAACATACCCCGGTAACTCGTCATCGTTTTCCAACACTTCATCTCAAAACGTCTCACATTTCACTGAAAGGGTTCAAATTGGCATGTATTATGCCAAGAATCTTGTAAGATTCCATAAAGTGAAGCATTTCATCTGTAATTAAACGTCCACCACTGTTAGTTTGTACACTTATCTTTCATTTTAACTCTTTTGCTCATTTAAGTTCATTCTTAATTTCGGGACGAAATTCTTTTAAGTTGGGGAGACTGTGACATCTCATTTTTTTCGTTAAATTAAAAGTTAACTTTGTTAAGTTTTAAAAGGACCTCTTATGTCAATTTCAAAACTTTGACGACTTGTTATGCATGATAATTAATTTGGTTGTTAACAAATTAATTTAATAAATAATAATAACAATTTTAGTGTTTGTAACGTTTGCTTAATATTATAAACTTAACATAAGTGCTAATAATTTTAAAAATAATAATAATATTATTATTATATAATAAAAATAATAATAATAATAATAATAATAATAATAATAATAATAATAATAATAATAATAATGTTAATGATAATAATATTAATTTTGTAATAATATAAGGTTATTATATTAAAACTTATAAATGAAAGTTTTTACATAAAATATTAAAGCATTAAAACACCAGGGACTAAATTGTAATTTATTTAAAAAATAAAACCTAAACTTTGGGTGGTAATTACCCAATTCGAAACCACAGGGACCAAAGCTGTAATTTCCAAAACCACCCAACCCATTCCCGTCGCCCCCCCTGCTCCGGCCTGCATCTCCGGCCACCGCCTCCGGCGGCCTCCAAACCCACTAAAACGCCTAATTAAAATGAAATTAAACCGAACTTTAACTATGGTACACCAGTTTCATCCATTATATCACTTTTAATTGAATTCATTTGATTATTATTGTCGAGAACTTGAAACCGAAACTTGTAATCCAGGAGTGATCTCGTTCGACCTGAAACTGATCAAATCGTATCTATTTAATCAAGGGTAAAGCTTCTAATCAACCCATTTGAACTATCTGTAACCTCAATTTCACTTATAACACACACCCACCTCATGTTCGATCACCATCATCTTCCTCGACCTGCAACCAAGTCGATTACTACCTTATGAGTTCCATTACATGAAATTGAGTGAGGACTGTTACTCATCATCACCATCCGAAGCTTCATACAAGTTTAATTTGGTTATCAACCTCGTTTGCACATCGAACGAAATCGTGGTTGGCCGCGACCTGTTCTTCATCCATTCTTGAGCTACACACTTCGAATCCGGTAATTGAACATACTCATATGCTCGGTTTTAGATGGGGATCAAAAGCCCCATAACAATCAACATTAACAATAACGAATTGTGGTTCAATTCGGATCAAACCAAATCTAGGGTTTATATGAATTGGGGATGGGTTTCTATTGGTGTTTAAAAGGTTTTAAAACCAAAGTAAACCACGGCTGCGGCCCTGGTTTACTGGTTACACACTCACATGTTGAACTTGAGGTCCCGGGTTCGAACCCGGGCACCCTCAACATTTTTTTTAGCCTTTGTAGCCTTTAAAAAGAAATATATAAAAAATTCTAAAAATTATAAAAATAAGTTTTATAAATTTTATTTATTTTAAAGGTTAACCAATTATTTTCTGAAAATTTATTTCTAATAATATCTTAATATTTGATTTTATTCTATTAAAACAAATAGTATAACTAGTTAAATATCTTATAAAATAGACTTTAAAATTTGTTTATCTTAACAAAACATTACAGTTGGATTATTTTCTTGTTTTAGCTTACTAATTATTAATTGTTTCAAATATTAAATAATAAATTTTTGATTCAAATGTTACTTTTAAAAACATAATTATCTCTAATGTTTATCTAACTTTTATATTTAAATTGTTTCCTTTTAAAATAATTAAATAAATATTAGACTTGAAATAATAAATCCTTATAATATTAATAGGCATTATTAATTAAATTTTTATTACGATAATTGTAGAAATTATATATATTATAATTTCACAAATTATTTGCAAACATTGTTTTCTTATAAAATATACTTTAACCAATTGTTTAGATTAATAATTGGCTATTAATCAATACGTTATTCTAACGAATCTTAAATAATTATAAGATATATTTATCTATGTTTATACTTAATTTCATTTCTAAAATGTTTATAATTCTTCTAATGGAATCAAATTGTAAATAACTATTTGGTAAAACTTATTACTTATTAAAAACCCCATCTTAACCCTAATGCTTATTTGAACGTTAATCTTATTATTAACCTTAATCTTTATCTTGTAAATTATATATGTTAGGTGCCTTGTAATGGATACGTTGGATTTGTCGTTTAATCTTTTATTATCATCTTGTAATGCTTATATCAATGTGAGTTTTCCTTGCCCCTTTTTTTTATATTTTCACACTAATTTGGGGTGAAACATGATTACTTATACATAATGCACTTGTAAACGTTTAGACTTGTAAAGCACTTGCAATTCATATTTTTGTCATGGTTATTTGTGTGTTGTAAGTTTTTATATGAGATACATAGTTTGTTTACAATCATTAACTATTGCTAGCCTGGCGACGTCTTAGATCTTTGGGCCTGACAAGCCTATTTGGTGCTAAAGTCGATGTATTGCCGACTCCTAGGAGCCGTATGCTTGTGCACTAGGGAACCAAATACACTTAGCCAATCTTATATACTTGTAATCAAGTCGAGGTTTGGTTGTAACGATATGTGTTCTATAACCTTACTAGCTTATAACCTATGACATGAATTGCTACTTGTAATCTTTTCATATTATGTATGAAAACCTTGGAAACTCACCAACTATTTTTAGTTGACCTTTATTTTTATCATGTTTCAGGAAAACCCCCAAGTTTGAAGTGCACTTATGTTGCTGGCATAAACTAGGACTTGGACCTAGTTAATAAAATCAATTAATTGTACTTTGTTATGTCATGTCAAATACTAGTTCATTGTTGAAACTTATGAATGTAATGTTACCTTTGAAACTTATGAATAATATTTTTGGATTTAATAATAGCGTTATGTGGCTGTGAACGATCTTAACTCTCACACCTCGACGTTTCCGCCGTCAAGGTTGGGGTGTGACAATATCCATATTGTAATGAGGATAATAACGAGTCTTGTTGTTCGAAGTCAAGATAAATATTTCCAAGGTTAAGGATTCAAAATCGATTCAAGAAGTGATACAAACAATAAGAAAGGTATTTGTAACCATGTTTTGCAAGGTAACAAATTTCCAAATGCAGATTTGCATACGTAATTCATCAAAATTAAAGTTGATAAGTAAGGAATAAACGGTTCGATGTAGCTAGATCGAGTCAAAACATGAAGATAGAGGGAAAGAAAACGATTTAAGAATTTAAATGCTCTAAACTAGGAATCAAAGTCAACCTAAAACGATCGGGTCTCATTTCAAGTTCAGAGATCATGCTTTGGCTTGATAGGTCAAAACACTAACATTGTTTTACCAGTCAAGTTACTACATGCTTCTCGTCACTTGATTACAACCATGGTAAATTAAAGATCAAGAAATAAGAGTAGTCATCAAGGTGTGGTTTTCACTCCTAACTTGATGGTGTACTCCCAAGATATGACCACTAACTTACCAAATCAAAAAGTTTGATCCCAACTCATTGCTAAGGATCCACATAAATAAGACGAGGTAACGCACCATTAAGGTAAGGGAAATCACTCCTATCTTAACGATGAAGTTTTTACAAAAACAAAATGTAACAAAATGAACTTCTTCATCAAAATCCAGAATCCACTCCTACTTTGACGAGGTCGTTTCATTTGAGAAAATTACAATCCATAAAAATGAAATTATCATCAAGGTATGAAATTATGTATCTTGATGATTGAGTTCCATAATAACAAGAAAACAATCGAGGATTAACATTTGCCACCAAAGTACGGGTTTCAATCCTATTTTGGTGAGATCATGTCATTTGTGAAATACAAGTTACAATGAGAATAATTGAAGTCAATCCTCAGGATGAGGAATTTGCCCTAATCCAGAGGATGAAATTTCATAAAACACACAATTGGAAACCATTTATCGAAACGAATAGAGAATCAGCAAAGTAAGGAATCACCCCTGTTTTGATGAGTTAGAATTGTTTAGGAGGTACGAGTGTTCTTAGTCATAGACTGACTTACAAACTCTTGCATCTCTCACGGTGCAGACAGTTTAAGGTTCGACTTAACAATGAAGAGAAAAGAATATCACTTAGAAATTCAGAAAATTTCAAGTTACATCAATGTAACCAAAAGGAAAATCATGCTTACAAAATTTAAGATCAAAGTTCGAGGTAACAGGATTTGTTATGATGGTGTTCAATTCTTGAATAATTTCAATCAGGGAGACAGAATCAAGAACAAGAATGATTCGACAACATGATGAGATGTGAACATTCGATTCACAATCGAAAGGAAAATACAAGGACTTCTCAAGATATGAGGTCGACCATAGCCTTGTTGAAGACACGCGTACTTATAAGTGATCAATCATCACAAGGATTTCGAGTCGAGTAAACGGATTCAATGATCGAATCAGATCACTATTTACACTTTGCTTAGACAAAGTATCCAAAGATGTAAGAATTTCACCTTACAGCACTGAATGTCTTTAGTCATGGGACATACCCTTAGGAAGATTTCAGAACCATAAGTAACGGTTTAAAGTTTTTAAAGACCATACGGTTTAGATTCCCAATATCTTTGGGTATATTAAGATCCATGTTCGCGCTGGTCAAGGTAAGAAGATAGTTACATGAAACACTGAGTTTAATACCGTTATACGTTACACGTTGAGCGTTTAAACGTAAGAGTTGAAATGTAGGATGGGTTCAATATTAACAAGAATATTATTTAGGTTAAGAATGAGAAGGTATTTAAACTTTGATGATAAACCAGTTCAAGGATTCAAAAATTTTCAAGATGCAAGAGGATGGTTCCATTTGGTAACGCATTACCATTTGGAATCGTTGACACGTCAAGGTAAATTGACTCATTTGCCTTAGAAACTAGTGTATTGACCATAGTTTATCACTCATCCCAGAAATCCCCAGGTAGCGTAACGGGTCTCACAATGAGATTTATACGAATACGCTTGCCTTAGCCCTCAGGCCTTTTTGCCAGGAAATCCAGAATACAGGTGTCTATGTGTCACACAAATTTCCTTGGTTTATAAAATCAAAACCTTGATGAGATTTGTATAGATTAGACATACGTCTAAAGATCCAGATCATAAGTATAAGTATACGATTCCACATGTCTTCGAGAATAAGATTGAGTGATTTTATGTTCGGGGAGAGTCAAAGATGAGTTTAGGGGGACAAGTAACTAAGTTTAAGCATACCTAAGGCAATCCTATGCTAAGACATAAAGTTGCACAAAGGCATAGCATTATGTAGCATGCAAACCATAAGAATATAATACTATAAGGTTCATGCATACGCTATAGTCTAGGCCACCATTTCTAATAACCTAGATCCCTATAGTTATGGGCTCTGATACCAATCTGTCACACCCAACCTTGACGGCGGAATCGTCGAGGCGTGAGAGTTACGATTGTTCACAGCCACATAACGCTATTGCCTGAAACATGTTAAAAATAAAAGGTCAACATATTGTTGGTGAGCATTCTATAGTTTTGAATACATAAGTATATAAAAGATGGCAATTCATGTTGTAAATTAGAGAACAAGGTAACTAGGGATGTAAGACAGAATGCACAATCAAACCTTGACAAAGTTTTGCAAGTTCTCAAACGTTTACAAGTATATACGATTAGCTAAGTGTACTTGGATCAACCAAGCAGGCTTGTCAGGCCCATAGATCTATGACGTCGCCAGGCTAGCAATAGTTAATGATTGTACATGTATTCGACATTACATGGTAGTTACAAGATTCAACTAATCACAACACACAAGCAAATTGCCATAAATTTACAAGAATCAAACGGGTTTACAAGTGCAACGTTTATAAGGTAACATGTTTCACCCAAAAGTGTGAAAATAAGAAAAAGGGGTATAGAAATACTCACATGGTAATTAAGTATATGGATGACGATTAATAAGGATAATAGGTGACGTTCCAATGTAAACCTTCACGAGATACCTAAGAATATATATTTATTGACGAGCTTTAAGTTTAATTATATTAAGCTTAACGTTTTTAACGGGAACTAGGGTTTTAGGTGGAATTTGGGGTTTTTATAAATATAATTAGTTATCAAAATCATATATATTTTGATAAAAGAAAGCTATTAATCCATTTTATAATAATTTATAAGAAATTAAATTCTTATAAAATGATTAAATTCACAAACAAACAAACCCAGTATATCCCACTCAAGAGCAGGGTCTGGGGAGGGTAGGTGTAGGCGAGTCTTTCCTCTATCTTGTTAGGTAGAGAGACCGCTTCCAAAGAGACCCCCGACTCGATAGCAAAAACTATACTGATAGTAAAACAGCATACAATAAATCATACAACACATAGCATACAGTATACAAAAAGCCATATCGATAGCAAGACATCATACAATAGATCATACAACACATAGCCTACGGTACACAATAAATCATACAAGACATAGCAAACATATATCCTAGGTGCATGTAGAATAACCGTTAAAGGGCAGATAAGGGCTACTTAGACATCAGGCCCCGCAACCAGACTTCAAATACCCTTCCTGCCTATAGGTCGAACTAGAAGTCCTTAATTTTAATTCTACGCCTCCACTCAGTCCTATCCTCGATCATGTGCTCAGAGAGGTGCAAGTGTATCATATCTCGCCTAATTACCTCATCCCAAGTCAATTTAGGTCTTCCTCTACTCCTCCTACCCTCTAAGATGATGTTCTCTATTGCTCTAACTGGTGCCTCCATTGGTCTCCTCTTGACATGCCCAGACCATCTTAATCTTCCCTCTCGTATTTTATCTGCGATACAGGCCACTTCTAGCTTCTGTCGAAACACTTCGTTTCTTATCCGATCAAGTCTTGTGTGACCGCACATCCACCTCAGCATCCGCATTTCCGCTACCTCTATTTGTTTCTCGTGCGATTTCTTTATGGCCCAGCAGTCTGTTCCATATAACATAGCTGGACGTACTGCCACTCGATATAGCTTTCCCTTTAGTTTTGCTGGAAACCTCTTATCACATAGGATCCCTGATGCTGCTCTCCACTTGCACCATCCTGCTTGAACACGGAGCGCTACATCGCTGTGTATCTCTCCGTCCTCCTGCAAGTACGAGCCCAGATATTTGAACCTGGACGTTTGTGGGACCGCCATACCCTGAATACTGATTTGGGTGTCCTCTTTCGCCTCGCCACTAAAGTTACAATGCATGTATTCTGTCTTAGAGCGACTTATCCTTAAACCTTTGCACTCTAGTGCCGCTCTCCACTGTTCTAGCTTGTCGTTAATCACCCTTTTAGATTCCGATATTAAGACAATATCATCCGCAAAGAGCATGCACCATGGAGCTGGCTGCTGTATAGACTTGGTCATCTCATCCAACACTACTGTGAAGAGAAATGGGCTCAGTGCCGATCCTTGGTGGAGTCCCACTTCCACTGTGAATGAGTCTGTGTCTCCGATCGGGGCTCGCACACACGTTTTTGCCCCATCATACATATCCTTGATTATTCCGATATACCTCTCTGGTACCCTTCTAAGTCGTAGACTTTCCCAAATTAGTTGACGCGGAATGCTGTCATAGGCCTTTTCTAGGTCGATGAATACCATATGGAGGTACCTTTTCTTTTCTCTGTATTTCTCCATTATCCTCCTTATGGCGTGTATTGCTTCTGTCGTAGAGCGTCCTGGCATAAATCCAAATTGGTTTGACGCTATCTGAGTTTCTTGTCTAATTCTCGTGTCAATAACTCTTTCCCATAATTTCATCGTGTGACTCAATAGCTTTATTCCCCTGTAATTTTCGCAACTTTGTACATCTCCTTTTTTTATATATGGGGACTATGACACTGGTTCTCCACTGGTCCGGCATCTTCCCTGTCGTAAAGATAGTGTTGAATAAATCTATTAGCCATTTGAGCCCCTCATCTCCCAGGCATTTCCACACTTCAATCGGTATGTTGTCTGGCCCCACCGCTTTAGCCCTTCCCATTTTCTTCAAAGCTCTCGTAACTTCGTCTACTGTGATGCTTCTACAATAGCAATTGTTTTGTTGTGTTGTTTGGGTTGTATTATCTATCTCAGCTTGTTGATTTAGGTTCTTTATGTTGTAAAGGTTATCGAAGTAAGTTTTCCATCTCCCCTTGATGTCCTTGTCGTTCACCAAAACTTTTCCATCCGCAGCCTTTATAAACTTCACAATTCTCAGGTCTTGTCTTCTGCTGTCTCTTGCCTTGGCTAACTTAAACATGTCATGCTCTCCTTCTTTCGTCTCTAGTCGTTTATACATCATCTCATACGCCGCGTTCTTTGCCTCTGACACCGATTTCTTCGCCTCTCTCTTAGCCTCCTTGTATTTATCTTTTAGCTCTGGGCGTTCTTCCTCATTGTTACAGCGTATAATCTCTCTGAAACTTTGTTGTTTAGTTCGTATCTTCTCCTGTACATTTTCGTTCCACCACCAAGATTCCTTATGGTCGACTGTCCTCTTTGTTGTAACTCCAAGCGTTTCTTTAGCTGCTTGGATGAGCGTATTTGCCATGGCCTCCCACTTTTGGTTTGCGTCTTCCTGTGGTCCAGGATGGTTCATTGGTATGACCTTATCTCTAAAAATGGTAATGTTTTTGTCCTTGAGCTGGCTCCATTTGATCGTATGTCTAATTCTCTTGTTTTGTTGGACAATTTGTCTCTTCACGCGTATATCCGCCACTAACATATGGTGTTGTGTCACAACTGTCTCTCCTGGGATTGTCTTACAGTCCTTCCACGAGCTACGATCTTCTCTCCTCGTCAACAAATAGTCTATCTGCGTGTGTCTCCCGCCGCTGCTAAACGTGATTAGATGCGATTCTCTTTTCTTAAAAAATGAATTTATGATTCCTAAGTCATGCGCTACTGCAAAGTCAAGAAGCTCCTTACCGCCTTCATTCCTAAGGCCATACCCGAAGCCTCCATGCACCAACTGGAAGTGGTCATTATCCTTACCGATATGCCCATTAAAATCTCCTCCTATGTATATTTTTTCGTCTCTAGGTATGTCACCCATAATGTGATCTGAACTCTCCCAGAACTTTTTCCTTTCTGTTTCTCCTAGTCCAACATGTGGTGCATACGCACTAACTACTGCCACTACTTCATCCCCCATAACTATTCTTAACAGCATAATTCTATCATCGTATCTTCTTACCTCCACTACATTATCTTGGAGTTCCTTAGCAACTAGAAACCCTACTCCATTTTTCGTTCCGTCAGACCCTGAATACCATAGTTTATAACTATTGCACTCTGTTGCTCTCTCACCCCACCATCTAGTCTCCTGGAGACACGCTATATGGATCCTACGTTTCCTTAGCACATCAATTAACTCTAGTAACTTACTAGTTAGGGTTCCTACATTCCACGATGCCACTCTTAATCTAAAATCCTTTTTCCTTGTATTCGCACCTCTCGTCACCGAACATGATCTCGGGGCAGCATAATGACACCTGCTGTCTATATTACCTGATAGATTCCACTAGAAACAACCCCTAAAAAAGGAATTTTCAGCCAATAATGACAAAGAAATATAACAGGCAGGAATGAAGACACACAATCAAGAGGCACACAGTGATGCACAATGAAATAAGCACAAAAACAGTAATACGTAACACAGAATCAGGGGATAACACCCAGTGAATACTAACCAGATGCTGGTACTCCTAACCCAGCCAAAGATGCCTAAGTAAGAATAAATAAAAAAGAGAAGCGATAAGATGGAAAGATCTCACCAAAGTCACCCAAGTTAGGGTAATCCAAGAGCAGATAAGAAACAGGATCTGTAACCTTCACTTAGGGTTACAGATACACTGTTAGAGAGCCTTCGCAGCAACAGAGTATCCACACAAACAACCAAAAAGACCCAAGTTAGGGTAATCCAAGACCAGATAAGCAAGGGGATCTGTAACCTTCACTTAGGGTTACAGATACACTGCTAACAAGTCTTCACAGCAACAGGATATCCACACGAACAGCCAAGCAAACTAGCCCCGACGTGATAGTTGTCGGGATGTAATTACCACCGATAGTAGAGAAACCCAAACAGGGTTTGCGAAAAAAAAACCCCCAATAGTAGAGAAACCCAAACAATCAGCGATCTAAGGTTCCTTCAAACAGGGTAATCTTTGATTCAAACCCCGAAAAAAGCTCAGATGTGCAGTCCGATTTTGACTGCTCGGCAGTGTGGGTGGTGGTGGCTAGCGGTGGGCGATGGTGGCTGTGGAGGCCGATGGGCGAAGGTCGCCTGTGGGGGTGGTCAACTTACCTGGTCGCCGGTGGGCGGTGGTCGCCGGTGGGCGAAGGTCGCCGGTAGTGGGCGGTCGCCGGTGCGGTGGTCGCCCGTTGGGCGAGATACCCGTTGGGCGAGAGAGAGAGCAGAGCGAGAGAGAGCACAGAGCGAGAGAGGGTAGAGAGAGAGGATTTTTATAAAAATAAACCAATTATATGATTTGTTATTTGATATTTTATATAGAAATTAAAGTGTTTTCAAAGAAATAATTTTACAGAAAATTATTGGATAACTTTTAAAATAATTAGAGTTTATAAAATTAATTTTTATAATTTTTAGAATTTTTTTTATGATTTTTAAAGGCTTAAAAAGCCAATAAAAAAATAAGGGGGGGTGCCCGGGGTCGAACCCGGGACCTCCTGGATTGCTTAGTGAGTCGGGAACCGGTGAACCAAGGCATACAGCCGCGGGAATTTACGGTTCCCAAATATTTTAAACACAAACAACGAGTATCCCGAATTTCTTATGAACCCTAGATCGAATAGGTCCAAAATTGGGGCTCGAATCGGTTGTGTAAACGAAATTAACCTTGGGGCTTTTAATCCCCAAGTGAAACCGAGCATATTGATGCCTTGAATTACCTGTTTTGGTGTAGATTCGATAGAGAACAAGTTTAAGAACAGCCGCGGCTCGAGAGAAACTGGAATCGATGTGTATGTGTGTGTTTAGATTAAATTGAGGTTACAGAAAGTTTTTGTGGATGTAAAGGATCGTTTGCCCTCTATTTATAGGGGGTAATTTGATGCAAACACGCTTCATTCGATTTGATTTTGAAAGGGATGAGCGGGTTCGGTGGTTGCACGCGT
The DNA here is from genome assembly GCA_024085815.1 of Flaveria linearis. Taxonomy (NCBI): domain Eukaryota; kingdom Viridiplantae; phylum Streptophyta; class Magnoliopsida; order Asterales; family Asteraceae; genus Flaveria; species Flaveria linearis. The sequence goes on along the minus strand of CM044009.1, from coordinate 4,260,947 downwards.
AAACAAGCTCATTTTTCAAATTGAATGGGTCCATATGTTCGAATCTTGGTCGTGAGGCTGTCGGAAGCTTTAATTCGAATTAAAACCGCGTAATTTGGGCGTTTGGGGTTCGCCGGAGCTCGCCGGAAAGGTGGCCGGAAATACGGCCGGAAAAACGAGGGGGGGCAGGGGTTGGTTTTGTAAATTTTAAAAATTACACAATTGGTCCCTGCGTTTTCATTTGTTGTTATTTTATGTGAAAAACTTCTTTTAAAGTTTCGAAATTGACAAGAATACCCCCTGGACTTTATTATTATTATTATTATTATTATTATTATTATTATTATTATTATTATTATTGTTATTATTATTATTATTATTATTATTATTATTAATATTATTATTATTATTATTAATATTGTTATCATTGTTATTATTTATTATTATTATTATTATTATTATTTTTATTTTATTAATAAAACTACCTTTAGATTATTTCAAAATTACGAGATGTTACATCCAACATCAAAACCGATAGGCTCAAATACAGATGGTTCAAAGGTTTTAAATGTACCGTTTACTGAGCGATTACTCTTAGAAACAATCGATTTGACTTGAATTCATTAAATTTTAGGCTTATAGAAGCTACTTATATGAGAATCCTCTTTTTTATTTAAATTTTTTTATTGACTTGCAACCTAACGACATTAATGATTGTCCCCGTAAATATGATGTAGGTTTAAATCATCATCTATGTTATGTAGTTATATCAGATAATAGTAATAATAAGCTTGTTTAGACTTACATTTTAATCTAATTTTGTAACATTCACTTGAACTCGTTTTAGCTTGAAAGTTCTTAGACCTTCCGCGACACTTGTCCATAACCCCGCCCGTGCCGTTCTTTGGAAGGGCTGCGTGTGTACCCCCATCCATCCTTCGCCCGCCCTTCACCAAGGGCGCTTCATGGACGGATTTTGTGGGGGCTTACAATGACTAAAATGTGTGTTGCTTTGTTTTTCTATGGGTTTTTATGCTTATTTGTGAGAATGATGACGTTAAAGATAAAAGTTGATTGTAAAAAGGATAAATAGAAGTCGATGAAAAACTGATTTAGCATGACGACTCAAACTGTTTACGGGAACAATGACATTTAGCATTTTTAGACGGTGTATTATACTCTAACATGTCAATACCCAAGTGGTGGTATATAAGTGCCGAACAAAAATATCTTATTTGCTTCGACTTAAAACCCTAAATCACAAAACCCTTGGGGAAGAAGAAGCAGGCGTCCGACATTTGAAAACCCTAAATAGTCATCAATACCTCAGAACTTCAATTGAAGCTCAACGTTTCACTGTCTATCTCCTACATCAAGGTATGAACACATGTTAAACAACTAAATAAACAATTACTGTCTGTTTTTAGTTTACGAAGAATCGATGCACAACCATATAAAACCGCTTAGTTTAATTAATAGATTCATGATATGCGATTTTGTAGTTTGATCTGAAATAGGGGTTTGGTTGATTGCTTTTATAGTTATTGTTGTGTTTCTATTGGAATTTGTGTTGGATGGGAGCTGTGGGAGTGAATTTTTTTAGGATTGTTTAGGTGTGTGAATTCAGGTTTAGAGTTTTCAGCTTTCACCGGTTGGCACCTTCATATCAAAGTTGGATGTTCATATGAAGATTTTTTGGTAAATTGTGGGTAATTCGAAAAAGAAATGACATGTTTTTGTATTTCTGTTTTCTCATATATATTTTTGGGCTCAAATGTACCACCAATCAGTGTTGTTTTTACCATTTTGCATCATTAATCAGTTCATCACATTAGTAAGTTGACTGTTGAGATCACTGTCTTTGATATATTGAACTAACCACCATTGATTTGTTATACGATGTCTCTGGATTGCAATACAGTAGTTGTATTTATGTTTTAAGTTTTGTTTTTTTGGTTTTGGTGTACAATTCTGTCTATATTTACAAGTTTTTCTAGTAGTTTCTTAACATGTTATTATGTGAAAACGCATGTGTTTGACAGATACCTTTACTCTCCAAACAAATCTTCATCTGTTGCTTTTCTGATGGCCACAAGTAAGCTTACTTATACCTCATTTGGGATTCTTTTCTATATGTTTGTTCTCTTATATCAATCATATTACTTATTAGTCAAGCGGTGAGATTGCTTATAAAATCTTCTTATCTGCTTATTGTGTTTTCGTTTTGCTTTGGCCATATGGTCATTGTGCAAGTATCATGTGCGAACACATTAGTGCAAACTAAACCCTTCGTTAGCATTGGGGATTGGATGACTCATGTAGACATTCTAATTTTCTTTTCTTCTTTTTTCGGGAAGTATGCAAGTAATTTACAATCATACATAGTTAAATGGTGAGAGCTTAAGCTTTTCTTTTTTTTTTTTTGGAAGCAACAAATTCAATATGGTGTGTTAAATGTGTTGAGGATATAGTCAGCAATTTCTATAGAAACACATCATCTTATTATTTTTAGATAAATTTAACCTGCTTCCATCATCGATTTTCTCATCTTATCAATTTAAGCAGTTTCACTAGTAGAGGAAGCCCTGTTACTATATGTTATTACAGCTTAATTTCAGACTGAGATACTGTAATTGATTCCTGATATTCACAGGACTTCAGTTTGAGAATTCATGTGAAATTGGGGTGTTCTCAAAGCTGACTAATGCTTACTGTTTGGTAGCAATTGGTGGTTCTGAAAATTTCTACAGGTTCCTTCTTGTGATTTTTAATATATAATGTATATTATGTGGTTGGTGAACATGTTACAAGCTGTTGAAAATTTCTGTTTTGCAGTACATTTGAGGCTGAGCTGGCAGATGTTATTCCTGTGGTTAAGACCTCCATTGGAGGCACACGAATTATTGGACGACTTTGCATTGGTAAAATTCTGGAAGTTTTTAGAATCTACATTATTCGGTTTTGAACACTTAGTGTACATTATATTGTGTAGGTAACAAAAATGGGCTACTTTTGCCTCATACCACTACTGACCAAGGTAAGGCCCCATTTAATCGTTTAATGTTTTCCAACTAGTCTGTGATTTGTAGCTTTTAGGTATGTTTTTAAGAAATGTTTTACTTGAACATGTTTTTTTATCAGGTAACCTCTAATGCAAGGGTTACTATTTGATAAAACCAATCAACTTTTAATGATTTTTGAACCTATTTTTTTTGCATTGGTTATGCTTCTTTCTATTTATTGACTAGTTGAAATGTCATTTTCTCTTGTTGAATTGGTTAAATGCTTATGTGGACAACATGTGCGAAAATGAAATATAATAGTAAAATTTGAAGAAGTTAAACCACTAAAATGTTGAAAGATGGTTGGTTTAAACATTAACCCGTACATGAGCTCTTTTAAATCAAAGTAAGCATGTAATATGTTCAACACATGAAAATGATACTTTAAACTAGTAAAAAAGGCTTACAAATATATAATTAATTCAAAAAAAGGGACTAGACTGCTGAAAACATCGAAAGTTTATTGGTTTTATTCAACGGTAATACTTAAATGCTACTTAAAAGTCAATATTAATAGGAATTGAAAATTAGAAGAAAGATAGACATCTTTCATACTGTTAATTCTACTTGTTAACAACAAAAAAACTACATTTAGCAATCCATTCAACTGAAATAGATTACTTACAATTCGTGCGTAATTGCAGAGCTTCAGCACTTGAGGAACAGTCTGCCTGATGCAGTTGTGGTTCAACGAATTGATGAGAGACTATCTGCCCTTGGAAATTGCATAGCATGCAATGACCATGTTGCCCTTACCCATACTGATCTTGACAGGGTAAGCATCAATTTCATCTATCTTAATGCAGAACTACAATTTCTGTTTTTTTCGTTTCCAATTTAGTTAATAATATTCTCATTTCCGCATGTTGCTTAACCTGCTTTTTATTTTTGATTAGGAAACTGAGGAAATGATAGCAGATGTTCTTGGTGTAGAAGTTTTCAGGCAGACAATTGCTGGTAATATTCTTGTGGGCAGCTACTGTGCATTTTCAAACAGAGGTGGCCTGGTAAGAATATTAAAATGATCTGAATATTTAGTTTTTATTAAGAATATTAAAATGATATGAATATTAAGTTTTTATATGGGTTGACATGATTCTTTTAAACTTTTATTTATTTTTGTAAATAATGTGTGTTAAATAGGCGATAAATTTTACAAAACTTGGTTAAATATTATCAGCTAATTTGGTGATTATGATCTGGTTAACGTATTGACATGGCATTTTTTACGACTATTATTATAAGGTCACATGTTACCTAGTAAAGTTTTTTTACTAGCCAGTTAATTCTGGGTTTCATTTGTAAATATTGTTTTAAAAAATGCTTTGATAGTTATGATTCTTGAGTATGCCATTATTTAAGATTGTTATTGTGATATGTAATTGATTTTTCATCAATATTTACCATATTTTAACTTTCTAGAGATTTCTTTAACCTAATAAAAGCCCTTATATAAGAACAATCTCATTGTATGTTCATATAAACTAAGATTCATACCCTGAACCTAGATATATTAAAAACTATATGAAAACCCATGTTCAACAACCCAAATTGGTAAAGTCGAAAGCACAGGGGGCAAAAGAAGTAGCTTTAATTACCAATACGGAAACAGATCAAATGCCAAGCACATAGTCATTTAATGACTTTTGATATATAGCAATATAATCAATAGTTAAAAATGTAATGTCTTCAATTTAATTGATTCTACTAGTCATTATTAATTACCTAGGTAGAGAATCATGATTACCAATCAGGGACAATAAATAGTATAATTACCAAAAGATACCATGAAAACCTTAAATCTGATTAGAAAAGTTAATGTTATCAGCTTACAACAATGATCTGATCTCTTGATTTTGCTTATATGGCCTGTTATACATAAACATTAAACGATGATACAAGTCGACCGTTTGCAGGTGCACCCTCATACCTCCATTGAAGACTTGGATGAGCTGTCAACCCTGCTTCAGGTTCCTCTGGTGGCAGGAACGGTGAACCGTGGTAGTGAAGTCATAGCAGCGGGCCTAACAGTTAATGACTGGACCGCATTTTGTGGGTCGGATACTACTGCAACAGAATTGTCTGTGATCGAGAGTGTTTTCAAGCTGAGAGAAGCCCAGCCCAGTGCCATTGTTGATGAGATGAGGAAGTCATTGATTGACACTTATGTCTGATAAGTTGTAAGTTGATTGGCTTTTTACAAGTCAGTAATAACCATTTATGGTTAGATTTTTGTTTGTTTTGTTCTGTTTTTGCTACTGTTTTATGTGATAATATGTTCAACTTGTTGGAAGGCTTGAGAATTGTTAAAAAGGATGCTTATAAGTTGTTTTATTTAAAAGATGTTTATAAATGGTCACTGATCATTTTGACACTTGGTGTCTCTTTGCTTTTTTTTTAGCAGTTCATATTGAACATGAATAATAGAAGATGATAAAACATTATTAACAGGACAAACTCTCCAGATGCTTAAATACTGCAATCAGGACAAACATGATCTAGACTTAGGCTACATAGAATGCACCTGATTTTCTCCGAACTCTCCATATGCTTTCTGTCCTTAATATTAACGTCACATTATATTTCTCTTCAAGCTCCCTGATGCTTTCTGTCCTTCGTATTAACGTCACATTATTTTTCTCTTCAAGCTACCCGAATTGATGGGAATACACCTTGAACTCTCCAAGTTGTAATTTCCTCCATGAAGAATGCGAGTGTACGCATTGTGTGGTGTGCTTGTGGCCAAATGGCAGGACCGACTCAAGAGAGGGGCAACCGTCCATGGCTCATTCTTCTGGAAGTCTTGAATTTTTTTAAAAAAAATATATATTATGTGTATATATAATTTTCAAAAAATATTCTATTAGAGTTGATTCATTACAAGCATTTAATCAGTTTGTTTTGTCAAAATATGATGTAATTAGTTTATCATACACAAACAAATTATAATACCCATAATAAATATATATATATATATATATATATATATATATATATATATATATATATATATAAGAATTTCAATATTAGTTCAACAACTCCCCATCCTCAACCACTCCACCATTATTGACCAAATTGACTCGAAATTATTTGTTCCACATGATCATAACAACTCCACATGATTCCCCAATCAGATCATGATCCATTCTATCAATTATGATCACATTATTGTGAATTATTGACCACCTTTACATTCTTTAGTCAAATTATGAACCAAACCCATGTTATATTGATCCCATCTGCATCTTGAACGTCCACACATCTTTCATACTCAATCTCACACTTAATTCTACTCTCAATTGCTTGAATTGGTGATCAATTGCAAGCTTGATCATAAAAGTCAACTGGGTTCTTCAGAAAGTCAAACTGCCCATTCTTTGAATCTTAGAAATCCTTCTTCAGGTATAATACTTATGATTTCTGTTCATTTACATATCATAGATATCCTAATTAGTATTTTAGTTCATTGCCCTTGATCATATGATGCCCGTTCGCATAAGTACTCGTTTATGTTCGGTTTATGTTTTAAACATACTTTCCTTTGCTTAACTTAGTAAACTTGATATGAACCCATTTTGATATTGTTTTAGCTACTGGAAATATAAGTATTTTAACCAAATTAAGATTTAGACCTTAACCGAGCATTTTAAACAAGTCACACGTTTAACTAGTTTTCATGAGTATTTTGAGATGTGATTTTATAAATGACAAACGGATTTGCAATATGATTAGCCAAATTTTCCAGAAGTCAATCATGATTTATACTTATTTATAAAAATATTTCCAGACCTGTAACGGATGTATTTTAACCAGAAATGATTTTACGGTTTACCAAAATACCCTTGACTTAGGCCCGTATTTTACAGCCAACTTACAGAGGCCATAACTTTTTCATAACAGATTCAAATCAGTTAAACCTTATGTCCATGATGAAGTTCGTCGAAAGACTAATCCGTTGATATATAAAACATCGAAAAACTCATTCGTTTAGACCTCCAAACAGTCGTTTTCGTAACAGCTAGCAGTTCTGTGCAGCTGTAAAGATCCACGTTTTTCTCATATTTCGATAATCCAAATCAGAAACTTTTCTAAATGAAAGTTGTTCAAAATCACTAATCTAGTAAACTGAAGATTTTTAGAATTTTTAAACGTCGTTTAGTATTTTAACGAGTGCGAACAGACAGGGGCAGAACTGGAATTTTTCCAATCTGAAATAGGAAAATCCAAACTATAATTTGAGTTACAATATCATAGGTTCTCGCGGTGTTAACCGAGCCTAGATCTTGTTTCTGAATATTGTCATTCGTGTATAAGGTACGGATTCTGTTTCTTTGTTATCATAGTATTCACTTTTGTTTCCGTTACTTTGTAGTACGAATTCTGTTTCCTTGTTATCATAATATTCACTTTTATTTCTGTTACTTTGTAGTACGGATTCCTGATTCATGTCTCGTATTTGATTTCCGTTCATCTCTAGTTTTGATTCTTGTCATACGTAAATAGTGTGTTTTTGATTCTGTTATAAGTAGCTAGACTACTTTATATTTCTGAATTTGTTACCCGAGCTCTCCCTCTCTTGGGGGTGACCAAGACGCGTTATTGCGGCATCAATAACGTGGCACCAACCGTGGCAGTGAGCTGAGATCATGGCGTCTCTAAAGAGGACTCTGAAATTATGTTGGCCGTCTGTTATATTATTATTTCGTCAGAGGCGTATGGATCGATCCTAGGTTAGTTCTGTATTTCCTGATGGATGGTTACACACCACTCCATTTAGGACTCTGGTGAATGGTTTGTATGTCTGCCCATACTTCATTTCACACTGGTTCACGGGCTCGCTACCTGTGTTCCCTCTGTTCAGTTACTATATGATATGATTATTAGCTCGGGTTATGTTTTATTTGATATATATATCTTTTGATATTTTATTCTCCGTTATCATCATGTCTGTTTATTTTGTTATCTGCTATTCCGTTCACTGAGCGTTATGCTCAGGCGTGCTTTTGTTTTCATGCACGTCAGGTCAGCAGGGTCATCCGGGAGGGGAGTGAAGAGTGGAATTCTGGATAAAGAAGACTGATATTTATCTATTTAAATTGATGTAATCGACTCTTCTATTAGGTTTTGAAATTTGAACTTGTAATCGTTATTAATAATGAGATTGTGTTTTGGATTTTGATTACCGTGATAGTGACACGTCAGCCTTGTCGGGTTGGGGTGTTACACAAATAAAAACATATTATAGTTTTTTTTAAGTTTGGGATTATATTTGTAGCTTGCCACATACCCTTAAATCACTGGCCTTGCCAATTGAAAGTGGGTCGTGTTCTTGATCTAGGCCGATGGGGCCAAACCCTCCCCGAATTCTATTAGTAACCTAAAATTACAAGGACCGACAACACTCAGCGAAAGATAGGATAAAAAGTATATCGTGATTTGTGTAAATTGTTTAGCATTTGATTTTGAATGTTTCGTGAGGCATTACTAATATCTAGTAATTCTAGTTTTCATGATTCTATTTGTTTCCAAACACTGCATATCCCTATGGTCTCCCTAATATTCCTAAAGAAAAATGGATCAAATTTCAATCCTAGGTTCTCTCGTCTGGCTACCCTGTGTGGCTGTGTCTAAGTCAAGTATTCGATTCCCTTTATGCTATCCTGTATGTAAAAGGTCCTCCCGTGGTCCGCCGGCTATGCATTGCATTCATTGTAAAGAAAAATATTCCTTTCTCCGGAAAATGGCATATTATGCGACACAAACACTTCAAAGCCAAAGCAAAATTCCAAGACAATTCGTGCTAGCTACTCTCTTCTTTAACTAGTTACATGAACAGCCTGTTGGGCTAGTTTACTAAGTCGAAAAAACTCGACAAATTAATGACCTTCTTCAGTGATCATACAACTAACAGGATTCCATTGTAAATTCATGAGACTAGTATACAAGAATACCAATTTCAGGCACAATTGCGCGAGATGCGTGTATCACAATGCTAGTTGTAAGAGATCATTTCTACCTTAGCGAGGAGAAGGTTGCAATCAAAGGGAGCTTCGTTTAAGGACATGAACGAGCGTTCATGTCTCGCCCCTTGGTATAGTGATCGGTTCCATGTTTCCCCCAAATTTCATCAATTTGAAGCTGAATTTCATCATTTTCAAGCTCAAGTGTCTGTTCATCCATCTTCATTCCGAAGGTTCATTGAGTGATTGTGATTGCTATTGTTTACAATTAGTTATTAACCAACTCTTTTTAGGGCTTTAGTCAAATTAAGAGATAACAGAGAATAAGAAAGGGGACCTTCGCTTCATTAGAAATTGGACCCGGACCGTCTTTCTTCTCCTAGCAACAAGTTAGTACAGTTCTTCTGCTTGTAGAGTTTTTCTGTGTTGATTCAAGAGCCTTCTTCTTTCTAAAAAGAAAAAGTTTGGTTAGGGGAACCAAAGGTGACGAACTAATATCTAGTACATATGTGATGTGGGGATGTAAGATACTCATAGTTTTCAAGTCATTAATGGTTTGTTTTAAACTTAATATATATGATCTAGTCGTCACACTTCTTGGTTCATGCCTATGAAATCTAACCCAACAAAACTTGATCACCTCTAAGAGCATGTTGACTTACAATGGATCGACAAGACGCGATTCTTTTTGTTCTTGTTCTTAAACTTGACCGTCCATAGGTATTTTTTAACCACATAATCTTTAACATATGTAGTATTTAAACAATATATCTCCTTATGTTTCTTAAAGAACCTTTTTAGATTTTGAATGGATGACAAAGCTTCACAAAAACATTTCTACTTTGTTGTTACAACATATATAATCATTTATATTTAACCATCGCAATCACTAGTTAGAAGTGGTTATTGTTGCAAATGCAAGGGAGTTGGTTGTGATTCTCCAAAAGGGTTTCTCAAAAACTTGATGGTTGTCTTTCATGTTTCTATTATACACTATATATATTCGGGTGGTTGGTTTTCTATTTTAAATATTTATTTGAGCCTTACGAGCTCCTCTCCACTACTAGAAAAATCGCAAAAGATGACGCGCATTGCGCGTCATCTTGGGGGTCAGATGACGCGCAAATGCGTGTCAAGGAAGGGGGGGTCATAAATGATAGATGACGCGCATCCGCGCGTCATCTGTTTATGACGCGCAAAAGATGACGCGCATTTTATGACGTGCAAAATATGACGCGCAATGCGCGTCAAGGAAGGGGTAGTCATAAATGACTAGATGACGCGCATCCGCGTGTCATCTATGAAATTTTTATGACGTGCAATAGATGACGCGCAATGCGCATCATAAAATTAGCTGCATTTTTTAATTTTTTTTATTTTTAATAAATTTACCTGTTGTTTTCTAAAACAAATAGTCGACTAACATTAAAAGCGAAATCCATTAAATACCAACAAAGCTTACAAGTCCATTAAAAGCGAAATCCATTACAAAAGTTGGTAATTAACAACTACAAAGTCCAAATATATCATTTCAGGGCTACATATAAATGAAATTTGATACGTAGCGCGCCCAATCTTCACGAACTTCGTCCAAATCACCATCACTGTATTCTTCTTTACCTTCTCCAACCTAAGACAAAACAAATTTCATCAAATTAAACTTGTCAGTTTTGACCCAAAAACCTCTTTATGTAAAACACTTGTAATTTATTTGACTAGTTTATTAATATCAACTACAAGGCAACAACAATGGTAATTTACTTATAAAAAACTCATACATAGATAGTTATATTCAATAATATAAACTACAAAGCAACAAATGATAAATATAAGAGGTAGTCAATGATCAGCTTACATTGTTAGTGACTAATATTTCAAGCCCGTTATCTACTATTTCTTTCATGAACTTCAACACATAATATCCACATTCGGTACTTCCTGGCTGACGTGGACACTATAAGGGGTAGTCAATGATCAGCTTAATAAAGTTAAGTAAATGTGCAAATTCAAATAAAAGTTAAGTGCTCACTGTAGAATTGACCCATTTGAGTTTAGTTTGCCTCTTCTTGGTACCACTTTGTGCAGCATATAAGCCCATTGCCCTACAAAAAAGTTGATCATATCAATTAAAAAATATATATAACATAAAGTTTTAATAACTTGTATTACTTACGCATCAATGGTTTGTTTCAACAACAGATTGATAGTGCTGACCCGTAGAGAATCAAGATAATAGCAAGTCAATGTTTTCATGTCTAGCACGACCAGCACCCAATGGTTTCTACATAAAAGCAAAAAACAATTAAGTCAAACAACTTATATAATACGGTAGAAAATAATCAATTAAGTCACACCTGGGATTGTAGGGCAATAGGATGATATCATTGTCTTCTCTTGTAGACAGCCGATTTGCAATGCTTCCACTTGAATTTACCCATCCCACGTACACGTCCACGTTGTTCCTCGGTACCTAGGGCTAGTGTAAGTAAATCGTTTGTTCTAGTAACCTCTCCTAAACTTGTTGAATCATATAGCTCATCCTGATTTGGCATTAAAAATAAGAATTATGCAGGTCATAATATATGTGTATAATCATCCAAAACTTACAATTTTCTTAACAACTTCTTGAACATTCGAGTCATAACCTCCCGTTTTAGACTCTCTTGCTTTTTTCCACAGCATTGCTCTATCGATCTCCTCCTCTGTCTTGCCGGTTTCTTTTATCTAAATAATTAATAATAAAAAATATAAATTAACCGCAAACATGTAAAAAAATCGACTTAATTTAATTCATACAATTTCATCGATGAGTCCGGAGTATCCCTTTCGACTTAAACGATGATTGTATTTATGCAGTGCCCGAAGGTTTTTAGCTTTCTTACTTTGTTCCTGCAACATAAACAAGTATTAAATGTCACGTAAGTTTCTAATATTTAATATAAATTAACTAGTAAAAAATATACTAAAAATAGACATGCATGGTTTAACGAACCTCCCACTTTTTTGAAGTTTTTTGTGATACAAAAAGTCTCCAATCTTGTTTCTTTATAGACGGATACTCAATAGGAGGATTGACCAGACTCTCTGCCTTAGGATCATCTTTGTATGGCTTAATAAACTTCTTATTTAGATTATACTTGAAGTTTCTCCACTTGCTACCAACTGATTGAATAACATGTTTCCGGCTCTTTGAGTCAAGTATGAATTGTGTTTGAAAAATAAAAGATAAAAATTAGATTTAAAAGATAAAAATTGTGTCTAAATAACATATTTTATAGAAGACTTACCAAAACATATTGTCATAAATCATCTTTAGTGTCTTCTGGTACATCAAGCCAATTTGCATAGGTTATTGGAACCATGGTTCTTGCTACCATTCCCTCAAAAGTGGATAGTTTCTTTGCCCCATCTCCCGTTGGAACACCTCTTTTATTGTATTTTATTATTGTCTTCCCTTTTTTAATTTTTGGTTTTATTGTTGGGCCTCTTTGTGATCTTGTGTCTTCATCATGATCCGAATCCAACTTTTCTTCTTCTCCTCATCACTACTATTCGAATCCATTTCACAAAAGTTAACCTGTTTCAAATAAAATAGTTAGTTAGCCACACATGCCAATCATATTTTTAACAACTAAAATAAAAAAATACAAAAACATACCAAAAATAATCTTATTTTCAACAAAATGCTTTAAACTAATATGCCCTCGCCATCCGGGCGTGTACACAAAAAATCATCATCAAGGTCTAGTAAACTGGAGTCTTGTGTAACATCAACACTAGCATCAAATGCCAACAAATCATCATTATTTTCACCACTTTCTTCATATTTGTACATCTTATGTGGTGTGAAGCCAACAACAAACAGATTCTTATCTTGTTGATCTTGAACATAAAAAACTTGTTTGGCCTGACTAGCTAGTATGAAGCGATCAGACTGTTGACCAAGCCTATCAAAGTTAACCACCGTGAATCCAAATTCATCCTTTTTTACACCACGATTATCAACCCAATCACACATGAAAACAGGAACAGAAAACATGCGATAATCAAGATCCCATATCTCCTTTATACGACCAAAGAAAGTAACAACGCCATACACGGGATTGGAGTCTTTTGCACTAGCAATTTGCATGGTATTTGCTACTAAAGATACTCCACTACATTGAGTTGTTCTAGATTTATCTAGAGATGTTGTATGAAATTGATACTCATTTATGGCAAAGCTGCTATATTTAGTAACAGCATAACTAGGCCCTTTGGCCAACCAACGAACACTGTCACATATATCCTCCCCGTTAGCCAAACGTTTTTCAACCTCGATCTTAAGCCATCTAATAAATGACCTGTTGTGCTGGCTCTCCAACCATGTAACATTTCGAGAGGCACGAGGGTTCTGATCTTTTAGTTCTAACATATGTTGCCTAAGTTATAGTAGAAGTTAGAAAATATTATGTATTAAATAAGCTACAAAAAATAAATAGTTTTATGCAAATCTTACTCTATATACGGCTCCACAGCAGCAGTGTTTCGTAATACATAAAAATGAGCTTGATCAACTAACTTAGCATCCTCAACAATGATTGTAGATCGTGATAAAGGCTTGCCGGTGCGGATTCTTTCATCAACATGTTCATGAGGGTTGCCAATTGATTTTAGGTTTTTAGAGTAGTTCGAGCAAAATTCTAAAGCTTCCTCTGCCACATAACATTCTGCTATGCAACCCTCGGGTCTATGGTGATTTCGTACATACCCTTTGAGTGTTTTCATGTATCTCTCAAATGGATACATCCACCTAAAATGAACCGGGCCGCATAACCTCACCTCTCTAACTAAATGCACCATCAAGTGAATCATAATATCAAAAACGAAGGAGGAAAATACTTCTCTAACAAACACAATGTTAGTACGATGTCACTTTGCAACTTGCCTAACTTACTAACATCAACAACTTTACTACACAACTCGTTAAAAAAATGGCACAAACTTAAAATTGTTTTCCTCACTTTCACATCTAACACCCCCTTGATAGCGAAAGGAAGAAGTTGTTGCATCAACACATGACAATCATTGGACTTCAAGCCATTCATCTTTGAAACATCATCAGACACGAGATTCTTGAAATTGGAGCAATACCCATCAGGCACTTTTATCTTAGACAGAATATCATAAAATAGATTTTTCTCCAAGGTGTTCAATGTGTAGCATGCAGGCGGAAGCCATAGTCGATTCCCTTTTGGTTGAGCTTGTAATTCAGACTTTATGCCCAGCTCCTCAAGATCTTGCCTTGCTTTCAACCCATCCTTCGTCTTGTGAGGTAAATTCAACAATTTCCATAAACACTCTCGCACACATTTTTTTCTATGTGCATAACATCTAGCTGATGACGAACAAGCAATTTTTTCCAATATTCAAGTTCAAAAAAATTGACTTCTTGTGCCATAATTTGTTTCTCTCATCAATACTTTCTTTTTTTTTCTTTGACTTCTTCTTCTTACCCCATGTATTCTCAAACCCCGACAGGTAGTCAAAAATTTCTTCACCTGATAATGGTTTTCCTATAACACCACTCTCTTGTTGATTATTGAAATGTTTTTTTCTTTTTCGAAAAGGATGTTGAGGTGGGAGGAATTTTCTATGCCCAAGGAAGCATACCTTTTTAGACTTTGGCAACCATTGTGAACAAGTATCCTCTAAACATATTGGACAAGCTTTATAACCTTTGGTAACACATCCCGAAAGATTACCATATGCGGGGAAGTCATTTATAGTCCAAATTAATACTGCTCTGAGATTGAAGTATTCTTTCTTATAAGCATCAAATGTTCTAATGCCAGGTTTCCATAAAACTTTTAGATCATCAATCAATGGTGCCAAATAGACATCAATATTGTTACCAGGTTGTTTTGGGCCTGATATCAATAGTGTCAACATCATAAATTTTCTTGACATGCATAAATAAGATGGTAGATTATATGTTATAAGGATAACGGGCCAACAACTATACTTTGAACTTAATGACTTGTGAGGATTGATACTATCAGCGGACAAAGCTAATCTAAGATTCCGATTTTCATTTCCAAAATCTTTCCATGTGTTGTCAACAAGCTTCCAGGAGGGTGAATCACGAGGATGAGTAAGCTTACCATTATTGATCCGACCTTGCGCATGCCAAGTTAAGTCACGTGCAATTTCTGGAGAGGAAAACATTCTTCTAAATCTAGAAACAGGAGGAAAGTACCACAAAACTTTTGAAGGCACGTTCTTGGTATTCTTCTTCCAACGAGATGTGTCACAAGTTGGACACTCAGAAGCATCCTTATATTCTTTCCAAAATAAAACACAATCATTTTCACATGCATGAATCTTTTTATATTCTAGACCAACTCCTTTTAACAACTTCTTGGCTTCGTATATCGAGCTTGGGATTGTATTGTTTGATGGTAAGATATCTTTTAAGACGCCTAACAAAGCATCAAAACTTGAATCAGACCAACCAAATTGACTCTTCAAATGTTGGAATTTTAACAATCCACTAAGTGCGTTATACTTTGACCCTACATAAAGTGGTTTATCACATTCTTCAAGAAGAGATTTCAATGAATCAGGATCTTTATCTACATGTGTGAAAGCATCATGTAGCATTTCCTTTGTATAATCAAATTCAAAAGGTCTAGATGTATCAGGGTATCTAGAATCAACCTTCGGAAGTTTCTCTCCATGAAAAGACCAAACCTTATAATTTTCGTTGAAACCGTAGGCAAACAGATGATAACGCACATTGGCAATCGAGTGGTGACACAAACTGATACAATTAACACAAGGACATGGAATAACATCTGAATTTGGATTATTACTTTGGGCAAACTCTAAAAAGTCCTCCACACCTTTGTCATATGCATTTGATAATCTATCAGTCGAAATCCATGATTTATCCATGACCTTTGTTTCTAGTTTGTCAACATCATAGAAACTAGAATCAACTTTAATGACGAGAGTTAGGTATCAAAATATGCATCACAATTCTAATCCAACTAAACAAGTAGATGTCATTTAGTTTTACACACAACCTAAATAAGTCACACAACGTTCTTTAAATCCAATTCAATTTGTGCACCTCTATGTGAGGGTTAAAGTATCCACATTACAATAAGATGTCATTACTCATTAGTTTTATTAGTCATTAGTTATAACCCTAATTTACACACATCCACGGTCAACCAAAATTCTACGTATAACCCTAATTTACAACACATCCACAATCAACCAAAATTTAGCAAAAAAAAAACAAATAAAACAACAATGTAGTTTTATTAGTTTCAAGACATGAAACTGTGTCCCAATTGCGTCAAAAAGAGCATATATATATATATATATATATATGCCTACCAAACTATACAAATGACAAACCAATAACCAAAATACTCAACCTAAGTAAAAATCAGCACAAAAATAGGGACTTAAAGGCCTAACAAGGTAATATGACTTGAAAACTTCACAGTAACAGATCAATTACCACTAACATTTCATATATACAACAAAATCAAGTACCCAACATTATTCAGGTTGAAACCTGAATTTCAAGAAATACATAACCAAAAGAAATACTAACCGAGTGAAGATGGCTGCGGCGGTGGGTGGCCGAGCGGCGGTGAGGGCTGGGTGAGGTCGATTGAGGCTAGATGAGGTCGATTGGGGCTGGGGTGAAGTCGATTGGGGGCTGCGGGTTGATTGGGGCTGCGGGTCGATTGGGCCTGCGGGTCGATTGGGGCTGCGTCTCGATTGGGGCTGCGGGTGGAAGGTCGATGGTGGTGGTGGGGGAAGGTCGGCGGTGGCAGTGTGGTGGTCGCGACCGGCGGTGGTGGCTGCGGGTCGATTGGGGCTACCAAAAGGTCGAAGGGTCGATGGTGGTGGTGGGGGGTTGCGGCCGGCGGTGGAATGTCGGCGGTGGCAGGTCGACGGTGGCAGGGGCGTCCGGCGAGGGAAGATCGGCGATGGCAGGTCGACCTATGATGGAGGTTTTTGGAATGAAGAAGCGGGAGATATGGAGGTTTTTGGAATGAAGACCGCGGGCCGGGTAGCTAGCTTTTTACATGATAAATATTATAAAAATTTTAAAAAATAACATTAAGATGACACGCAAAAATGCGTGTCATCCTTTCTAAGAAAATTTTAAAAAATGACAAATAGTTTATGATACGCGTAAATGCGCGTCATCTTTTTTCGCGCGTCATCTTTTGCGCGTCATCTATTAACAGTTTTCTAGTAGTGCTCGAGAAAATTATTATTTTTCAATATATTTATATGAGTGTGAGAGAGACTATACCTCATATACTTATGAAATACACAAATAAATTTTGTGTATTCAATTCAATTTTTTTTCACCGTAAAAAAACGTCTATTGTAATGACTAAGATTTTAAGAAAATAAAATAGATGCATGAAAGTAGTAGTCTGATATAAATTTTACGTATAAAACAAAGAATGTAAAAAAATTATAGTGCTACTAAAGTGAAACTATTTTATAAATTCTTTATAACCGTAAAAATAAGAAGTTTATATCTTATAAACTACAAATATATAAAAAGACATCATAAACAAATCACATAAACAAACAAACAAACAAACCCAGTATATCCCACTCAAGAGCAGGGTCTGGGAGGGGTAGGTGGTGGCAAGTCTTTCCTCTATCCAGATAGGTAGAGAGATCGCTTCCAAAGAGACCCCTGGCTCGATAACAAAAGCAATAACGCTAGCGAATTAACATATAATCAACCATACGATATATGATATATGGTATATGGTACAGCACACATCATACAACAAACATTAAAATATCACCAAAGGAAGTATAAAATGAACAAGCATGCATCAGGAAAGCAACAAGTTTCCCCTAAAAAGGTCCGAGTGTACTACATACACATCAGGCTCCGTAACAAGTAAACAAAGTCCTTTCCTAGCTACAGAAACCACTAAAAGTCCTTAATTTTAATTCTACGTCTCCACTCACTCCTATCCTCGATCATGTGCTCAGAGAGGTGCAAGTGTACCATATCTCGCCTAATTTTCTCTTCCCAAGTCAACCTAGGTCTTCCTCTATTCTTCCTACCCTCTATGATGATATTCTCCACTGCTCTGACCGGTGCTGCCATTGGTCTCCTCTTGACATGTCCATACCATCTTAATCTTCCCTCTCGTATTTTATCTGCAATAGAAGCCACTTCTAACTTCTGTCGAAACACTTCGTTTCTTATCCGATCCAGTCTTGTATGGCCACACATCCACCTTAGCATTCGCATTTCCGCAACCTCTATTTGTTTCTCGTGCGATTTCTTTATGGCCTAGCAGTCTGTTCCATATAGCATAGCTGGGCGTACCGCCACTCTGTATAGTTTTCCCTTAAGTTTTGCTGGAAACCTCTTATCACATAGGATCCTTGATGCTGCTCTCCACTTGCACCATCCTGCTTGGACACGGTGAGCTACATCGGTGTGTATCTCTCCGTCCTCCTGCAGGTACGAGCCCAGGTATTTGAACCTAGATGTCCGTGGGACCGGCATACCCTGGATACTGATTTGGGTGTCATCTTCCTCGTCGCCACCAAAGTTACAATGCATGTATTCCGTCTTAGAGCGACTTATCGTTAATCCTCTGCTCTCTAGCGCTGTTCTCCACTGCTCTAGCTTGTCGTTAAGCATCATTTTAGATTCTGATATTAAGACAATATCATCCGCGAAGAGCATGCACCACGGGACCGACTGTTGTATAGACTTAGTCATCTCATCCAACACTAGTGCGAAGAGAAATGGGCTCAATACCGATCCTTGGTGGAGTCCCACTTCCACTAAGAATGAGTCTGTGTCTCCTACCGGTGCTCGCACACATGTTTTTTCCCCGTCATACATATCCTTAATTAATTTGATATACCTCTCTGGTACCCCTCTATGTCGTAGACTTTCCCAAATTAGTTGTCTCGATACACTGTCATAGGCCTTTTCTAGGTCGATGAATACCATATGGAGGTCCCTTTTCTTTTCTCTATATTTCTCCATTATCCGTCTTATGACATGTATGGCTTCTGTTGTAGAGCGTCCTGGCATAAATCCAAATTGGTTTATTGCTATCTGGGTTTCCCTTCTAATTCTCGTGTCAATAACTCTTTCTCATAGTTTCATCGTGTGACTCTGTAGCTTTATTCCCCTGTAGTTTTCGCAGCCTTGGATATCTCCTTTTTTCTTATATATGGGGACTATGACACTGGTTCTCCACTGGTCTGGCATCTTCCCTGTCTTAAAGATAGTGTTGAATAGATCTGTTAGCCATTGGAGACCCTCATCACCCAGGCATTTCCACACTTCAATCGGTATGTTGTCGGGCCCCACCGCTTTAGCTTTTCCCATTTTCTTTATAGCTCTTTTAACTTCGTCAACTGTGATGCTTCTACAATAGCATTGGTTTTGTTGCGTTGTTTGGGTTGTTCTATCTATCTCAGTTTGTTGATTTGGATTCCTTATGTTAAATAGGTTATCGAAGTAAGTTTTCCATCGCACCTTGATATCTTTCTCCTTCACCAAAACCTTTCCATCCGCAGCCTTTATGAACTTGACCATTCTCAGGTCCTGTCTTCTTCTTTCTCTTGCCTTGGCTATCTTAAACATGTCATGCTCTCCTTCTTTCGTCTCTAATCGCTTATACATCATTTCATATGCCGCGTTCTTTGCCTCTGACACCGATTTTTTCGCTTGTCTCTTAGCCTCCTTGTACTTTTGTTTTAGCTCTGTGTGTTCTTCCTCACTGTTACATCGTATGAGCTCCCTAAAACTTTGTTGTTTGATACGTATCTTCTCTTGTACATTTTCATTCCACCATCATGATTCCTTATGACCAACTGTCCTTTTTGTTGTAACTCCAAGCGTTTCTGTAGCTGCTTGGATGAGCCTAGTTGCCATAACCTCCCACTTTTGGTTTGCGTCTTCTTGTGGCCCAGTTTGGTTCATTGGTATGACTTTATCTCTAAAAATGGTAATCTTTTCGTCTTTGAGCTGACCCCATCTGATCTTGGGTGTAATTCTCCTGTTCCGTTGGGCAATTGACCTCTTGACGCGTATATCCGCCACCAACATATGGTGTCCGTCACAACCTTCTCTCCCGGGATTGCTTTACAGTCTTTCCACGAGCTATGATCTTCCCTCCTCATCAATAAATAGTCTATCTGCGTGTGTTTCCCGCCGCTGCTAAACGTGATTAGATGCGAGTCTCTTTTCTTAAAGAACGACTTTATGATGCCTAAGTCATGCGCTAATGCAAATTCAAGAAGCTCCCTACCGCCGTCATTCCTAAGACCATACCCGTATCCTCCATGCACCAGTTGGAAATGCTCATTATCCCTTCCGATATGTCCATTAAAATGTCCTCCTATGTATAACTTTTCTTCTCTAGGTATGTCGGCCATAACGTGGTCTAAACTCTCCCAAAACGTTTTTCTTTCCGTTTCCCCTAGTCCAACATGTGGTGCATACGCACTAACTACCGTCACTACCTCATCTCCTATTACTTTTCTTAACAACATAATTCTATCATTGTATCTTCTCACCTCCACTACATTATCTTGGAGTTCCTTAGCAACTAGAAAACCTACTCCGTTTTTAGCTCCATCAGACCCTAAATACCATAGTTTATAACTATTGCACTCTTTTGCTCTCCCACCTCGCCATCTAGTCTCCTGCAGGCATGCTATGTGGACCCTACGTTTCTTCAGCACATCAATTAACTCTAGTAACTTACTAGTTAAGGTTCCTACATTCCACGATGCCACTCTTAATCTACAAACCTTATTCCCTGTCTTCGCACCTCTCCTCACCGAAAATGATCTCGGGGTAGCATAATGGCTACTACGATCTATTATACCAGACAGAGTCTACTAAAACCACCAAAAAATAAAAAACACGGACAACACTAGAAAGAAACCAAGCACAAGTAAAGCACAATCAAAAGGAACTGTCACATGTGGTCAACCATACGCTAGGGGCACACGCAGTAATCAAGACCTTACAGTAAGCCAATGAAACCTATCTAGAGAACAGATATAAGATTGACCAGTAATGAAGACAACAAGCCACAAATGATCAACACACAAACTCAACCAACAATATACAACTTACTCAGCAATTAATAGCAAAACACTAACAATTATACAACTAATCAGCAAGTTATAACAACTAATCAATTAGGCAGAAACCACAGAATACTAAAACCATATATGAAAACCCAGAGATGGAACGAGCTCACCAAAAGATTTCATGCTGGCTTCGCGATGGCAGGTCGATGGCGTCGGCTGGGGTCTGCTGGTCTACGGGATGTGATGTAAGTGGTAATGGTTGGTGGTGGCAGGTGGTTTAACAGCGGCAGGTGGGCGTCGGCTGCGATGGGATATTTGTTATCTTAATCGGACTCATCCATCTGTTTCAAGCCAAGACCGCACACCCAACATTCTTAGTAGGAAACACACAACTGGGTCCATACGTCGCGTTGAATGTAGGATTGAAATGCAAGATAAATCAACACCACTCTATACGTCGCGTATGGGTCCATAAGCGACGTATAGGAGGATTGAAATGCAAGATAAATCAACACCATTCTTAGTAGGAAACACACAATTGGGTCCATACGTCGCGTTGAATCGGACTCATCCATCTGTTTCAATGTATTCGACCCTAGATGAGGTTGGCTGTAGGATTGAAATGCAAGATGGCTTCCTCTGGGTCTTTGAGAAGACTGGCAAGACTTTGTTGAAGGTCAAGAAAGGTGAAAACAGATTGTACATAGTCACCTTGCAAGTAGTTCAGCCAGAGAACTTGTTGGCTGTAATGGAGGATGAAGCTTGGAGGTGGCATGCTAGACTTGGCCATTTGGGGTTTGAATCAATGAATATGATGTCCAAACACAACATGGCAAAGGGGTTGCCAAGAATCTCCCACAAAGCACAAGTCTGTGAAGGCTGTCTAGTGGGAAAACAAAGAAGACATTCCTTCCCCAAGACCAGTGTCTATAGGGCACAACAGCCTTTGGAACTGGTCTATGCTGATCTGTGTGGTCCTCTTGATCCACATACATCAGCTGGGAACAAATATTTTTTGCTGTTGGTAGATGACTTTTCAAGATACATGTGGGTGCATATGTTAAAGACCAAAGATGAGGCATCTGGATACTTCAAAAGATTCAAGCAGCAAGCCCAATTGGAGACTGGTTTCACTCTCAAGGCACTTAGAACTGACAGGGGTGGAGAGTTTACCTCTAAAACATTTGAGCAGCTGTGCACAATTGATGGTATTAAGAGGTATCTAACTGCTCCTTATTCACCACAGCAGAATGGTGTTATGGAGAGGAGAAATCAAACCATTATGGGAATGGTGAGATCAATTCTAAAGGCCATGAACATGCCTTTGTACATGTGGGGAGAAGCTGTTAGACATGCAGTGTACTTACTAAACAGAACTCCTACTAAGGCCTTGGAGAAGATAACTCCATATGAGTGCATATTTGCTAGAAAACCCAACCTAAAACACTTGAAAGTGTTTGGTTGCAAGGGACATGCAAAGGTTCCTGGTAATCTAGTGAAAAGTTGGATGACAGGAGCATTCCTATGATTCACCTTGGAGTTGAGCCTGGTTCCAAGGCTTATAGGATGTTTGATCCTGCTGTAAATAGAATTGTGGTGAGCGGGGATGTTCAATTTGAGGAAAATGTGCCTTGGAATTGGAAATCCCAAGACAATGAAGACTCAAGAAAGGGATATTCTGACTTTGGGTTGGTAGGGATCTCTGTTTCTGGTCAAACTGCAATGAGTCCAGTTCAGGAAGGGGAAAACAACACTGATTCAAGGTGGTCTGATCCTGATGATGAGGGATTGCATACAACACCAAATTCAGGGGTGTTGGAGATGATGCTGAATATACTACTGGTAGTACATCACAGGTTTATCAAGTTCCAAGATCAACTTATGATGATACACCACCTAAAGGATTTACATCCTTAGATGATGTGTTTGATAGAACTGAGGTGTTGGAAAGGGTTCCCATTGTGCCACCACAATATAATGAAGCTGAGTTGTTGCTACATGAAAATGAACCAGTGGGGTTCATGCAGGCTAAAGAAAGCAAAGAATGGATGGCTGCTATGACAGATGAACTCAAAAGCATTAAAAAGAACGGGACATGGAAATTAGTGGAGTGTCCAAAAGGAGTAAAGCCAATAGGCTTGAAGTGGCTGTTCAAACTAAAGAAGAATGCACAAGGTGATGTAATTCGACACAAAGCTAGGTTGGTTGTGAAAGGATATGTGCAACAATATGGTGTAGATTATGAGGAGGTTTTTGCACCAGTAGCAAGGCTTGAAACAGTGAGAGTTTTGCTAGCTTTTGCAGCTGTGCATAAGTGGTTGGTTCATCACTTGGATGTAAAGACAGCCTTCCTCAATGGAGACTTGAATGAGGAAGTGTATGTTGCCCAGCCTGAAGGCTTTGAGAAGAAGGGGCAGGAGACTAAGGTGTATAGACTGATTAAAGCCTTGTATGGGCTTAAACAAGCTCCAAGAGCTTGGAATCAAAAACTACATGAAACCTTAGTGAAGTTTGGCTTTAAAAGGTGCCCAAGAGAACATGCTGTTTACAAAAGACAAACTGCCAAAGGGGTAGTTATCCTAGGAGTTTATGTGGATGATATCATAGTGACAGGGTCATGTGTTGCTGTCATTACAGAATTCAAAGATATGATGTTGAGTTGCTTTGAAATGTCTGATTTGGGACTGCTACATTACTACTTGGGGATTGAGGTTAATCAATGCAAAGATGGGATATTTGTTACTCAATCTGGGTATGGTAGAAAAGTACTGGAAGATCAGGGTCTGCTGGAATGGTAGAAATGTAATGCCATCAATGCAATGCGAATATGCACCATATCACTATGCGAATATGCACCATGTCATAATACGGTAAACTGATAAAGAAACGCATACAAGCGGTCTGGTGTGTTTGGATGGTATGTGCTTGTTTGCTTATATTAGAATCTAGTGTAAATAAGCTATAAGCATTAAGCGCCTCAAACTGCAAACCAACAGAATCTATTTATAGTAGTTGGAGTGTTCTTTTTAGCAGACAATCATTTTTTTAATAAGCAACCCTGACAATCAGCATAGTAAATGATTTGACCTATACAGTGTTAGCAGTTTGAATACAAATAACAAAAAGCATTTCTGATGGAAGCTGGTTCTTAATCGCGTATGCTCTTAACTTTTCCTTGTCACATGATGCCATGATGCACAAACAAAAAAAGAAATATGGCTCAGCCTTGATGTGTGGGTACATAGTACGACAAGTACTTGAGACAACGAATATCACATAACCAAACAAATAACGACAGTATTAAGGGCCTTCAGTAGTTCAGTTATTACAAGAATGTCGTCTCAAAGTGTAGTGATCTAACCAATTTGGACTAAAAGCGAGTCCCACCAACTAACTTTTGAACCAAGTGCTAACAGGTATCCAGTTCTTGGTGTATAATAAATCTGGGTTAAGAATGAATCTGCAACAAGTTGCACCACCGAGGTCATCTGTGAATGAATTTAACCGCCGGAAAGTGGGCAGTAAATCTCAGTCGGGAAAGTCAAACTTCAACAGTTTGACTACTTCAGGTTGTCTTTCCAGACTCAGTTGCCTTATAACTTCCATACTCATTATTCTAATCTAGTAACTCTTTTTTTTCTTAGTTTTACCAACAGGAGACAAAGAGGAAGTTGATAGCCCATCACGAGAACGACTTGTTTATGTAACAACATGTCTGATTGGACATCAGGTGGAAGTCCAGGTCGTAGATGGATCAGTTTTCTGTGGAATATTTCATGCCACAAATGCAGAAAATGATTTTGGTATCTTTTCAAATGTTTAGTCAGTGAATATGCTTGGAATCAGCTTCATATCTGATCATTTTGGTCATTCTTTTTCAGGAATAATCCTGAAGATGGCCTGCATGACAAAGGTTGGTTCTTCTCAAGAACAGAAAAACATATCTTTAATCATATCATCAAAAGACCTTGTGCAAATTGTAGCAAAGGTTTGTCTGTTTCTGTTTTTTATAGCTTCATTTTCATTCCGTGGCAGACCATTATGTGGTGTGTTAATCCAGAATAATTAACTCACAGAACTGCCTTAAGAACATTATTCGTAAGTTTATATGATCAACATACAGTTGTCTTTGCTTATATGAACTGATGTGTTTTAATTTTGTTATCATAAGAGCAGAGTGTACCGGTGACAAAGGACGGGCTAACTAATGAGTTTCCTCATGAAAAACAGCAAGACATTATGACAGATTCCTCAATATCTCATTCTCTTCATTTTGATTTGGAAAGAGAGTTGGAACCATGGGTCCCGGATGATGATAATCTAGTGTGTGCTGAGCTTGACAACACATTTGATCGTCATTGGGATAGGTTCTAAGTTCCTTACCTTATATTCTTATCATCTAGGGTTATTAATCCCTCTGATTGCATAGTATGATTTTATTACCCAGTGACGTTAATTTATGTCAAATGAGTTTTTATCGGATTTTCACAAATTTATAGGAGTCATCAACTGATAATGGTAGAAATTGTTGTGCTTTTCTTTATAAGTGTTTAATATATTTTTTTTCTTATTGACCTATTTGTCAATTACGTAGGGGCTGGGATCAATTTGAAACAAATGCAACATTATTTGGAGTAACAAGTACCTTTAACGAGGAACTTTATACAACAAAACTTGATAGAGGTCCTATGATGAAAGAGAGAGAAAAGAGGCACTAAGATTAGCTAGTGAAATTGAGGGTGAGGATACCCAGGATCTTCATTTAGCTGAGGTAAAAGGTTTCGCTTCCTGATTTTCATCCACACACATATATCTCTACGTATCTATTCATGTATGGATTGTCTCATTACGTTCTTACAGCTGTACCTTCTTTATATCAGGAAAGGGGCATACACGTCCATAGTGGTTTTGATCTCGACGAGGAAACTAAATATTCATCTGTTTTTCGTGGTGTTGATGATAGTGGTTATGATGAAAACGAGGACATCTGGAATTCAGAAAATATTGAAACATTTGAAAATGTTTCTAATTCTGCCATGAACAACTCGCCAACTGATAGTGAGAAC
The DNA here is from genome assembly GCA_024085815.1 of Flaveria linearis. NCBI lineage: Eukaryota > Viridiplantae > Streptophyta > Magnoliopsida > Asterales > Asteraceae > Flaveria > Flaveria linearis. The sequence goes on along the minus strand of CM044009.1, from coordinate 4,234,766 downwards.
AGGTTCTTGTTAATATGTTAAATTGTGCCGGCTTATTTATTTTAAATCATTTCAATCTATTTCAATCAGTTAACCAAGGAACAACCTTTTATACTAATTTGCTTCTAATTTTTGTGCTTCACATCAATTATCCCAGGATTCAAGGTACCAAGGATGATACTGGGAAGCACATGGTAGTTAATCGTTTTTGCCAGTGACCTTTTAGTTAAGAGCTATTGTTATAGAATCTAACTATATCAACTTTTGTTTTGAAAATGCAGCTGCTTGAGGAAAGTGAGGCTGCAAAATCAGAGGGTTAGTATCTTTATTCTCCTCTTTATCTAAAAGGAAGGGAAAAATAACAATAGACATAAACTGTTGAATTGTATGTTTGCATATTGTTACAACTTAAAATTCCGGTATTTTTTATTGAAGGGTGTTAAAACCCAAAGTATACACACTAGCACTTTATATAGCTGTTAGAGCTAACTAACTAACTTTACATTTACACAACTAGTCCCTATACTTTGCACTAAGTACTTTTAAGCATAAAAGTCTATACAAACATACAAACATACTTGAATATACAACTAAACAAAAGAATTAACTAACATTCACCCCCTTAATTCTTTCAAATCTCCAACTCCTAGCTTACTCTTCATTTCAACAAACTTTATCCGGGGCAATCTTTAGTGAGTATATCTGCCTTTTGTTCATTTCCATCAATGTGTCTCACCATCACACACTTCTTTTCAACATATGATCTAATATAATGATGCTTCACATCTATATGCTTAGATCTGCCATGGAAAACTGGATTTTTCATCAACTGTATAGCAGATTTATTATCAACATAGATCAAAATAGGACCCATTTCCTTGTTCATCAACTCCTCAATTAGCCCTTTAAGCCATATGGCCTGCTGTGCAGTTGCAGTAGCAGCCATAAATTCTGCCTCACAGGAAGACAAAGCCATAGTCTCTTGTTTTTGGCTTACCATAGGTCCTCCTCCAAAGTAGAAAACCATGCCTGTTGTACTTTTGCCATCTGCCTTAGTAGGTGCATGTGAGCTATCACTATAGCCAACCAAATCCCTTGTTGCACCATATCTATACCACACACCATGATCTAAAGTGCCTTTCACATTTCTCAATATGGTTTTTACTACTTGCCAATGTGTAACCTTCGGCTTTTCCATAAACCTGCTAGCTATTCCAACTGCATAGCTTATATCAGGTCTTGTTTGTGTCAAGTACCTCAAACAGCCTATAGCCCTCCTGTACTTAGTAGAATCAACAGCCTCACCTTCATCATCCTTACCTAATTTCAGTCCTGGGTCCATAGGGATCTTAGAAGCATTACATTCCAGCAGACCCTGATCTTCCAGTACTTTTCTACCATACCCAGATTGAGTAACAAATATCCCATCTTTGCATTGATTAACCTCAATCCCTAAGTAGTAATGTAGCAGTCCCAAATCAGACATTTCAAAGCAACTCAACATCATATCTTTGAATTCTGTAATGACAGCAACACATGACCCTGTCACTATGATATCATCCACATAAACTCCTAGGATAACTACCCCTTTGGCAGTTTGTCTTTTGTAAACAGCATGTTCTCTTGGGCACCTTTTAAAGCCAAACTTCACTAAGGTTTCATGTAGTTTTTGATTCCAAGCTGTTGGAGCTTGTTTAAGCCCATACAAGGCTTTAATCAGTCTATACACCTTAGTCTCCTGCCCCTTCTTCTCAAAGCCTTCAGGCTGGGCAACATACACTTCCTCATTCAAGTCTCCATTGAGGAAGGCTGTCTTTACATCTAAGTGATGAACCAACCACTTATGCACAACTGCAAAAGCTAGCAAAACTCTCACTATTTCAAGCCTTGCTACTGGTGCAAAAACCTCCTCATAATCTACACTATATTGCTGCACATATCCTTTCACAACCAACCTAGCTTTGTGTCGAATTACATCACCTTGTGCATTCTTCTTTAGTTTGAACAGCCACTTCAAGCCTATTGGCTTTACTCCTTTTGGACACTCCACTAATTTCCATGTCCTATTCTTTTCAATGCTTTTGAGTTCATCTGTCATAGCAGCCATCCATTCTTTACTTTCTTTAGCCTGCATGAACCCCACTGGTTCATTTTCATGTAGCAACAACTCAGCTTCATTATATTGTGGTGGCACAAAGGGAACCCTTTCCAACACCTCAGTTCTATCAAACACATCATCTAAGGATGTAAATCCTTTAGGTGGTGTATCATCATAAGTTGATCTTGGAACTTGATCAACCTGTGATGTACTACCAGTAGTATATTCAGCATTATCTCCAACACCCCCTGAATTTGGTGTTGTATGCAATCCCTCATCATCAGGATCAGACCACCTTGAATCAGTGTTGTTTTTCCCTTCCTGAACTGGACTCATTGCAGTTTGACCAGAAGCAGAGATCCCTACTAACCCAAAGTCAGAATATCCCTTTCTTGAGTCTTCATTGTCTTGGGATTCCCAATGCCAAGGCACATTTTCCTCAAATTGAACATCCCTGCTCACCACAATTCTGTTTACAGCAGGATCAAACATCCTATAAGCCTTGGAACCAGGCTCTACTCCAAGGTGAATCATAGGAATGCTCCTGTCATCCAACTTTTTCACTAGATTACCAGGAACCTTTACATGTCCATTGCAACCAAACACTTTCAAGTGTTTTAGGTTGGGTTTTCTAGCAAATATGCACTCATATGGAGTTATCTTCTCCAAGGCCTTAGTAGGAGTTCTATTTAGTAAGTACATTGCATGTCTAACAGCTTCTCCCCACATGTACAAAGGCATGTTCATGGCCTTTAGAATTGATCTCACCATTCCCATAATGGTTTGATTTCTCCTCTCCACAACACCATTCTGCTGTGGTGAATAAGGAGCAGTTAGATACCTCTTAATACCATCAATTGTGCACAGCTGCTCAAATGTTTTAGAGGTAAACTCTCCACCCTGGTCAGTTCTAAGTGCCTTGAGAGTAAAACCAGTCTCCAATTGGGCTTGCTGCTTGAATCTTTTGAAGTATCCTGATGCCTCATCTTTGGTCTTTAACATGTGCACCCACATGTATCTTGAAAAGTCATCTACCAACAGCAAAAAATATTTGTTCCCAGCTGATGTATGTGGATCAAAAGGACCACACAGATCAGCATAGACCAGTTCCAAAGGCTGTTGTGCCCTATAGACACTGGTCTTGGGGAAGGGATGTCATCTTTGTTTCCCCACTAGACAGCCTTCACAGACTTGTGCTTTGTGGGAGATTCTTGGCAACCCCTTTGCCATGTTGTGTTTGGACATCATATTCATTGATTCAAACCCCAAATGGCCAAGTCTAGCATGCCACCTCCAAGCTTCATCCTCCATTACAGCCAACAAGTTCTCTGGCTGAACTACTTGCAAGGTGACTATGTACAATCTGTTTTCACCTTTCTTGACCTTCAACAAAGTCTTGCCAGTCTTCTCAAAGACCCAGAGGAAGCCATCTTGCATTTCAATCCTATAGCCAACCTCATCTAGAGACATCCACTAAGATAAATCAACACCACTCTATACGTCACGTATGGGTCCATAAGCGACGTATAGGGTCGAATACATTGAAAATGAGGTAAATTCAGAGGGGCTGTCAGAGAGCAATATGCCCCACATAGCCCTATACGACCCCCCCTATACGACACATATAGCGGCTATAGGAGACGTATAGTAAATTTCAACACTAACTATAAGGAAAAATTCAAGGGGTTGTCAGAGGGGTTATACGTCCCGTATAAGAACCCTAGCTTTGAAATAATAATAATAATTATTATTTTTGAACGAAAAATGAACAACTCTACTTTATAGGATATTTGTTATCTTAATCGGACTCATCCATCTGTTTCAAGCCAAGACCGCACACCCAACATTCTTAGTAGGAAACACACAATTGGAAAAAACTCTGCCTTAATTCTAAATATTTTACTCAGAATGAGACTTAAATCCAAAACCATTTTATATTTATTATTTTTTAATAACTTATTTTAATTATTTAAGCTAAAGATTATTAATTGGAATAATTATGAGTCCTAATATAGAGACACCCAATAAGATAAATCAACACCACTCTATACGTCGCGTATGGGTCCATAAGCGGCGTATAGGGTCGAATACACTGAAAATAAGGTAAACTCAGAGGGGCTGTGAGAGAGCTATATGCCCCACATAGCCCTATACGACCCCCCTATACGACACATATAGCGGCTATAGGACACGTATAGTAAATTTCAACACTAACTATGAGAAAAAATTCAAGGGGTTGTCAGAGGGGTTATACGCCCCGTATAAGACTATACGACCCCACTATACGCCGCGTATGGGGCTATACGACTCGTATAGAAATTTTGAAAGTTAGATTTAAAATGCTGGGTTGTTTAAATAACCAAGCCCATAATTATTTAATTATAAAAAACCATAAAGGCCTTCATTTCATCCTTTTAAAGTACTTTAAGTGGGTTCATAGCCCAAGAAGCAGATGAAGCAACTCTTCTTTAAATTACTAGTAAGGAACCTGCGCGATGCGGCGGTGACGACATCGACATATTATAAAACAAACAATCTAGCATCTTGAAAGTGTTCCCTTGGATCTAAGTGAAAATACCAACATAAAGAGTACAGATTTGACTTTTGAATGTCAAATGTGTTCTTTTACAACTTCAAATTCAAGTTGGAGTACTTCATCCTTTGTAAGAAACAGATAATGTGATACAACTGCATGTAATGTGTTAACAATTTTTTGTTTTCAAGATTATAAAGCTAAACATTTCAACGTCAAAAGCGCAATTTGACTAATACTGTGTCAACCGAATGAAATATGCTTAAAAGTGCATATTTTAGCTTGTTTTTACCTCGGACACTCTTCTTCTATGGCAGCCTCAAGGCATTGGATCACCCTTTGTCTTTCAGCTTCCGAATTCACAGGGAAGCCATCAACATGTCTGATGCAATATTCCTTTAAAACGAAACAAAACGTCATTAAGTCAACCAAACAGTCAAATATATAACCAAAAAGAGTCAAACTTTGCAAATCACAAACCTGGTAAGCTTCAGGCCCTTCAACGTCTACATTTCCATGAAACACCACATACTCCATATCCCTCAACGTGCAAATTGTATCAAACAGAAGTTTTGGCCTATCTTTACACCTAATTGTAACAACCGAATAATCTTTATCATACCAGTTCACAACTTTAACATCAGGCTTTTGGTTTTCACTACAACCCTCTTGTGCTCTGTCATAATCTCTATCTGCAAACATCATCTGGTGCAGTCGTCTTTCGATGTGGGTCACACCATGAGAGACCACAGTTTTAGCCTTATTACCGTTGTTACTACCTTTAAGCACATTACAAAGCATTTTCTTTATAATAGAAAGTTTCTCTGGGTCAATAATAGCCAACCCTGACTCCTCATCAGTCACATGCAGTACAGATGCAGCGCGTGTGTTGTGGGTCCAAACCTCACCATTCAACGCATTACACTTCAAGTGTGTTAGAACCGTGCATAGTTCAGAAAGTAGCCCGGGTCTATCACTTCCTATTAACTCGATTACTGTGTGGTCCGTTGAAGATGTGACACCAATTGAATCAACTGATGTTGTAAACAAATACTGATGATTTGATTCCATTAATGTCTCTTAATGGAATACTGTTGGTATAACAGGTGGATAGTGTTAATAGACATGGGATACTGTTGGAAGTTGTACAAGTTCTTACTGATCTAAATTTTATCTTCACAAAAGCTTACATAAGTTCTGATGGAGGGTGGTTCATGGATGGTATATTTCAATTTTTAGTCTGTTGTTTTTCCTACGCGTGTCGAGTTTTGTAGTAATTTTGATAAACTTTTTGGCTTTTTTTTATAGTTTTCAATGTTACTGATCAAGATGGGAACAAAATCAATGATGAAGAAGTTTTGTACTACATTAAAAAGGTCAAATAAACTTCAAAAAACTGTTTTAAGAGACATTAATGGAATCAAATCATCGGTATTTGTTAACAATATCATTTCTTTGCTTAATAATACATTTAATTAACAACATAAAGTTTGAAGTTTGAACATCGTAGACCATTAAGGTTAACAAATACCTGAATTATAGTAGCATTTTTGCAGGATTCATTGTCGATTACAACTCGAGGTGGATTCATTCGCCGAATAAACTTCCCGTATTCGTCCTCCGTGTTTCTTGAATAGCTCATACTACAGTTTATATAAAAATCTTGAAATTAGACAATCACAAACCATAAAAGCAAGAAGGAATATGTCTGCATATGAATGGAAGAAAGAGTGTGTACTAAGTAAATAATAATGATTGATGATGGAGATTTGATAATTATATAAAAAAAATTCTAAAAAAATCTAGAAAATTGAAAAAGAAACCAGATACCAAGAAGGCCAATCAAGAAGCTTCAACCCACCAAAAAAAGAGGGTTTCAAGACCCTCTGTCCATGTGGGTATGATGGGGTTCCCTTTGCCTCCCTGTGGGAGCCATTTTTAGATGCATAACAAACAGAATCACAAAATTGACACACCAAACATTCACCAAAATCAATTATTTTGATTGATTTCAAGTCGCTACAAAACCAATTACAAACAAAATCTTGATTGAGGGCGGCCAGACGATGTAGAATTGGTTCCCAAACGATGTAGGCTTACTTGTGCATCGGCTTTGCGTGTTCTATGTAGGGCGGCCAGAAAATTGAGTTTTGAATCACCCGCCCTTGAGGAAGAAGCCAAGATCATTTCCTTTCTCATGCTACATAGGGTTCTATGTATGAAAAGGAGAAGTGATAAGCTTCTTCTTTAAGAAGACTTCTTCTTTGGGAATGTAGTCTCCTTTGCATCGGGTTTCAGCCTTCTTCTTCTTTGGGTTTCTTTCAAAACATGTTTTACTTCTTATCTTGAGAAGACTTCTTCTTTAGAAATGGTATTTTCAGACTTCTACTTTCAAAACATGCTTTGCATCGGGTTCTCAACAAGAACATTTTACAAAGGGAATAGTATTTCCTTTAAGAGTTGTACATATGCAAAGTATGTTATACTATATGCAAAGTATGTTGTACATCTCTTAATTTTAAGAGTTTTGGATGAAATTACTTTTTTGCCCTCCATAAATACTTATTAATATAGTATATATAAAATAATCTAATAACTTCTTTTCTTTTTCCACTTTCAAGAACCAAACTTTAAATATGCTTTTCCATCAATCTTGAAAGTTGAAAGTTGAAACTAGTCAAAATAAATAAATAGAAAAACATTTTCGTGAACTACCGCTTTTACCCCTCTGTAGTCAGAAACTCAGTGTTACAGACCTGCAGTGCATTTAGCTTTCTTGTATCTTCTTTTTGCCATTCTGGAAGTCCAAACAAGGCTCAAGAAATGGCTAAAGATGAAGACTTTAAGCTTCTCAAGATCCAGGTTCAAGTGCTCAACACCCCCACCACCAACACACACAATTTTATTTCTTTATAATATTATATTATTTCCTTTTATCTTGTTATACATAGACATGTACTCTGAGGGTGAATCTGCACTGTGATGGTTGCAAGCACAAAGTCAAGAAGACCCTTCAAAGAATTGAAGGTGATTTTCTACTTATCTTTTTCTTAAATTTGCGTTTTGAAGTGATCATTTAGCAAATTTTTGATATGGGATATGTAAAGCTTATAAATTTATGCAAAATGTTGTCTTTCTTGTGAAATGATGCATAGTTAAACCCTTTTTCAGAGCTCAATTTGCAAATCAAGAATTGTACAATTTTCTGTGCATTATGTACAAATCATGGTAACATATTTGCTTTGTATTTGAGAACTTCACTTCTGGGAAAATTACTTTTTGCTAATAATTTCATGTAGAAAGTGAAACGGGATTATAATAAAATTTGAATATCTATGCAAAAAATGTGGGAAAATTACATTTTAATGAGTTTTGGCAGTTTAAAAACAAAAAAAAAAATCTATGCAAAAATGTGGTGTTCTTGTGAGTTGTGATGTGATGCTTGGTCAAGCTTTGAAATGCACATATCTCGATGCATGATGTACAAGTCACATTTGTGGAACTGACTTGAAGGAAATGAACTTTTGATGTGCAACAAATCAGATGTAAATTTTCATAGCTTTGGTGATGTACTAGTTTTGATGCAAAGAGTACAAGCTACTATAGGACATTATAAATTATATAGGTGTATATCAAGTGAGCATAGATGCAGAGCAACAGAAGGTGATTGTTTCAGGAAGTGTAGACTCTGCAATTTTGATAAAGAAACTAGTGAAAGCTGGTAAACATGCTGAAACTTGGTCAAACAAGTCAAACAACAACCAAACGCAAAGTCAAAATCAGAAGGGTTTTTGTATGAAAGATGACAAGAAAAACAAAGGCCTTGAATCTTTGAAAAACCAGCAAAAGATTCAAACTTTGCCTTCTGGTGGAAATGATGGTTCTTTTGAAGATGATGAGGATTTGAGGTTTCTCAGAGGGAAATCAAATCCAACAATTCAAAAAATAAAAGTCAACCCAACAATGGAAATGGGAAGAAAGGTCAGAATGTGGGAGGGCAAAAGGGTAATTTTGGGGATTTGAATGAGGGCAAAAGTGTAACTGACCTAACCTCCAAAATGCATAACCTTGGTGGTGGTGGTAATCTTGGAGGGTTTGACATGACTACTGGTGGTCAACAGATGATGATGAACATGAATGAGTTAAGGTACAACCATCAGCAGCAGCAAGGGTACAACCATCAGCAGCAGCAGCAGCAAGGGTACAACCAGCAGCAGCAGCAGCAGCAAGGGTACAACCAGCAGCAGCAGCAGCAGCAAGGGTACAACCACCAACAGCATCAAGGGTACAACCACCAACAGCTGCAAGGGTACAACCACCAGTCAGCTGCAGCTGCTGCATCATTGATGATGAACCTGCAGAACAGGCAAGCAATGTATCAGAGGCCTCCTATGATGCCACCAACCACTGGCTACTACTACAATTACAATCCTGCCCCTTACCCATATCCGTACAATGAGCCCCCTCATGGCTACCACTACACCGGTAGCAATGGTGGTGGAGGTGACTACATGATGAGTGATGAAGACGCAAGCAGTTGTTCAATCATGTAAGGGGAAAGGGTGGAAAAAGTTTAGATCTTTTGTGTTGTAAAAGAAGTTTTGTTTTGATGTAGTTGAGGATGTTGAATGTTCTTGATGGATCTTTTGTTAACCATGTTGAAATGACTAGGTTAATATTGGTTGATCCTTAGTTTTTTCTAATGACAAGAAAAGTTAGATTTTTATCTACAATGCATTAGTTAATTTGAGAGTCATATGTAATGAATATTAAGTGATGTTAGTTGTGATATTGACCAATCAAAATGTGAATGTAAAGTTTAACTTGTTTTTGTTTGGTCATAAAATTACAATCACATAACACATAACATACGGGTTTATTTAGAATATGATTTAAAGAAGTCATAGAGTAAGGAGAGGGAAATGGTCTAGAATAGATAGTTGAAATTTATGGTAAATTTTTTGTTTATTATAAAACTGTATTAAAGAGAAATAATTATAATCAAAGAACAAAGGTTGTTTAGAGTATCCTATATAAAAATCATTTGGACCGTGATTCTTGATCTATAAGTCAGGTTAAGATATTGTTAGATACCATGTTGATATACCCTATAGCGACTAACAAGGATGTCTAGTTTCTATACGCAGTCTACTCATTAAGAGAATCTCCTATCATTGAACATATGTTAGGCTCGTATAAAAATAATATCTCCAAGTTATTTTATTTAAATGTGCTCTTTGATCAATAGATATGCTCTTTTAAGTTTTGGTCACACTTACGCATTAGGCTCTGCGTGATTGATAGGGATTAGGTATGTTCCCTTCGCCTGTAGCCTTTTTTGAGGGCTTTAACGTTATTATCCTTTCTATATACACGATGTTTTTTATTTAAGCATAAACGTGTTGTACACGTTAAAATATTCTTTTATCTTAAAAAAAAAGAGTAAATCTCGGTTTTGGTTCCTGTATTTTGCAAATTGACTCCACTTGAGTACCAACGTTTATTTTGTCTCCATTTGAGTACCAAATTTTAAAAAAGTTGTCTGTTTGAGTACCAAATTTTAAAAAAGTTGTCTGTTTCAGTCCTTTTGACTAACGGTGTTAACATTTTCTGTTAAATTTTTTTAAAAAGACCAAAATACCCCTAAGGGCTATAAAAATATCACCATCTCCACCACACATCACATACCACCACCACCACCACACACCACCACCACCACACACCACCGCCACCACACACCACCGTAACCATAAACTGTGGTTCAAGAATCAAGAAATTGATACAGAGTTGAACAAACAAACACCATAAAATACACTCAATCTCCACCTCCACACACCTCCACACATAAAATCAAGAAATTGGTACATTCATCAATTAACCAATTGCCCTTAAAACTTAAAAGTTAAAACTCTTCTCAGTGAACTTTGATTACACAAAAACTGAAATACCCAAATCAAGAGAGTTATAAAAAAACCTATTTTTGATTGCAGAAAGCTATAAAAAGAGATAAAAACACACACACACGCACACACATACACACAAAACAAACACACTACCTGTGAATGAATTGAATCTGTGCAAGGGTTATTGCTGGTGGAGTTGATTTGAACAAAACATAAGCAAATTGTTGGATGAATGAACTGATTCAGCTTTCAAAGGTGTGAATTGAATTGGGTATGGATAATTGATGATGCTGATGATAAGATAGAGGTCTGTAGCTGGATCAATTAATTGAATCTTTATCTATCTACCCATTTCTTTCTATCTTCTTTCTCATACATATTAAACCCTAAATTGGTGAATCTAATGTGTTGAAGTTTGTGAATTGAAAGATGAATCTTGAAATAAACAAAGGAAAGATGCAGTGTCTTGAAAGGTCAAGACTTCAGGAGCAAACCCCTCTCTCTCATCTCCACCGCCACTTGCCTCCGGTACCCACAACCCCATCACCGTACGCCGCCTTTGGTGGTCGAAACCCCATCACCACATGCCCCTTTCGATGGCCACCTTTCGATGGCCAGAACACCGCTACTGTACCCCACTCCACTATACCCCAATCCGCTTTCTGGTTCAAGGGGTGGTTGTGTAACTGAAAGAGAGACGAACAGAGATAAAGAGAGCATCGTCGATGGTGGTGGCCGGATTTGGTGGTGGTTGGTGGGTTATAGGTGGTGACAGTGTGTGACGGTGGTGGATGCGATCATTGGAGGTGGTGGCGATCTGGGTGCGGACGGCGGAGGCTTCGAGGAAGAGTAAGGGATGTTGTGGGAGTGGAGGCGGACGGCGGCGGCTAGGCCGGAGAGGCCGGCGCCGATGATGATGGCTCCGGTGGTGGTGGGGTTTGTTTGAGAGGTTAGGGGTGGTGGTGTGTGGTGTTTGAGATGTTTAGAAGAAGATGGTGTTTTGAATGAGGGGTATTTTAGTAAATTGACAATCACTTAACGGAAAAAAGTTAACACCGTTAGTCAAAAGGACTGAAACAGACAACTTTTTTAAACTTTGGTACTCAAATGGAGACAAAATAAACGTTGGTACTCAAGTGGAGTCAATTTGTAAAACACAGGGATTAAAACCGAGATTTACTCTAAAAAAAACTAGTTATCAAAATCTTTTATTAATTCTGATTCTTTTATTTTATCCAACCAATTATTCAAAAGATGCTCATGGTTTTTACTTTTTAGGAGATATAATCACTTAGAGCATAAACATAAGAAACTCTAAACACATTAAACATGCTTAGTTAGTGACATAATAAAAACAATCATTGTTCAAAATCCCTCAAAACCTCCCTATAAAGAGTAACAAAAACATGAAAAATATTATCACATCATCGAATTTGGTATTTATTTTCAATTACAACCTCACCCTACTTGGCAGGTCCTAATCAGCTCAAAACTTATCGTTTTTTACGTTCATACGTATGAACATGGTTGTAAAAAGCCACACAATGATTCTTGATCTTAAAAAATAAATAATGTGTGTTTTTCAATACTTAAGAACTCGCTATAGGAAATGTCAATTATAAATAATGATTAATGAAAAAAAGCTAGGAGGGGTTGAAATGTTCTCAATTCAAAGTACAAGGGCTCAAACTGTAACTTGCCCTAATCCTAAACCTTCTAAAACCTTAGACATACCTTCGTCCCCTGTTATCCTCTCCGTCGTCGGAATCTTCTCACGGCGGTCGCCGGCGACAATGTCACTTCTAACCACCACCACAATCTCCACCGCCGACGGACGGAATATTCCCTTCCGATTCCACGCAGTCAACGGTGCAAAACACACACAATTTCGAGTCTCATGCTCGAATTCTCATTTATCGTATAAAGTAGGTTTAATCTTCCATAGATACACACTCAATATTATATATTCATATATAGATTATGTTGTGTGATTGATAAAGAGTTGATTTTGGTGCAGTGGAAGAGACCGTACACTAGCGTTTTGATTGTGCCGACGGGAGTCGGTGCTTCAATCGGAGGTTACGCCGGTGACGCTTTGCCTGTTGCTCGAACCCTAGCTTCCGTCTCCGATTGCGTCATATCTCATCCCAACGTACGTTTGTTTGTTTGCATGTTCTTATTTCTCAATTTGTGATTATGTGATGTATTGATCAAATACAGTTGATTGTAGCTGGAATTTAGGGTTTTGAATTACTTTTCAAACCATAGAACTTGAATGCTTCGTGTAGTTATGAATTAGGATACTTTTTTTTAACATTTTGTGAATTTTAGAAGAATTGACGTAACAGTTGAAAGAAATATTGCAGATTCTTAATGCAGCAATGCTTTACTGGCCAATGCCAAATGTTTTGTATGTGGAAGGATATGCTCTTGATAGATTTGCTGAAAACCTTTGGGCACTGCAACCAGTTCACCAGAACAAGGTTTTTGTTTTCCTATGCAACTATTGATTTATTTCTTAACAGTTTAGGGCTGGTAATGTTTGATATCACACGAACACGATAACGATTGTCATTTGAAGCCTGTTATTTAAATGTGTAACTTGTATATTTAAAAGGGTCGTGTTTGGGGTAACAAGCTTAGCCTGTTTAATTGAACATGTCATCAGTCATCCAATGAGTCTGTTTAAGCAAGAATGAAGAAAATAACAAGTATAATTTCTTCCACCGGCCCGTTTAATCCATTTATTGCAACTTGTTTATGACGTGTTTACTAATTGATCACAATCCACTTACCCCCCAACAACTTGTTTGACTCGTCTAGATAAATGTGTTACATGGATCGTGTTCAGGGTACATGATTTTAAAGTGTGTGTGGGTTAGCGTTGATGTATTTGACATGAATAAATGTGTTCAGGGTACATGATTTTAAAGTGTGTGTGGGTTAGCGTTGATGTATTTGACATGAATAAATATATCGTGTTCGCGTTACTAGATATTAATAGACATACAGGTCGTGTTTGGGTTTATTGATTCAACCTGTCACAATTGCCACCCCTACTTAGTATAGCACAATTTATTGTTACATTTTCGTTTTTTTTTTTTTTTTTTTTTTGATTTTGAGCATGTTCTGTGTTCATTAGTATTATGTCATGTAAAACAGGTGGGATTGGTTCTTGATGCAGGAATTGAAGAAGAGCTAAGACTCCGCCATTTACAAGTAGTTGATGCAACAAGGGCTTCTCTTGGTTTGCCAATTCTTGAATATATTGTCACTGACACACCTTTAGAGGTTATCATGCTTTAAGCGCAAATTTTTAAAATAAAACAGGAATTAAATATCGAAACATATCTAATGTTTAAAAACTTGCAGGTGGAAAAATGGGTCGACCCAAAGAACGGGCAGGCAACAGGGAGGATAAAACATCCTGATTCCCTACTAAGGGCAGTACAGTCATTGTGTGCTCGGTCTATGGTAAATGCAGTTGCTGTTGTGGCCCGTTTTCCAGATGATGATATTGAAGATGTGGATGAGTATAGACAAGGAAAGGTAATATTAGGGGTTATTTGATTGTGATAATCAGAATCAAATAATCAACAGACTGTAATAATACAATGTATTGATATGAAACCAGTTATCCAAATCTGATTATTTGTCCCTTTAACAGTCAGTTTTGTTGCTTTTAGTATGAAACCGATTATCGATAACTGATTATTTGACGCTTATATTAGCAAATAATTAGAAGCAGAATTTGATCATAATAACTGATAATCAGTTCCAAATGAGAATCCAATCACCTCCTTAACATATTAGGTGCCGCTTTACCAGTATACAACATACTTTTGCTTTAACATATCCTCAATTTGTACGAGCTAGGGTTACATAACCATCAGGATGAGTTATAATCTGCATCTATATAACATCTAATGTGTATATAACTGATTGGTCTACAGGGAATTGATTTACTTGCAGGAGTAGAAGCCATTATAAGCCATTTAGTGGTGAAGAATTTTAGAATACCGTGTGCACACGCTCCTGCTCTATTACCTCCTCCACTCACCCAATCTTTATGTCCAAAATCTGCTGCCGAAGAGGTGAATTACTTTTATGTCCTTGCTCTACTTTTATACGTATAAGTTTATGCATACATATATCTAAAAGGTGTCTTTTTAAAAAAAATTCTTATGAACAGTTGGGATATACATTCTTGCCATGTGTGCTTGCGGGGTTGGCTAATGCACCACAATACTTGACTAACAAGTCTGATTTTCAAGAAAATGGTTGCATAACAGCTAGGGATGTTGATAGTATCATTCTCCCAGCAGATGCCTGTAGAGGAGATGCTGTTCTTGCATTTGCAAATAAAAAAACCAAGGTAATTTTCTTTCGTTTTTTTGCAAACATCATATTTTGCATTTGGCTTGAAAGAAAGGATTGATTGCTCAAAATAACAAGAGGTTTTATCTGATTTGTTTAATTTTAGTAACGTATGATGAAAATTATCAATATTAATAGAGAAAACTGCAAAAGTAGCCATTATTTTAAGTGTGTTCTACACTTATACCTTTATGGTCATGTCAGAACAATTCCACATGTGATATCCACATCTTTGGTCGTGTATCTACTTTTACTTGCCTAATCCCTAAAAGTTTTCGTTCTATATGCGAATAACAATTAATACGCGAATCTATACGCGATATGGTGTCGTGTATCTGATAGGAACTGAAATTTCGATTAACTAAGACACGGAATTACAAGATAGTCGACATGATTCGAGAGTTCTAGTCTCCGATTACAAGGAGTAAAGAAAATGCAGGAACACAATACTTAAACTAAAAGCAGTGGGAACAGTTACAAATCTGCACCCCCACTCCCTAAATTCGTGGGTCACCCCCCACCTCCCAAATTTCTTAATGTTTTCCCACCATTCACTTTCCCTCCACCCGGGTTCCCTCCAATTAACAGCTGACCCAACCCGGTTTGACCCATCAGTGGGTTCATATCAGTATCACATTAGTTTAATGGGAAAAAGTCTGGTATGCAAGTAAATGTAGACACGTGACTGAGGCTAAATGAGTGATATGTTTCCGACATGGCTAAATAAGTACAACACATTACCACCCTCGGAAAAATGAGCCACCTTTGTGATTTTCTCATGTAAAAACTTCCGTTGTGCTTTCATTTTCTCACCAATAAAATATAAACAACCCGTAACTTGTTCTAATCAAATAACCTCCAAAGAAAATAAGATGATTCAATGTCATGTAATATGACTTGATTATGTTGCAGCCGGTTATCATTTGTGTGCAAGAGAATGAAACGGTCCTGAACGATACACC
This sequence comes from Flaveria linearis, assembly GCA_024085815.1. Classification (NCBI taxonomy): domain Eukaryota; kingdom Viridiplantae; phylum Streptophyta; class Magnoliopsida; order Asterales; family Asteraceae; genus Flaveria; species Flaveria linearis. The sequence goes on along the minus strand of CM044009.1, from coordinate 4,218,914 downwards.
TGATAAACTTGGGATTGATGCGGTATGTCGAAACATAATGATTTCACAAGCAGATTTCAAGTGTATTATGCATCAGATAAATTTTTATATATTTTTGCAGATAAAGGTTTCAAACTATTGGGAGGCTATAGGAGTAGTTGCTGCACATAAGGCTGGGGTAGACCCTAATTCACTCAGAAGGGACAAAATCAAGAACATTAGTACCAATTCCTTAACTTCTGCTAATGGTTTTGTATCTTCAGCTTCTAGAACATCTTGATCAACTCTGGTAAACATAGAAATAGCATATATGATATATACCTGCTTTACACAAATGGTTTATTGTAAGTAGCTGATCCAAGAATTAGCAGATTCGTATACAGACCAATTAAAAGAAGGTAAAAGGGCTAGAAAGAGATCCAACTTAAATCGCGCTCAACGTTTGATCTGTTTGGAGTTACGGGGTCAAACGATATGGATGAATGTCTTAATGGGTTGGATGCTTTGACAAATCTTGAATTTAGTTTTCTTGGCAGATGAGCCTAAATTTTGACTATGAAGATATCCACTTAACTTTCTAGCGTTTAGTTAGAGGTTTAAATTCATGTTTGTTTAATCTCTCGCAAATTTAAGATTCGACCCTACCACCCTATAGAATATGGTTTGATGTTGATCCTCGAATGAGTTGTGATATACTTGTTGGATCGTATAATTCAACTCCTTAAAAACTCAAGTTGATTCTGGCTCGTGTTCATTTGCTTGTACAAATTATCTATACTTCTTGTATATTGGGAGTTTAATACCTTATTATTAAAGAGTTGTATAATTTGATATAGTTATTAACTTGTTATTTGAAGCTTTCATAATAAAGTCATAGAAACTTAAAAAAAGAGACCTAAACTTATGTCCAAATAAACAAACTTTGTACAACTAAGTACCAACAACTTATGTGGAAAAGATTTTATAGTTTATACCAACAGACTCGTGATTTGACGTCTATGTATTGAGTCGTCAAACGAGCCATACTAGTGCCGCCTATGCTTATACGCATTGGCCCACTGCTCAGAATGTAACACATAATAATCATCGAATTATATTATTACTGAACCCGTAATTTTCATTTCCGTTTAATGAGGAGCCTTGAAATTTGACCACATGCAAGGAAATTTCAAAAATAAAGCCTTTCATGACTTAATCTATACGTTAAGCAAACTAGTAACTGCTTCAACGTTCTCGTGCAATAATAACTTGTAAGTTAAACAAAAATAAGACTTTCACGTTGACTTGTACATTAAGCAAACAAGTACAAGTAGTGTACAACTCATTCGACGTTCTCGTACAATAATAACTTGTAAATTACACAATAATAAGTCTTTCACGTGAGGGTTATTAACTACTCGTACATACTGTACTTAAACATTTGTACAACACTCATTCATCTAGTTTATAGTAGTGTCCAATAGACGCATACCTTGTGCATTAATTCTTGCACATTGAAAAGAAATCTGGAAAATGATTTTGAGTTTATGTGAACCACAAGCTATTGTTTTTGTAATGACAACCACAAGCTATATAGCGTACCTGAATCTTGCTCAAGATGATAGACGGGTCATGTTTAAAGTTGACACGTTTAACTTTACACAAACTCTAAATTAACTCATATCTTAACATGAAACGAACCAAAAATCAAGTCTCTTATAACCCGAACCCTTAACACAAGCATGACTTTCTTAAACGGCTTTTTACATATAAGTACTTTAAACTTCTACTTACGATACAAATATATACACACATAAAATTACATTAAAATTTTAGAATCTTTGCACCAATCTCTCTTTTTAACATTTAAATCGACATAAAACCTGTTGGCAATAATTTCTAACCTAATTCACAAGCCGATGAAATTCAAAAATCTTAGTTGACAAGTCGGTCAAGTTAGATTAAATTTCTATTATTTAATAATTAGTATTATAGTTAAGTAGGACTATAACAAGTTAGATCTTAAAGTTTAACAATCCAATTTACATGTACTTCGAAAACCCAGCCACCCTACAATATGATTTTTAACATAAAATACATTTTAATTAAAAATAAAGAAGTTAAAAGGATCAAACCATGAACTTGTTAAGTTGACTCGTTTAGCTAACCATGTTAACGTGTTCAACCAAAAGACGACCCAAATTCATTTATACTAAACTCAAACTGGCAAATTTCGTGATAGGCTCGCGTAATTCAAAAGGAAGCTCACAAGCATAAATTCTTGACTAGCAATTTTTCATCTAATTCAGAGAGGTCTACAGGAATAATACATGTGCAAGGAAATTTCCATGCAGAAGCCTCACATGTACAAGCTTTTTCCCAATAAAAAAATAATCAAGATCTGCTAGATGTTGCGCCATATAACATATCAAAGGGTAAATTCTACCCCAGTTTGACCAAATCAATTCTAATCTTGAAACCTAATGTCCTTTATTCATAAAAATATGCTTCCCAAACTAAACAAAGAACACCTGCATTCAATTTCATAACGACCATTGATCCGGTACTGTAAGAAAGTAACTCGTCATGGCCTTACGGAACCTTCTTTTGTACTGTTTCGGAGAAATTATAGTTGGTGACGCATTCTTGGGTCCACCTAGGATTCCGGATGCTTTTACCCATGTTTCGAGCTGTTTGTCCCATGTATACTGTCTCATGAAATCGATGATCCCGAGAACCAGTTCTTTACTCCCTTCATCCACTCCAACCAACAGAGAGTAATCCATGACGTCGATCGACTGCATAAAATGTAGAATTTTTAATTAACATAATACAACTATAAAGCATGGACCTTTTTACATATTGGCCGCCAAAAAGACCAGAAATTTTCCAATTTACAGTGTTTCTTGAAGCGATTAATATAATCTTGTGAAAAGACTAGAATTACAATATTTCTTTTATAAAACCGTGAGATCCGTTAACTGAAAATTTTACGGGTCCCACCAATACCCTGCCAACCAATAGGACTAGATAAAATGCTGCATATGCTGGGCAGTTAGCCTCCAAGGGGTTCAGGACCAAAAACTAGACTATAATTCTATTTGTACAAAACTAAAGATGATCTATTCTATACAGGGTCAAAAGATCAGTTTCATATCCACTTCAAGAATACTGATAGATTTGATATAATTCTATTTGTACAAAACTAAAGATGATCTATTCTATACAGGGTCAAAAGATCAGTTTCATATCCACTTCAAGAATACTGATAGATTTGATGTGAAAACTAAAATTTACTTATTTACACATTGTTTTTTAGATTTATTAGGGCAAAAAGATACCGCTAAGAAGGATGTATCGTTCCAAACAGCCCTTTCAAGATTTCTCTTAGCTTTGCTTCCAAGAAAGAGTGGATTCGTACGCAAGGCTTCCAATAAGTTCATGTCTAGCATTGTTCCTGTGGTATCAGGGTTATAACGGGATCTTGCAGACCCCTTCAAATCATAAACCCTAGAAATATTTTTCTTGAAAAACAAATTCTCCATCACCATCACTATTGCTTTTGATTCTTTCCCACCTCTCATATGTTTCACATTAACCTATCATTATTTCAATAACATCATCAAGATTACTTGCAAACAAACAAACAAAAAAGTTATTATCAAATTTGACTTGAAAAGAAAAGGCAAAGGCATAAGTTAACCTGATATATGCCAACGATTTTAGCAAGACAAGTTGGACTCCCGGAGTTTAGTGAATCGGTCAGGTACTTAAAATATTGTGGGGCGAACTCCTCAAATGAATCTAGCTCAGTTTTAGTGACACCCTTTATTAAAAACCGCTCATCTAATGATTTTGCAAAATCAGCACCACTTTTGCCTCCTTGTGCAATCCACTTCTTGCATCGGCTCAAAGAACGCATGTAATCGGTTTCACTAGGGCAACATTTCTTTCTAAGGGAATCAAATTGCTTAGCAAAATAACAGGTCACTGAGAACTTGACTTTTCCACCAGGTCCTGATTCATCCTCAAACTGAACTGTCAAGTGATGAGAGCTTTTGGGCTCAGAAAATAACGACCCAATTGTTGTTGATGTTTCTTCTGACCCATAATTGCTGTACTGCATGTAGTCTAAATCATTATTAGAGCCAAAAGACTGCCAAGGTGAAAGCTTTGAAGCCACAGAATGATGTTTATTTAAATATGGTCTATCAGCAAACCAATCTCCATATTCTTTAGAAGCAAGGGCGTATGATATTATACTTGTTGGCTCATTTTCATAGACAGCAATCACCACGTGTTGACCACGAATCAAACGGGCCCCATCAGGGAGAAAAGACGTTCGGGAAATGAATAATGGTTTTCTACCCCACAAGATTTCCAACTTCTGCTCTTCACTAGGAAAGACTTGTGAGTAACTCCTTTGTAAGTTATCTTTGACTTTGACCATGTTCGTATAAGTCCTTGAGTCTGGATACTTCATTCTTTCTTGTAGGGTGATGGCAGAATCAAATGAATAAACCCGAGCAGGCGTGGAAATCAACCTTCTAATATGCGGGTTCTCTGATCGGGTCAAAGGGCCAGTCCATGCAGAGTCGATCTTGTCAGATAGAAACGATGCATTACCTTCACTGAACTGATCAGAAGAGATCGATTTCATGTCGATTTGATTGGATTCATCAGTCTCTTCCTTCGGGTCAATTTGATTGGATTCAGGGTCGAGGGATGCATGACTATGGTCAACATCTTCAAGTGTTGAATAACATCTTCGGTGTTTGACTTCCACATTAGAATTCCTTTTAAAGATGGAATTCAAGGACTCAAGCCTTTGATCCCAGACATGTAAATCAACCATGAGGGAATGTCTCAAACGGTTAAGTTCAAGAACATCAATTTCAGCCAGACTTTCACCAGCTGGTTGAAGCAAACCCTATTTCATGAAACAATATACAATAAATAACCATAGGACAAAACTCCAATCTAGAATTATTCAAGAAAGCTTACTTACTATGTATACATCTCTCTCTTTGATCAAATCTTTATTCAATTCCTCAATGTGTTTACTTAACTCATTTGTATCAGAAACCCGTTGTCCACCACCACTGGAAATACTCTTCTGTTCGGTCTCATGTAATACATCAGATATCTCAGCATACAATGCTTTTGTCTTGTTCAAAAGCTGATCTCCACAAAACAAAAAAAATGGGTCAAACGTCCTGATTAATCAGTGGTGCCAATTTTGTCACATTTACATGTAAATGTTGTCGAATTGATTATGTTTTATCATGGTCAGGCAGGTAGATTTAAAAAAATACTTAAAAGAAACCAGCTCATCGGAGCCAAATGTTCCAATGTGTACTTTTGCAACGTTCTAAATTATTTAATATATATATAATATAATGCTGAAACAATAGAAATGTTGTAATCATCTTTAACACACTAATAAGTTATAAAAATTTTGAAGTTACTAGAAAGTGTTTCAGGTCAACGCGACCTCACCCCGCACCCAAACTACACATTTTGACCTGTTACTTGACCTGGCTAATGGCACTTATATAAATATAGTAAATGGCAAATTCAGATTTACATCTGCTGACCTCAGCTACTTCTTTCTTTAACCAACCCTGCTGAACATGGCCACTAAACTGTAGTACAGATGGCGGCAAACGAACAGAAAGAATATCGATTGGAGAGTAGCGGAAAAACACCACCATACTCCCCAAGCTGTAGACAAAATACAAGCTAAATTATTAATCACGTCTACATACAAACATGTATATACATATATAATGTTAGAAAAAAAAATTTACCCATAGAAACGAAGGCAGTCTCTTTGCAAAGAATGACCACATTCTGCAATACGATTAGCAGTTGAGTGATTTGAGAAACTAAGTTCCAAGAATTTCCCAAAGGAGAGACCCCACGCGGCATCAGACATAACCACCCTACGAGTTGCGGGTGGGACCCCGTTGACAGGGGAACACCTGAGACACCTGTGCCACATCCATATTTTTCCATCTTTCTCCCCAGGAAGGTTCAAAGATGGAAGTCGTTTAACATTAATTGTTAAATTCCCCTGTGGGTGAGTGTAGCATATCACATGGGCCTCAGCTGGTTTGTTGCAAGATCGACACGATGATGTCTGAATGAAAAATCCAGAATTATAACCAACCATTAAATTATATACCTTTTTTATTATCAAATGCATGGAAGATAAAGAATTATTTTATGTTGCATCTTTAAAGGATAATACTATAATAGCTAATCTTTTTTGTTAACACATGCACTAAAAAAATAATTCTTTTGGTTAAGTTTAGCTGATTAAAAAGACCATCTGTAAGAGTATACACCGAATTTAACTTAAGAAATTAAAATTTTCTACTTTTACCTGATCAAAAAGATCATTTTTTATTCACACATGCACCAACATCAAGACATTAAATTTAAACAACTTTACCTTATAAAAAGATCAATTAAAGGGTAAATGTCTGATGATTTTTCATTAACAAATGCAGTATAAATAATGAACGTATCTTGAAGTTTTACCTGATCAAAAAGATCATCTTGGAGGTACCTCCCGAGTGGTTTATCAAAGCAGCCATAGAATTTTATACGCAAGAGTCTTGATCGTTCACATACATTACCATTTAACACACATCGGCTAGAAAACGATACTAATATGCTCTGATTATTGTCTGTTGCTGAATAATATTCATTTGGGTCATCAGTTACTTCAATTCTTTCAGTTGATTCACATGATATTATTTCTTCCACAGCAGGGGGGCTGGATACGACATCGCTACTCATCATGATATGATTGTCAATAGCTACATCTTGTTCATCAGATTTGGGGGAGTTGGCAACATCTGCGAGCTTGATAGCCATTTTAGGTAGAGTAGCACCCTCGTCAGCCAGGAAAGAAGTTTCTAGTGATAGATGATAAGCAGCAAAGACAGCATACTGAACAACATGTTTGACTTTCTTTAGTTCTTCCCGACTAGCGCCTTTTAGCAAGACCTAGAAAAAACATTAAGAATATATATAAAAAATCAACCAAATTCAACAATACCAAGTGGATGTGGCATTTTCTAAAACATTTAATGTTTAATAAGTCACTTTGGGTTAACTTCAATATCTAACAAGTCGAACATGTTAAACGTGGTCAAACACAGCCAAGTGTAATGCATACGATTTCCTAAAGTACTTTAATAGAAACTTAGATTTTTCTTGTAACATATAACTATTGTAATCAAATTAACAAACTAACTAAAAATTTTAAGAAATCAGGCAAAAAATGTTCCAACTTCCGACCCATTACTTTTGCATCGGGTGATTTCGGGCTAACTTTAATATCTAATTGATAAAATGAATTGAACAGGTCAAACGTGTCAAAGCAGCCTAAAGTGTGACGCATAAAATTTCCTAATTTACTTTATTCAAACAATGCAGATTGTTTAAATCATACTTGTCACACTATAATAAAAAACAGGCAAAACATGTTTTATGTCAACCCAGCCCGGCCCAATTGGCATATACCAAAATGAGAGTTGGAATTGTTACCGTGCAACCCAACCGCCTAGGGCAACCATCAAAAAACATGAAAGTCTTGGATGGTTTCTTGGTAAACTGACCGGCAGCTTCGTGGTGTTCGATGAATTTTTCTAATCGGAAAAGCTCACATTGGCCCAATCGTGTGGTGGTGATCTTATCTACAGACGGAGTTATAGAAGCACCAGTACACTTGGCTATACGTTCTAGTAAAGGCCGTTTGATATTTGAAACCAATGAGATTTCATTGGCTAAAAGATATTCTTGTGCATATGATGATACACTCTTCTCTACTAGCAGCACGTTTGGACGACGAGCCTCTATTCTTGAAACAATCATCTTCAAATGATCAATTTCCTGTTTTTATGTCAAAGTTCCATAACTAATGTTAGTTTCTTTGGTCTCTCAAAAGATTTTTAATAGCCATGAGGATATAAAGTAATAACCCCAAAAGATTTAATTGAAACGGTTGACTGTATTGTTTTTTATTTCTAATAGGCCAATGGGTCAAAATTATAAATAGCTAAAAATGAAACAGATTGAAAGGGTTGGAATACACCAGTGTATCAGTTAAGCATAAAACCTTTTAAATCATTTTATTCAAAAATTAAAATTATTATGGAAATAATGTAACTTGTATTCATGTTTGGCACACTAATTGTTTATAAGACAAAAATCTTGATCAAAACCCACCCCGCCATTTTGACCCATGCAAAAGTTACCCTTTAAGCCCAAACCTGTTTTGATCATTTACCCAGCTCACCTCGACCCGCCTATTTTGTCACCTACAATATTAACAAACCTGCTGCAGGAGCGTCTCAATCGAAGATAGCTGATTGTGAGCACGTTGGTACTCGAGAGCCCCACCTAAAATAAGCAGCCTGGGGTTCTTGTACTGTGAAGTCATACGTTTGTGCTTTATATTTTTTGTACAAACTACTCCTTTAACGAACATGCTGCATAGGGAAAAAAGTTTAAACACCACGTAATGTTCTATTTAAGGAAAAAAATCCAGATTTCAAGAATCTTTTTAGTTACCTTTCATAAGGACATCCAGAAGCTATACATTTAATCTTTACATAATCCCCAGGATCCATACTGCCACCTCTGCTAGTATCTGGTTTCACAAAATTAGCAGCTTGCCATGCTAAAGATGTTATAATATCAAGCCAATCATCGGCTGCCACATACGCAGATTGCAATAGTTGTGATACAAGAGCCCTAAAATGACCCTGAACAACATTTTCCAACGGTTTCTTGTGCTCGATATTTTTGCCATTTTCAGAAAGAAAGCTCATAAGTGTATCACTAGACGAAAACACATCACCCGGTGGGCCCATTTCATCGTCATCATCAGCATACGAGAAGAAACCGATGTCTTCATCATGTAACGGAAGAGGAAACCAAATAAGACCGTTGTTTTCAAGATCTAACGGCTCATATTGGTCCCTACATATAGACAAATCATCATTAGTGGTAGAATTATCAGGTTCTCCAGACCCGTTTTGATGGTTTTTTAAAACATCCACCAACGGTTCATGGTCAAAGGAACCATCGATTAGAGACCTAGGTGTTTCCTGGTCGTCGGGATGTACAAGATGGCTAAATTTAGTGGAAGTAAAGTGGGGGCTGTCTGACGGACTCGAACCAACAGACATGAAATTATAAAATTCATGCCGGGTGTTGCCACTACTTGAATCTGCATCTGAGGTGTCAAGACTATACGGGCTGACGATGTTCTTTGAAGAATATTCTCCTTCTTCGTCACTCCTGCCATCAACCAGAATAAGATGATCAGATACTTATTTTTGTTTAAAGTTAATCAGATAGTTGTTTAGAGAAAGAATTTATGAGGCGATTTTGCATTTATCTTGATAATCAATTTTCTTACAGCAACTTCTTACATAGTTATCCAAATCTGATTATCTACATCCTAAATTATCAAAAATCATAATCATAATCAGTTACTGATACACTCAAACCAGCTTATTACAAAAAAATCATGACAAATTTTAGAAGAAAAAAAAAATACTTAACGAGTTGTAACATGTTTCCATATTATTCATAACGAAAGGTTACATAATTCCATCAAACTACTAATAAATAAAAACTCTGAAAACTAATTATAGCGACATCAAATTGCAATATTCAGTTAAAAACACATCCCACAAGCCCCATAACCTATTGTTCGAGGATAAGAAATACTTGCGATGAATTAAGACTTATTTTGATATTGTTCAATTTCCATAATATTGCCATATTGTCCAAAGAAAGAAACTATGATCAAATTATAACTAATTACCCAGATGATACCATATCAAAATCAACAAGATTTTCTTGAAAAAAGCAAATTCAATCAAATATACAAAAATTGTACCTTCCGGGTAGCGAAACGGATACTGATTTAAGAGATGACCCGTCAAATCTCTCACCAGAATAATTTGGTGATGCTGGTTCAGGGCTTTGTCGGGGTGAATCACAAGGATGGATTTTATGACTATACTTTCCCCCAAACTTTTGTTTAATTTCAAAATTGGCACAGAATTTGCAAGATCGGATATCAATCCCAGCTTGTGTTCTTGATCTGACATCAAAAGAAACATATCTTTGCACACAGCTCACACAAAAAAAACGACCGCACCGCTGACAGGGATAGCCAAGGCAAGACTCCGAAATTCTCGTTTCGCATTCGCAGCACATGGTTCGTCCACCATCAGCCATTTTGACTTCACCAGACATCAAATTCATATCACTTCTTCCCCAATAAACCCAAGATCTAACCTTCTCAATCAAATCTAGTAGTGAATTAGCAGGCACTCCCATCAAATGTCAAATCACCTCCTTGAAACTCATATCAAAATCCCCAATTCTAGTTATATCCTATGTCAAGAAACTAACAAACCGAAAACTATAGAACCCAAAAACTGAAAAAAACAACTTGGGTATTCTCAAGCCTATGAAGTTATATGTGTTTTTTTTTTTGTATTTTGTAAATGAAAATCTTCAAGAAAGGAACTAAAAGGTCTCCTTGAAATCAGATAACATCTCACCTTAGAAATGTATTTACACAGATCCTGTAACTACAGTATATATTTCTTCACTCCTTTTTAAAAGATTGTATATAAACCACCACAAACACCAACCCTAACTAACCAATTCCAGAATCATCAACATCAGAAGTCCCCAAAACCAACTGGAACATCAAACACACGAGATCCAGAACTCAATCCCCAAACAGCAATCAAAAAGCTCAAAACCCTCGATCAACTCAATAAACCAAACCTCAATTTCACCCAAACTAAAGCATGAAATCAAACGATTAACGCGCTTAAAGCACACAGAGCACGATGATGAAAAGCAGGAAGAGGTAGAGTACGGAGTTCGTTCCCTTTCTAATGGAAGACGAAGAAGAAGAAGAAGATGATGATGATGAATTGAGAGCTCGATTCTCCATGTGAAATTGAATGATTTGTTGTAGTTTCAACACTTTTTCTTCTTGCTTTCCCGAATTTTGCGGCAATGTTTTCATTTTCTCTACTCAACTACCATTAAAATATGCGAATACACACGCATACATGTAGTTGAATGAATCCCCATGATTATTGTAATCTCATGTAATGTATCGATGTAATGTATTGTAATGTAATCGATCGTCTTTTGTGTTTCAAACCCTAATTTTTCTCTCTTTTAGACTGTCTCAATCTTCATAGAATCTTTATTATTATCAGGGTTTTGTAATGACCCCCGTTGGAAAACCATCACTTTCCCTTTTTGAATTTTTGCTTTACCCCCCTCATGTCTTTAGAATATTATTAGTCTCCCGACTACTTTTTTTATTGATTTTATCTTATAAAAACAAGCCAAACTATTCGGGTTTAAAGATTAGGGTTATAGTTACGGTTATGATGGTCATGTAAATTTTTCAACAAAACAACTCATAGAGTTGGATGTGTTCAAAAGTTTTATATAACTGGTTTGCTCGAAATGTTTACTTCTGACTTGTTTTTTATGTCATATAGTCAACGATAGAGTAATTAAGACGTAGGGTAATGACTTGTGTGTGACATGTTTTAGATTATAATGATGTTGATTTTGAGTTTGATGCGTATTACTTGGTAAATTGTATTGTATGAGTTTTATCTTCTTGAAAATGTTTTTTTATATCAGGCTTTGACTGACAATGTAGGATAATATGTTGTTTTTTTTTACTTTTTTGAATATAGCTTCTAGGATAGGTGTTAATGTATAGTTATGTGTGTATGTTCTACTTGGAATGTTCTTAAATAATTACCACTCCTTTAATGAGTTTTTTTAACGAAAGTATGTAAATGAGATTCTAAACAAAGTACATATAAAAATTAGTAAGAAATATTTTTCCTTAAAATTCTATAGCATATTATATGTTGATTCGTTGAAAATCCATTATATACATGAGTGTAGCCATGTGCTAGATCTAATTAACGGAGTTTATGCAAAACATGTATTCATTAAAGTATGTCTATACCTAGTAGCATAGTAGCACGCTGCATATTTGTCACTTCTTTTTAACATAAAATTGACGGTTTGTTGTCTTTTTATACTTAAGTGATGTACGCAGGTTATTACTTTTCGTGTGATGAGATAAAGATGATGCTCAAGTTATTAGGGGAGAGGGATTTGAGCCATTCGGTTTTCACTATGTAACTAATCAACGCCACATCAGTTTTCTTTGATTTTCTTCAGTTTTCTTCTATTTTACTCATTCTTACTTAGTTTGAAAGGTGTCATCCTGTTTTTCTCATTGTTCTCAAATTCCCACTATGCACGTCGTAAATTGTATATAGTACAATACAAATTGTATAAGCACCAATTCAATCAGCGAGTACCGGTGAATATTCATCGAGTCGAGGGTTAATTTTGGTCATTGAATAAGGGGGTGGTGTTTCCACCCAAGCCGAGTTCTCACCGCCTCCTTCTGGGTTGCACTCCATCCCACTGAACAACTTTGTTTATGATAAATCAATTGCATAATCAAACATACAACATAGCTCCATGTTAATAAGTTCAGTACTGTGTACACATTCATAAGTCACGATAACTATTCACATGTCTCTTATCAAACGCACCATTCAAATTATTATCATTTCATTGATGATTAGATGTCCATCTGCATAAACTAACACAAAATCTACTAAAAAAGAACCACTTACATATCTTAAGAGTCCCAAAATGAATTTCACAAAACATAAAAAAGGTTGAATCTGCATCACTTTGTAGCAATGTTTTCAAAACCGGACCGGAAAGCGAACCGGACGGCCTAGAGGTTCACTGGTCGGACCGGTCCGACCGGTCCGACCGGATTACGAACCGGATGACGTCATAAATATTTAGAAAAATATAAAAAAATTCCAAATATTTATAAAACTACAAACACATACCATTCAAGTAAACATAGTCCAAATTAACACAATATATCATATACATACCAAAATTAACGATTTTAAACAATACATCATGTTTAAACGGTGTTCCTTAATCCAAAACAACATCCAAAATACATACCATTCAAGTAAACATAGTCCAAATTAACGAACCGGTGTTCCTTAATCCATATCCAATAATATTTATCTATTAAAACTAAAAAAAATCAAAAAACCGGTTCAACCCGGTTCGCCGGTTCCGCTCGGGCCGGTCGACCGGACGAACCGGCCGGTTCAACCGAAAACGGCCTAAAAACACCGAACCGAACCGGCCTCCTCACCGGTTCCCGGTCGAACCGGTCGGACCGGCCGGTCCGGTCCGGTTTCGAAATCATTGCTTTGTAGTTCCTAATTAGTCAACTATCATTCAATATTTCTGTAGGGAGCTTAGTGTAAATTAGAATCACTTGAGGCCCTTGTTTGTAAAAGTACAATTGGACACACTTGTTTGGTATTGTGCCATTACTCTGCAGATAATTAAAAGTAATATGTTTGTCTAGTCAGCATGAGGCAGCAGAATTCTGGTTTGATTGATTTTGAAGCTGCAATTAATTTATTTTTTTCAAGATTATTAGATGTTTATTTTATTTTATGTGAACGGCATTATTAGGTGCTTAATAACATGAATATAAATAAACAATATTTTTTAATACCTTTTTTATTTTTATTTTTGAACGGCTTATTTTTAATACCTGAGGAAAAAAAAAGAGTCGAGTCGTTGTCACTCTTAAAATACTAACTACACCTCATTTGATGTGATATTTTACTTTTTAGTTAATTTTTATATTTCCTATTTAGAGTATATATTTTTTCCGGTATAACTTTTAAAAGTAACTAAAATATTCAAGTGCACTGTTAAATCACTTAAAGTCTTTTTTTATTTAAAGTTATTTAGTTTTTATTTAAAAATTTTAAGATTGTAACACTTAACAAAGTTGAGTAATTTTATAGGACTAATAATAGTTTTTTGAATTTAATGGAACACTTAAGAACTATGTGAAGTTAATTTATTTTCTTTCACAAATTGTGTCCTGTTCAAAATAAATAAAATAAAATTAGAAGGAACTTAGTTTGTGATAAAAGTTATATTAAAATATAGATAAAAATAAACAAATTTTAGTAATATATTTTCATTTTTATAGAATTTTATAAACTATTACAAATTGTTCTTTAAAAAAAAGAGAAAGAAGGATCTAAATTAATATATACAAACCAAATGAGTTTTCTAATACTCTAAAAGATGTAAATGGCAGAAGGAGAAAATCTAAATTCTGGTTTAAATGCTATTCAATGAAATGCACATAATTTTGATTTTGTAAGTAATAATAAATGCTTATAACCATCTTTAATGTATACATAAGAGTTTATAACCATACCAAGACATGCTTGCATTTTCTACAATCTTTAATTACATTGAATTACATTTAATACGTAATAAAATAATATAAAAATCATCATTAGAATTTAATCATGTTATGGTATTTTGACATACAAAGAAGATTAACTTGTGAAGAAAACCCACGTGGAATGCACATGGATGACCTTTTCTGTATTTATAATAGATTTAGAATAATATTTGCAAGATTAAAAGATAATGATTTATTATACGAAAATATAGTTTAACTTTGCTTTACATAAGAAAAACATCTTTTCCTATTGTCCTAAGTGTATTTCCTTATTTTTATTGCATAACAAATTAAATAGTGACATTGCATATAGTCATTTTTTAACAAATTAATGTTACTTCCTCGTTTATCTACTATAAAAATCAATGATACAAATTAATGATTAAAACTAATAATAATAATTAACTAGGTTGATTCCCCGGCGCGTTGCGCCGGGCTTTTGTGTTACAATTTTATACTCCTATACGAGTCAGACGTTCGCGTCTCGGTCAGACCCAAACAAACAGCCCCTTAGACTAAAGAGTTACCTGTTAACACAAACTGATCTGACCCGTTTTGACCCTTAGCAAAAATGACTCGTTAACCAACCCGCCTCTTTTGTCAAGGAAACACAAAAGCAATCGCCATCTTTAATTGGTATGGCCTACATGAGTGAACATTGAAGTTATATAATTAATAACAAAATGATAAAAAGAACATTATTTTATCAAAAGGTAATAATATGTACCTCCTTAAAGACAACATGTTCTTTGAGGATATTTCTATGAGTGACATGAGGTCTTTCCAGGTGATCTATAGGCCCAACAAAAACCAGTGATCATGAGTCAGCATTAAGGAAACAAAGAAGATTTCAGAAATTTACAAAGAAAAACAACTTACATTCAAGACATCCAATAATATCCATGATTAATTCATCACCAAAAATTTTCTCAAAGATCTGAGGGCTGTTGAGTCTGATCCCTTTGACAATTTTGTATATCATGTGAAGGCCTTCCTTGTTTTCCAAATCTTCGCATACTCTAAACAAATCCATTACTTTCCGGAAGAAACTTTGCTGTTCATATCATTCATTTAAGCATTAAAATTGATATAATAAATAAATAAATAAGAAAAACTACAATGAACTGTAACTGAAATTTATATAGACAATTCTGTATATTATTCTTGAGTGATAAATTAACAACTAATAAGAATAGCATACATCATGCAGTATGAGCTCTGTCACACACAACTGATCTGTAACACTACTATCAACCACAACCTGCAACACAAAACCAATCAACACCATCTTCACTAAACAGATCATATATTTGAATATATAGTTTAAAAGCTCAAAAGAATGCATTTAAAAACAGTAAAAAAACCCACAAATATGTAACAAATTAAAATCTATAGTTGTCCATAATATTTCTTAATATTCAATGAGGAATTGTGTTTCTACACTTCTGGGATTGAGGTAGATATTAGTAATGTTTGTCAACGAAACCTACAATTTACCTGTTATCAAAGACTCGTGAGTGTGTTCGGTTAATGTATAAAAACTGCATTTACTTTGTCTACCCATGAACTCTTTTACTCTCATCATTATTAGGGCGAGTATTATTGATTTGTGGACACCTCGATCGTGGCTCTATTGAATTTTTCTAGAGATGCCAAATAACTATTCCATTCAAAATAAGTAATCAAGTTTATAGGTATTTGTCTGTCTTGAAAAATAAAGTATTTGAATCTGTCTAGAATTACAATTAAAGGAATTTAGCACTAAAGGAGTGTCTTTTTCTTCTAATTTAGCAGTGTAGGAATCAAGTCATTTGTTTAGGTCTATTTAAACCTACATGGTGGATACGGTATTAAACATTGTTTTGTTAATTCAATGCTCATAAACGATACTAATTTTACCTCAACTTCAAGAATAAAAGCAAATTATACCCTTAAAAAGAAAGCAAAACTACTCTAAAAGTACAAAGCATAAATGACTTTAAATATGCTATGAAGTTTTAGTAAATCTCACCTTAATCATCTTCAAATAGATTGTGTTTCGGAGGAGAAAGATCCTTAAAAATACAGAGAGACCAAATAATATTCTCGGATTAGTTTAGTACATTTGGCATATATATACAATGAAATGGTAAAGGCAGACAAAATGGATGTTGGGTCAGAACAGGTTTGGTTGACGCAAATTTTTTTTTCTATTACTGATTAATACTGCTTACGTTTTACTTTTAAGTTGTATTATAGTAACTTAAGTTCTGCAACAAACATATTTGAAGCTATCCCTAAAACATGTACATTCATTCCAAAAGCAAGAAAGAACTTTTGAGAAACTCAAGCCAACCCCTGGGGATATAAATCAACAAATTGCAACCTGTTTAACACATCTTTTGTTTACTATCTTAGCCAAGCTTTAAACTTTGACACCCTCAAGTGTTGCAGTGAAAACCCAAACTAACATTCATCAAACATGTAAACTAATGAATAAAAAAACAATGGCCTTTCATTCACATCATAATAAACCATACATATGCTAACCTCAGCAACAAAACAATTAACATGCAGCAGTGTTCTAAGCTACTTTCAACACCGTGTTCACTGATTACCTGTTAAAAGAATCAACAATATAGGTGTCAATTAATATTGACATTTGAAATGAGGAAAGTATTAGTAACGATAACTTGTAGTAATAGAAATATTATAATTGCATATAAAGTGTAAAAATGCTTTAATCATAGTATAGTTTAGTGATAAAGTCAAGAGTAAATTTAATAAGCAAGAAACTTGAAGACCACTAAAAGTAAATAATCTTATAAATTCTGCAAATTGAAGTGTACGTAGCGAAAGAGAAGAACCAATATAACTACAAAAATAAAATAGAAAAAACAAACAAACAAACAAATCAGAAGGGCGTAGCAAGAAATCTAATCCAACCTTCAAACACCAACTTCTACTACATGCTAGTATTCTGATTACTCAACACCCATTAAAATGCTAAATTAGACCAAGGGGGTGATCAATATTCATGGGTCAAGAACCGGACCAGACCAACTATACGTATTTCGGGTCGATCTCGGATCCGTCCTACATTCATAGGCACTTCAATAATGATTCTTTTTAACCATAAATCTGAAAATGTGAGGAGCAAATTTACCTGCCAGAGGGCAACCATTTCTGTGATCTGGAACACATGAAAAGCATACATCACCTCCACCATGAAATCAACAGCAGGCCGACAAGCTTTATGAGAACATTCATCATCAACACAAACACAAACATCTTTAGGCAAACCTTTAATCTTACCACTGTACATATAACTCAACACATTCATCAACGAATCAAAACCAACTTCATAATCACACGCAAAGCTATATAAACATAACAACCAAACAACAGATCTTCGATTGCACTTCAAGTCATAATCCACTTAGCTCTAATTTCACAAATCCCATCCTAACAAAACCCTAAAATTCGAAACCTACTTTAACAAATAACCAAAACCCACTGTAACTTAACAATCGTAAGGGGGAAAGAAGACATACACAGGATCATGATTGCAGATATCACAGATGTCGAGATTCATCGCCCAATCGGGGCCGGCGTGCTGGCGATCGGAGCGTTATGGAGAAGGGGATTCTGGTATCGCGCTCCGCCGGTTGCTGGCGATCGGAGCGTTTGCGACCATGGAGAAGGGGATTCAGGGGATTAGGGTTTGTTTTTGTTGGTGATGATGATTTGAAGATGGTGATGGTGTGGAGGCCGGTTTTGAAGATGGTGATGGTGTGGAGGTCGATGACGATGATTTGAAGATGGCGATGATGATTTGAAGATGGTGATGGTGTGGAGGCCGGTTTTGAAGATGGTGATGGTGTGGAGGTCGGTGATGACGATTTGAAGATGGCGATGATGATTTGAAGATGGTGATGGTGTGGAGGCCGGTTTTGAAGATGGTGATGGTGTGGAGGTCGGTGGCACTGTAGCCACCGACAATTTGGATTAATATGAATAGAAATATATTCTCATCTACTTGCATAGCACATATAGTTTGTATTTGTATTCATGTTCCTCAGTTCCAGTTAACATTCTATATAGATTTACGAAATTGGCTTAAATGCACAAAATATTTACACATTTACATAAGTTCTTTTTTATATAACGTATTATATTTGTATAAAAACAATCAAAACCCAAATATAATTATTAGATTATGGACACCTAACATTACAAATAAGATGATTTTTCAAATGAACCAATTTATTTTTATAAGTTAGTAGTGGCGGTATCAGAAAAAAAATTCATCAGAGCAAAAGTGAGACCATTACATAACTTAAGGTGTAGTGCTTGAGATTTTTACATACATAACACTAAAAGAATTTAAGGGTGGTGGTTGCCCCTCAACCTTCTACTTATTGGGTCCGCCCTGTCCGATAGTGAAGATACGAATGTTGATTCATTGGTGAATTAAGTTTTGTGGGGAAGCCGGGTGGGGGTGAAAGTTTTACAAATGGATTAACAAATAAAATGTCTGATGTATCATTTAAGGCAAACTCACATAAGAATTCATATCGACTCGACGTTAATGGATATTCCTGGAAGATGAATAATGACTCATAATGACGGTCAGCGACAGTCAATGACAAAGTATTTGTAACATCCGACCCATTCCTAATCCTCAAACCCGAATCCATTCTTTTTAGATTATTTATTTGGATGAATTAAATGTAACATGGCGTAGTTTAACCGACATTATAAATTAATTATATAACTATTTTCATTTATTTAAATCATTGGATAATTTATATTAAAGTCGTGATTTATAAACTTTATTATTGAGTTGAAAGCTTTATATATTATTTTATAGTAATTAACTGAAATTAAAAGTTTATTTAAAATTTATAAAGGTGTTGCAAAATAAAATGGATTTATTATATAAATTAAGTTTAGGGTGGAAAGTGTCAAAAAATAAAACTTGAATTATAAGTTTCCACATAAAATGATAAGTACTCAAACTACAGGGACCAAATTGTAATTTATTTCAAACCCAACCTGTTTTCCCGTCCGTTACCCCGCCGCCGGCCAAAACCTCCGGCAACCATTCCGGCGAGACCAAAAACCCGATTTCTCTTCAAAATAACCCAATTAAACCGTTCCTTCTTCTTCGCGGCAAGGATTCGAACCTTAAATGGTTCTAAAATCAAGTCAATAAGCTGTGGAGATGTGTTCAAATCAAAACCGATTCTTCCTCCTAAATTCAAACTGTTACACTTCGATTAGTAACCGAATTCATCAAGATCATTGACTCGCAACGATCCTGTAACCAATTTTAACATAATTGACACATCAATTTGATCCTACAACGCACAAATCATTTAAAACCCAACTCGAAACCCCCAATTCAACTCCTTTACTTGTTAAAAATGTAACAGACAAAATTGGTTCAATATAATAGAAGGTAAAAGTTCTAAACGACTTTTTCAACGTTTCTGCACATCTAATTTCATTTTACATCACTTCTCTATCGAATTCGATCTTCATCATCACCCGTAACTTGTAACCGATCGAACTATACGTTGGAGGCAACCTCAACAGAAATTTTTTGAGGGCTTTTGATTATATCGATCAATAGAAGCCCCTTGAGCAAGCAATTCGATTAAGACCAACAAAATCAGCTTGAAACCGATTATCCACCCGTCGAGACTCATTCAACCCGATCACCATCGATTCAATCTCAATTCAGGTAATTAGACATATGATTGCATCCGTTTATCCATATTAAACAAAAGCCCTATGCTCAATTCGATTATCAACATCGATTTCTTGTCCAATTCAATCATTCTACAATTAGGGCTTATATGGATTTGGGGAAACATCTAATTATGGTTTTTAAGATTTCAGTTAGGTGTTTTATCAGATCATGGGCTTCTGCCCAACTGGTAAACCACACGCCTCACTCAAAGAGGACCCGGGTTCGACCCCGGTCCAATACATATTTTTTTAAAACAATTATTTTAATCATTTTAAATTCTAGAAATTTCTAAAAGCTATTAAATAAAAATAATATATATTTTCTTAATTACATTTATTTCAGAAGTTTATTAATTAATTTCTGAAAACTTTAAAGGTAACACTTTTATTTTAAAATCTTTTAAAGAATGTAAATGTTATTAAAAAAAACCATTTATAAGTCTTAAATTTTATAAACATTTCTAATAGTTAAATACTCGTTCAATCATTTTTAACAAGACATTTCATAACTAATTATTGAAATGAAATATTTCATTATGGATAATAACTCATTTCACTAATTAATCATTAGTGTTATATTTTTTAAAAAAAAAGTTGTATTATTCAATTAATTTATTTTGTTAAATCAAGTTATTACATTTTATTGAAGTCCCAAAACCCAATCAAAAACCCTAATTCATACATAGTCGCTCAACCATTGTTATTCTAACAAAGAGAACGTCAAAACTTAGGTTGAACCTCGAGGAGTTTCCTTTGGTGTCACGTCTATCATTCTATTATTTCCAACACGCTTATAATTTTCATGTGAGTATTCATTGCCCATTTTACATGTTTTATTATTTGGGGAAATCATGTGATATCATACACAACCATGGTTATTCATTTTTATTCTATTTCATACTAATATTCAATTCATTACGTGTTATGTTATTTACTTGCAATTATGTGTTCACATCTAGATAAACTTGATAACATGATCATTAATTCACACAACCACGGTAACAATGATAGATCTATTGGTTTGACAACCCACCCCATTTGTTTAGTCGCGTGGTGATTGAAACCGGAAACATATATTCTATAAGGCTTCGTCTGTGGACCGAGTCAATTCAGTCAATAGGTTTGATCGTGTGTTTGTCATTTATGATACATTGTTGCATGTTAGTTATAACATTACCATGTGAATTGAATTGTTTTCAAATATTCAATCAAATTTTGTGTGTGTTTAAACCTGTGATTACTCACCGGCTAATTCTTTAGCTGACTCGTTACTTTTTTACATGATTTCAGGAAATGCTATTTAGTGAAATTCTCTCTGCTCATATAGGATTGGACCTAGTCAAAAATAAAGAAGACAATATTATATTTCATGGTTTTACTTTAATTGCGTTGTTATGTGTGACTTGAATGACATTATTCAATAAATAAATGGTTATTAAATGTTATTTCAACGTATTTATTACCTTGTGCTATGAACAATCGATTCACATTCGTCCGCCTCGATGATTCCGCCATCGGTCGGGGTGTGACAGATTGGTATCAGAGCCAAGGTTATAGGGAATTAGGTTATTAGAAATGGAATGACCTAGACTATAACTAAGTACCTTTACACATGAGTCCTCTCATGTATTCTATATGTTTAGATAGGGCTTATATGTGTCACTTATGTCTATTATGTTTATATGATTATCACATTCTCTTATATCTTGATTCTTACCTTTCACATACAAATTCTCAAATCATATTATATGGCATTATGTACCTAAATCAATTGTTTTCAAATTTAAATTTGATTTGTTATTCATGGTTTTCAAATCTCGTCAAAGTCCGTGTCACATGACCGAGAACATGCAATGCTGGAAGAGTGGGATACCTGTATCTTAAGGTGTTCTGTCTAGGCAAGGTATTCATACAACTTGATTACCTTACCTGGGAACCCTCGAGATGAGTATTCGCTTATAGGTACGCATGTCCTCATTAAGGTTGTGGTGGACACAAATACTTTGATAAGTCAACGTATTCGCTTTGGTTTGCGAACCGAACGTTTACACTCCTAACCTCTCATTGTTATTCTAAACAATCTCATTAACGATTTTATTATTTTGAAAAGTTTTTAAAAACCAATTACCCGTTTCTCATAGAGGTTTTTCTTTCCATATTATACAGCATGTCTTCCCGTCAAAACCGCTCCCGATCTAGAAGCTCTGGCCGCAAGATTGCTGCTATAGTGGCACGTGAAGTTGCTGCGGTCATCCCAACACTGCTTACTCATTTGAACCAAGGCAACAACGTTGTTCAAAATCAAGCTGCACCAAACCCTCCACGAGTTTGTACTTACAAGCACTTCAGTTCTTGCAATCCCACTAAGTTTAGCGGAACCGAAGGAGCCACTGGTCTTTTACAGTGGTTTGAGAGTATCGAGAACACTTTTCTCAATAGTGAGTGTCCGAGAATCTCAAGGTTCGCTATGCTACAAGTGTTCTTCAAAAGAGAGCACTCACTTGGTGGAACGGGGAGAAACGAACCCGTGGAACTGATGCTGCCTTGGCATTAACGTGGGATGAAGTCAAAGAACTCATGACTCGGGAATTCTGTCCAAGAAATGAGATCAAGAAGTTAGAAGCTGAGTTCTGGGACTTAGCTCAAGAAAGTGGAGAAAATCTAGCTTACACCAACCGATTTCATGAATTGAGCCTACTTGTTACCCACTTAGTTACCCCATTATCCCGGGCCATTGAAAAGTACATCGGTGGTCTACCCATGAAAATTCAAGACACGGTGTGGGGTAGGAATCCTGCAACTCTGGAAGATACCATCCGGTTAGCTGCTCAGTTAACTGACAATCATGTCAAGGCTGGAACCCTGACTAGGAAGGGTGCTAAGAAGGTGCCCGAGAAACCCTCAGCTGAACCCCCTAAGGAGGAAAAACCTGAACCTTCTCAAAACAAGAAGAGGAAGGTTAAATCCCAAAACTTTGCTGTGGTTACCCCTACTGTTCCAGTTAATCAAGTCGCACCAAGCTACCAACCAGTCTCCAACAATCAAGTCCCGACAAAGAAACCTTACACCGGAACTTTCCCACAGTGCAATATTTGCAAGTACCACCACCCTGCTAATGCACAATGCCGTCGCTGCACCAACTGTGGTCGTTTCGGTCATACTTTCAACGTGTGTAAGAGCGCAGCTAAGACTCCGGCTACCGCACCTGTCCTTCAACATCCTCCTGCAATTACTCAGGGTCGTGCATGCTATCAATGTGGTGATCCGAATCACTTCCGCAATCGATGCCCTCAACTTGTCAGCACGGTGCCTACGGCTCAAGGACGTGCTTTTAACCTCAATGCTCATCAAGCGCAAACCAATAGCGATGTGGTGAACGGTATGTTTTAATCAATAATCACTATGCTTCAGTTTTATTTGATACCGGCGCCGACAAAAGTTTTGTGTCCCTAGAATTTGAGCCCTTACTTGCTAGTGCACGGACTAAGTTGAGAAAACCATTTACGGTAGAGATAGCTGACGGGAAACCTATCACAATCGATTCAATTATTCTAAACTGTATCCTTAGTCTTAGCGAGCATGATTTTCCTATCGATCTCACACCGATGCAACTTGGAAATTTCGACGTCATTATAGGCATGGATTGGCTATCTAAGAACCATGCTGAAGTTGTTTGTTACGAGAAAATCATCCGGATCCCTCTTGCGCCCGAAAAGGTGTTAAATATTTATGGAGAAAAACCTTCCAAAGGCCTTCGACTTATGTCATGTACCAAAGCTCAAAAGTACCTTCGCAAGCATTATGTGGCTTTCTTAGCACATATCGTGAAAACGAATGAGAAGTCAAAGAAAGTCGAGGATATTCCGATCATTCGTGATTTTCCGGAAGTGTTCCCCGATGACTTAACTGGACTCCCTCCTGTTCGTCAAGTCGAGTTTCGTATCGATCTTGTGCCTGGTGCAACACCTGTAGCAAATCTCCATATCGTCTTGCACCATCTGAGATGCAAGAACTTGCTAGTCAACTTCAAGAACTTTCCGATAAATGTTTCATTCGACCAAGTTCCTCACCTTGGGGAGCCCCAGTATTGTTTGTGAAGAAGAAAGATGGCTCATTTCGTATGTGTATCGATTATCGGGAGCTCAACAAGCTTACTGTTAAGAACCGGTATCCTCTACCAAGAATCGATGACTTGTTTGATCAACTTCAAGGCGCTTCATACTTTTCCAAGATTGACCTTCGTCCTGGTTATCATCAACTACGAGTGCATGATGACGACATTCCCAAAACAGCCTTCCGTACAAGATATGGTCATTACGAATTTCTGGTTATGCCATTTGGTTTGACCAACGCACCAGCTGTGTTCATGGATTTAATGAACCGCGTGTGTAAACCATACTTGGACAAGTTCGTGATCGTCTTCATCGACGACATTCTGATTTATTCAAAATCAAGATCCGAGCATGAACATCATCTTCGTTTGATTCTTGAACTGTTGAAAAAGGAGAAACTATATGCCAAATTCTCTAAGTGTGAATTTTGGTTGAAGGAGGTACAATTCCTTGGTCACATCGTAAATGATAAAGGAATTCATGTGGATCCTGCAAAGATTGAGGCGGTAAAGAGTTGGGTGGAACCTAAAACTCCCACTGAGATCCGTTCATTCCTTGGCTTGGCCGGCTACTATCGGCGTTTCATCCCAAATTTCTCAAAGATCGCTGTGCCTCTTACTGCCTTGACCCACAAGGATAAGTCTTTCCAGTGGGGACCAGATCAAGAAAAAGCATTCCAAACACTTAAACAAAAGTTATGCAATGCTCCAATCTTGACCCTCCCTGATGGAAATGATGATTTTGTTGTTTAATGCGATGCTTCCAAGCAAGGTCTTGGTTGTGTCCTCATGCAACGAGGAAAAGTCATAGCCTATGCCTCAAGACAGCTCAAAATCCATGAGAAAAATTACACAACTCATGATCTCGAATTAGGAGCTGTGGTTTTCGCACTCAAAATCTGGAGACACTATCTTTACGGCACCAAGTGTGTTGTATTCACTGACCATAAGAGTCTTCAGCACATTTTCAATCAAAAAGAACTAAACATGAGACAACGGCGATGGGTTGAGTTACTCAATGACTACGATTGTGAAATTCGCTATCACCCTGGAAAAGCGAATGTTGTAGCCGATGCATTGAGTCGTAAGGATTATGTCATACTCCAAAGTGTGATGATTCAATCCGAACTTAAAACCCGAATTCTCGAAGCCCAACACGAGTCAGTCACTGAGGGTAATATGTACGATGAAATGTCATGCGGCGCTGAACTTCAATTGGAAACAAAACCTGATGGTTTGCTGTATTTTCTAGACCGTCTTTGGATTCCTAAACGCAATGACCTGCGAACCCTCATCATGAGCGAGGCTCACAAAACTCGTTATTCCATCCATCCGGTGCGGATAAGATGTTTATGAATCTCCGTAATCAGTATTGGTGGCCCGGCATGAAAAAGGATATAGCTTTGTATGTGTCCAAATGCCTCACCTGTTCAAAAGTTAAAGCCGAACATCAACGTCCGTCTGGATTACTTGTTCAACCTGATATCCCAGTGTGGAAGTGGGAAGACATATCCATGGACTTCATTACCAAATTGCCTCGAACCTCTAGCGGTTATGATAGTATTTGGGTCATCGTTGATCGATTGACTAAATCGGCACACTTCATACCGATTCGTGAAGATTATCGAGTTGAGAAATTAGGTCGTATCTATATCAATGAAATAGTCAGCCGTCATGGTGTGCCATTAAATATTATCTCCGATCGTGATGGTCGATTCATCTCCCATTTCTGGCAAAGTCTTCAATCGTCTTTGGGAACCCGACTCAATTTCAGCACAGCTTATCACTCTCAAACGATGGGCAAACTGAAAGAACAATACAGACTCTCGAGGATATGCTTCGAGCGTGTGTCATTGACTTTAGTGGCTCTTGGGATTCTCATCTACCGTTAATCGAATTTTCATACAACAACAGCTATCATACAAGTATCCAAATGGCACCATTTGAAGCTTTGTACGGTCGCAAGTGTCGATCTCCCATATGTTGGTCTGAGATAGGAGATGCACAAATCACCGGTCCTGAACTGATTCAGGAATCAACCGATAAGATTCACAAGATTCGTGATAACTTGCTGGCTGCTAGAAATCGTCAGAAGCATTATGCTGATAAGGGACGGAAACCCATGGAATACAGCGTCGGTGATCTCGTACTCCTAAAGGTATCACCTTGGAAAGGGGTGATCCGTTTTGGGAAGAAAGGGAAGCTAGCCCCTCGTTATGTGGGTCCATTCAAAGTGCTTGAGCGTATTGGGAAAGTAGCTTACAAGCTTGAACTGCCTCAAGAACTCAGCAACATTCACCCAACATTTCATGTTTCCAACCTCAAGAAATGTCTTGCTGATGAGAACCTCCACATTCCACTTGATGAAGTTCAAATCGATGAATCCATGCACTTCATCGAAAGGCCTGTGGAGATCATGGACCGTGAAATCAAACAACTAAAGCGTAGCCGAATCCCTATCGTCAAAGTTCGTTGGGAGTCTAAACGTGGCCCAGAGTTCACTTGGGAGCGTGAAGACCAAATGAAATCCAAGTATCCTCACCTTTTTGTCTCAGCCTCCTCGTGATCAAATTCGGGACGAAATTCCTTAAAGTAGGGGAGACTGTAACATCCGACCCATTCCTAATCCTCAAACCCGAATCCATTCTTTTTAGATTATTTATTTGGATGAATTAAATGTAACATGGCGTAGTTTAACCGACATTATAAATAAATTATTTAACTATTTTCATTTATTTAAATTATTGGATAATTTATATTAAAGTCGTGATTTATAAACATTTATTATTGAGTTGAAAGCTTTATATATATTTTATAGTAATTAACTGAAATTAAAAGTTTATTAAATTTATTATAAAGGTGTTGCAAAATAAAATGGATTTATTATATAAATTAAGTTTAGGGTGGAAAGTGTCAAAAAATAAAACTTGAATTATAAGTTCCACATAAAATGATAAGTACTCAAACTACAGGGACCAAATTGTAATTTATTTCAAACCCAACCTGTTTTCCCGTCCGTTACCCCGCCGCCGGCCAAAACCTCCGCCAACCATTCCGACGAGACCAAAAACCCAATTTCTCTTCAAAATAACCCAATTAAACCGTTCCTTCTTCTGCCTCGGCAAGGATTCGAACCTTAAATGGTTCTAAAATCAAGTCAATAAGCTGTGGAGAGTGTTCAAATCAAAACCGATTCTTCCTCCTAAATTCAAACTGTTACACTTCGATTAGTAACCGAATTCATCAAGATGATTGACTCGCAACGATCTGTAACCAATTTTAACATAATTGACACATCAATTGATCCTACAACGCACAAATCATTTAAAACCCAACTCGAAACCCCCAATTCAACTCCTTTACTTGTTAAAAATGTAACAGACAAAATTGGTTCAATATAATAGAAGGTAAAAGTTCTAAACGACTTTTTCAACGTTTCTGCACATCTAATTTCATTTTTACATCACTTCTCTATCGAATTCGATCTTCATCATCACCGTAACTTGTAACCGATCGAACTATACGTTGGAGGCAACCTCAACAGAAATTTTTTGAGGGCTTTTGATTATATCGATCAATAGAAGCCCCTGAGCAAGCAATTCGATTAAGACCAACAAAATCAGCTTGAAACCGATTATCCACCCGTCGACACTCATTCAACCCGATCACCATCGATTCAATCTCAATTCAGGTAATTAGACATATGATTGCATCCGTTTATCCATATTAAACAAAAGCCCTATGCTCAATTCGATTATCAACATCGATTTCTTGTCCAATTCAATCATTCTACAATTAGGGCTTATATGGATTTGGGGAAACATCTAATTATGGTTTTAAGATTTCAATTCGGTGTTTTATCAGATCATGGGCTTCTGCCCAACTGGTAAACCACACGCCTCACTCAAAGAGGACCCGGGTTCGACCCCGGTCCAATACATATTTTTTTTAAAACATTATTTTAATCATTTTAAATTCTAGAAATTTCTAAAAGCTATTAAATAAAAATATATATATTTTCTTAATTACATTTATTTCAGAAGTTTATTAATTAATTTCTGAAAACTTTAAAGGTAACACTTTTATTTTAAAATCTTTTAAAGAATGTAAATGTTATAAAAAAAAACCATTTATAAGTCTTAAATTTTATAAACATTCTAATAGTTAAATACTCGTTCAATCATTTTTAACAAGACATTCATAACTAATTATTGAAATGAAATATTTCATTATGGATAATAACTCATTTCACTAATTAATCATTAGTGTTATATTTTTTATAAAAAAAGTTGTATTATTCAATTAATTTATTTTGTTAAATCAAGTTATTACATTTTATTGAAGTCCCAAAACCCAATCAAAAACCTAATTCATACATAGTCGCTCAACCATTGTTATTCTAACAAAGAGAACGTCAAAACTTAGGTTGAACCTCGAGGAGTTTCCTTTGGTGTCACGTCTATCATTCTATTATTTCCAACACGCTTATAATTTTCATGTGAGTATTCATTGCCCATTTTACATGTTTTATTATTGGGGAAATCATGTGATATCATACGCAACCATGGTTATTCATTTTTATTCTATTTCATACTAATATTCAATTCATTACGTGTTATGTTATTTACTTGCAATTATGTGTTCACATCTAGATAAACTTGATAACATGATCATTAATTCACACAACCACGGTAACAATGATAGACCTATTGGTTTGACAACCCACCCCATTTGTTTAGTCGCGTGGTGATTGAAACCGGAAACATACATTCTATAAGGCTTCGTCTGTGGACCGAGTCAATTCAGTCAATAGGTTTGATCGTGTTGTTTGTCATTTATGATACATTGTTGCATGTTAGTTATAACATTACCATGTGAATTGAATTGTTTTCAAATATTCAATCAAATTTTGTGTGTGTTTAAACCTGTGATTACTCACCGGCTAATTCTTTAGCTGACTCGTTACTTTTTCACATGATTTCAGGAAATGCTATTTAGTGGAATTCTCTCTGCTCATATAGGATTGGACCTAGTGAAAAATAAAGAAGACAATATTATATTTCATGGTTTTACTTTAATTGCATTGTTATGTGTGACTTGAATGACATTATTCAATAAATAAATGGTTATTAAATGTTATTTCAACGTATTTATTACCTTGTGCTATGAACAATCGATTCACATTCGTCCGCCTCGATGATTCCGCCATCGGTCGGGGTGTGACATTATTCACGACGGACTTAAAAGCAACGTTGGATTAGCATGATGAAGGTGGCGGAGGACTTAAAACTATTAGATTTCTTTTACTTCTTTATAACTAGTACACACTCATTGGTAATTTCCAAAATATCACTCGCTAAAAGGTATTCTTTTTAATTTTTAGACAAGTTATGTGCTCTCATCATGATCTGTCCTTGATCACGAACGAAGCACCAGAGACATCAAAAGATTAGTTATTTTTTGTCAACGACTCGTTAGCTGTTCACAACCATATAAGACCATAAGACCATCTAATCGGTAGAAAACGGATTGAGTACGTGAAGTCTACATTATGCTGCATAATATAAGAAATAAACTTGATTCTTTTATTATTTCAATTAACAAATGGATCTATAATGAAAAAGAGTGAAAATAATTAGAATCACTATTGAATATATTCTTCTTGTTTGAAAATGGGGAGAAAAATCCAAGAAACATGAATGGGTCAATATCAAAATTATGAATTTGATAAATTATACAAGAATCTAATACCGAAAGCTATAAATTATTTGATTATCCTTGTAAGCTTGACATCATCTTTTATTTTTATTTGCAATCTTATTGTTTTACATAAAATAATAATTAGTGCATGAAAGTCACCTCCATTTCTCAATTGATTTGATACAATTAATAATGTGTTATTTAGAAAAATATTGTATGAACCATGCCAACAACTAACAAAAAGGTGACATTCAGAAAACAGACAGGACTTATCCTTATCTAAATCAAAGTCACCAAAATATCTAATGATGGTTTTAAAAGGGTTTTTAATATTTTATACAAGTACATATCAAGTATATCGAAAGGCCATACCAAACCACTTGGGTATTTTATAACTTATGCACACCCATATATGGCCAGGATATGATTAATAAAAAAAATCCTCAGAAAAAATAGATGACATAAGTATAAGGATTGAAACAATTTACGTATGACCAATAACATAAAACATTTGCAAAAAACACAAACTAGGCCAAAGTGCATGTGACATGTTATAATGTTCTGATGCAGTGTTGTCTTGGTAGACACTTGTGTTAAATATATCTTGGGGATTGTGGTACATTTCAATATATTAGCGTTTTATCATCTACTTTTTTAATATAGGAATACTACACTTAAATTAAATATGAAAAAAACTAGATGTTTAGTATGATTTTTAGCAAAACAAATAAATTTATTAAAGTTATATTTGAAAAAATTGTAGTCAATGAGTAGCATGATTACATCAAAAATTTGAACTTTTCTATGAATTATTATGTTAATCCAATTGTCTTTAATCTTTATACCTGATAAAGTCTACCAATACATGCATGCACCTTTTGGTAGTCATTGATCTCAGTCAAATAGTCTACTAATCATCGCATGGTACCTATCTTTAAGCTTTTAGTAACAGTGAAATTATTTTGTTCAAGTTTTTATGCTGATTAGGTCGGATGCCTGGATGATTGTTAGTCTATGGGATTTGCTAACTACTTGTGATCTAACTTCACACCCTGATTTGCACGCAAACAAAAAGTTGTTTCATGGTCGTCTATGGAGTCTGAATACAAAGCTCTAGCAGATACATTTACAAAATTTATCTGGCTAGAGGTTCTTCTTCACGAACTTAGGTTAAACATAAAATTTGCTCCCACTCTTTGGTGTGATAACCTAGGTGCACTTACCTTGCAACTACTCTAGTCTTTTATGCTTGAACAAAACATGTCAAAATAAACTTTCACTTTGTTCGTGTAAAAGTGGCTCAAGGAAAACACAATGTTCGGTCTATGTCGACCGATAATCAGATTACAGTCATCCTCATAAAGGCATTGTTGACTCAAAGATTTATCTTCATACGGTCCAAGCTACAGATTGTTCCCCGCTCTTGACTTACGAGGGAATATCAGATCATAAATGTAAGTGATATTATGTAGAAGATAGTTATGTATATATATGTTTAGTATATAACCCTCTAACTATAACTCTAATTCTTATACAATCAATACAACAAATTATTTTTACACACAAGATATTGTTTTCTTTAATAATTTTTTGTCTACATTATATACACCGAAAATTAATTACATACACGGTTGAGTTATGCTTATTTGTTGATTTAGATCTAACAACCTCATGTGAAATAATTTACAAGAAGAATTACATATATCCCTCTCTTCACCTTTGAAATTACACATTTTCCTAAAACACAAGTTTGTAATGTATAAGTACAATGATTTTAAAACATAATCTATCAAAATATGTAATTTTACAAATTTAAAGGAGAATATATGCAAATGTTCATTATGATACATATTACATATGATGAGTTTTCAAACGTATCTTTCTCTTATATTATATGTGATCATCTTTCATTTATTATGTACGATTCTTAAGTTTTCTTTTTGAAATTCACTAAGCATTAAACTTGTCACATCTAAACATCAAACATAAACATATAATCAACATCTTATTAACCTATCACTAAATTTCATAAACTTAAACCATATCTTCAATAAATGACCTACATTATAGCAATATGTTAAACAGCATATATTGTAGCAATATATTAAATGACATATATTGCAGCAATATATTGAATTTATACATGCCTAAATCTGTCAGTTAATCACTTCTTTATTTTTAACTTTTTTTTTCTCATACGTGTATCCATGTAATTGATAAGGCAAATGAATATCACGACTGAAATATGCAATTACAATATGTGCCGCTTGGACCTAAAAAAAAGGTTCTTTCTTAACTAACTGTTAGCCTAAGAATTTAATATTGTTCTTTTATTTAATAGTGTATGGATAACTATATTAAATTTGTGTATGCACGAGTGTGTGTGTATAATATTGTGTAGTAATTATAATTAAAATGTGGTTGAAAGAAGAAATTTTAACATGGATGATATCTTGAAAAATTTCCACTTACGTGATATAAATGAATTATGAGCTCTTTGTGTTTAAGATACACAATATTTATAGACATAAGAAGCCAGATTTTATAATGCATTTATTATGTGATATTGTATGACTGCTTAAGATACACTGTAACACCCCAACCCGGGTAGGGCTGACGTGTCACACAAACAGTAAATCAGAGGTTCATAACGATAAGTTTAAAGTACTAAGATACACACAAATCCTTACATAGATCCAAATAACTTAAATAAAGTCTTAAAATCAAAATACTATTAAGTCTTTTTGATCCAATTATTCTCATCCTAACTTCTTGAATTAACACTCTTCACTCGTTCCCCTGAGCCCTTGAGTACCTGCTATAAACATAAGAGAAAACAACAAAAGAAAATACGGCTGAGCCAAAGAATGCTCAGTAACGGAATAAACAATAGCAATACAATGGTCAATCATGATAACAATGAGATGATCAAGTCGAAAATCAAATGATAATGATCATCTAAAAGGAATACCCATGTGAGCCAGTAACAATAACAATTAACAATGTGTACATTAGCTGCAGTTCTAATGCACCAGTATGTGAGATAGGAATGTGGGCACACACACCTAACCATCTCACAATAAACAATAACAATGATATCCTAGGATCGATCCATACGCCTCCTTTAACAATAATCAATATGTGTCACAACTTAGCACATAATAATAATGTAGAGACGCTGTGGTCTAATCGCTCTGTCACAGATAGAGCACGTCACTTGTGCCACAATGACGCCCTATGTCCCCATAGGTGGATGTGCTCGGGTATGGAGGTCAATGATACAATCAATCAAGCCAATATAACACAATAAGTTACACTAGTGCTCATAACACTTAATCAAGGCCACTAGCTATAATCAATCATTTAGGAAGCATGTGACAATGAGTACAAAGCAAATAAAGGCTATCACATGCAAACAATATCAATTATACAATAAACACTTATAACAATAATCTTATGGATTTAATCACCAACAAGTCAAGTTACGAATTCAAAATACCGATCAAGAACGAGAGGTATTCATGCTACGAGAGGGAAAGGTCGGAATCCGTACCTTATACACGAATGACAATATTCAGAAACAAAGTCTAGGCTCGGTTAACGCCGTGAGAACCTACGATAACATAACGCAGATTATAGTTTGAAAAATTTCAGTTCTGTCTCTGTCTTTTCGCACTCGTTAAAAATACTAAACGACGTCTAAAAATTCTGAAAATCTCCAGTCTACTAGATTAGTGAGTTCTTAACAACTTTCATTTAGAAAAGTTTCTGATTTGGATTACCGAAATATGAGAAAAACGTGGATCTTTACAGCTGCGCAGAACTGCTAGCTGTTACGAAAACGACTGTTTGGAGGTCTAAACGAATGAGTTTTTCGATGTTTTATATACCAACAGATTCGTCTTTCGACGAACTTCGTCATGGACATAAAGTTTAACTGATTTGGATCTGTTATGATAAAGTTATGGCTTCCGTAAGTTGGCTGTAAAAATACGGAACTAATCCACTATTTAAAACTTATTTTTAAACAAAATGGACTATTTATAATGTTTGTTAATATTATATATAATCATAACTATCAGAAATTATATCTTATTCATTTACATAATATGTCAATATTATTTTGAAACATAATAATGATCCATTATTAATTAAATAGTAGTATTTTAACTAATTAATAGTGTTTTCAATAAACATATTTTATAGAAATATTAAAGCATTTAAATAAACAATTTCTATAAAATATGTAAATGGTCTTAAAATAAAAAGAGTTTACAGAATTGGTTTTTATAATTTTTGGTAATTTTTACAAAATTTTAAATGGTTAAATAGGCTTTTAAAAAAATATGGCAGGAGCCGGGTTCGAACCCGTGACCTCCTGCCTATCCCTCTTATGCTTTAACCAGCAGGCTAGGGCGCCTGTGCCTGATATTCCTTCGTTTCAATTCCTTTTATCCAGTGTTAACAACGAATCCCCAAACCTATGAACCCTAAGTTCGAATTCCCCCCGATGACCCCCAATTCAGTTTCAATAGCTCTCGAAACCATGGGGCTTTTGTTCCCAAGGAAAACCGAGCATGTAGGTATGTTAAATTGCCTGTTAATCATCCCGAACCCCAAAATCCCCAAATTCGAAAACGTATAAACCCTAGAAACGATTTCACTTCAATTGAGCATCAAAACGATGTTAATAGCAAAATTAATGATGGGGCTTTCATCCTAGTATAGAATCGAGTATGTAGGTGTTTCGAATTACCTATATGGTGTTCGTTTGAAGTTAAACCCAATGAAGAACAGGTCGCGGTCACGGTGATGGTCGAATCAAGCTCAAACGATGATTGTACCCAAATTAAACTTGTATACAGCTTCGGATGATGATCAAGAGCAATAGCCCCTTATCAAACGCGATTGAAATCGATCGGAGGTTGTTTGAAAAGTGAGTTGCAGGTCCGAAGGTGATGGTGGTCGAATGAACTGTTTTGGGCGTTTTTAGATGCAATTCAACGCAAGGGAATCTTAATAATGATTAAAAGTTCGATATTGCGGTATTACTTTGATTATTAAACATGTTAGTGCGATCGATCGGATGTAAAGTCTTGAAATCGTGGTGTCGACGGGAAGAAGAAGAAAGCAGTGGATTTTTTTGTAATATTTACACATTAGTCCCTGTGGTTTAATCTCTTTTTATTTTAAGCACAAACTTAATAATTTATGTTTCTAAATGGCACAAATGCCCCTGTACTTATTATTATTATTATTATTATGATTTTTATTATTATATTATTATTATTATATTATCTATTATTGTTATTATTATTATTATTATTTATTATTTTTTTTTTATTATTATTACGGGTATTATAATTCTACCCCCCTTAAAACAATTTCGTCCTCGAAATTCAATATAATGTAGCATGAATCTTCAGGAAATACAATACGGTGAAAGTATACTGCTTTAAACACACACCACTTACGAATAGAGTAATCACTAACAGTTAGGCTTAGAAAACATACACTTAGTTGTCGAATAAGTATGGATACTGTGAACGAATCATTTCTTCTGTCTCCCATGTCGCCTCGCGTTCCGAATGATTTTTCCATAAAACTTTAACGAACGGTATAGACTTGCGTCTCATAACTCGTTCTTGACGATCATAATAGCTTCAGGTTCTTCTTCATAAGAAAGATATTCTTGAATCGCGTGAAGAGGGTAACTAATAACGTGTAACGGATGATAGTTGTATCCCCTCAACAAGACATGACATGAAAACGTTATGAACATGAGAAAGTTGCGGTGGCAATGCTAAACGATACGAGACTTCTCCAACCTTTTCAAGAATCTCAATCGGACCGATAAAACGTGGACTTAACTTTCCTTTAATTCCAAATCGACGTATGCCACGACAAGGTGACACTTTGAGAAACACATGATCTCCGACTCTAAATTCCAACGCTCGCCGGTGTTGATCGGCGTAACTCTTTTGTCTAGTTGGGCTTCTTTCAACTTCTCTCTGGCAATGGCAACTTTGTCATTAGTAATTCTAACCAATTCCGGTCCTTCGATTATCTTTTCTCCAACCTCATTCCAACATATCGGTGCTCTACATTTTCGACCATATAGAAGTTCAAACGGGGCCATATTTATACTAGCTTGCCAACTATTATTATACGCGAACTCAACTAAGCATAGATACTCATCCCAATTGCCCGTCCATTCGAGTGCGCATGCTCTAAGCATATCTTCCAAAGTCTGAATAGTGCGTTCAGATTGTCCGTCAGTCTGTGGATGGAAGGCGGTACTAAATCTTAATTTGGTTCCCCAAGCATTTTGGAACCCTTCCAAAAGCGTGACGTGAAACGCGGATCTCTATCACATACAATCGATGATGGCGTGCCATGAAGTCGAATAATGTCTTGCAGAAATACCTCTGATAATTTGCTAACTGAGTAACCCTGTTGGATGGGCAAGAAATGAGCCGACTTTGTGAGTCTATCAACTACGACCCAAATGGCGTCGTTCTTCTTGAATGTTTTTGGTAGGCCTGTAACAAAGTCCATGGAAATATCATCCCATTTCCACACAGGAATATCTAATGGTTGCAGTAATCCACTAGCTCTTTGATGCTCAATCTTTACTTGCTGACAAGTTAAACAATGACTCACGTATTTAGCTACGTCTTCTTTCATACCACTCCACCAAAAGTTCTGCCTTAAATCTCTATACATCTTAGTGGCTCCCGGGTGAATAGAGAATGGTGAACTGTGTGCCTCTGCTAATAAGGAGTCACGAAGGGTTGAATCATTGGCACACATAATCTATTTCCACACCAGATAACTCCTTGTTCATCAACTCGAAACTCAGATTGTTTCCCTATCTTCAAATTTTGTAATATCGCCCAAAGTTCTCCATCTTGATTCTGAGCTTCCTTGATCCGTGTAATAAGATCAGACTCTATCCTCATCTTGGCTAGATAACCGTTAGACTCACCAAGCTGTAACCCAACTTCCATTCTCTCCAGATCCGAGATAATCTGTGGTTGGATTTGAAGACATGCTACTCCACCTGCACTCTTTCGACTGAGAGCATCTGCCACGACATTCGCCTTGCCCGGATGATACTGGATGTTGGCATCGTAATCCTTGAGTAGTTCTAACCATCTCCTCTGCCTCATATTGAGTTCTTTTTTGAGTGAAAATATACTTAAGGCTCTTATGATCAGTAAAGATGTCACATGTCTCTCCATACAAATAATGTCTCCATATCTTCAATGCAAACACTACAGCTGCAAGCTCTAAGTCATGTGTTGGGTAGTTTACTCGTACGGTTTAAGCTGTCGGGAAGCATAGGCAATAACTTTACCATGCTGCATAAGAACACAACCGAGTCCCTTCTTTGATGCATCACTATAAATTTGGTATCCGCCAGAACCGAAGGTAACGTAAGAATAGGGGCAGATACTAGTCTTTTCTTCAGTTCCTCAAAACTCTTTTCTCTATCCTCGTTCCAAGTAAACTTTACACCCTTTCTCATAAGTTGAGTTAGAGGCAATGCTACACGAGAGAAACCTTCCACAAAACGTCGGTAATAGCCCGCTAAACCAAGAAAACTACGAACTTCAGTGACGGATGTCGGTCGAGGCCATTTAGTAATAGCTTCCACCTTTGCCGGATCCATAGTGATACCTTTAGCTGATACAACATGGCCTAAAAATGCACTTGTTCAAGCCAAAAGTCACACTTAGAAAATTTAGCATATAACTTCTTTTGGCGTAAGGTCTCCAAAGTCGTGCGGAGATGGTCTTCATGCTCCTCTCTACTTTTAGAGAATACCAAATGTCATCGATAAAAACAATTACAAAGCGGTCCAAATACTCGTGGAACACTCTGTTCATGAGGTCCATAAAGACAGCTGGAGCATTAGTCAAGCCAAAAGGCATAACTAGGAACTCATAGTGACCGTAACGGGTGCGGAATGCTGTCTTAGGAACATCTTGATCTCGGATCCTCAATTGATGGTATCCTGATCTGAGGTCGATCTTAGAGAAGAACTTTGCCCCTTGTAGTTGATCGAAGAGATCATCAATACGCGGTAGCGGATAGCGGTTCCGTATAGTAATCTTGTTAAGCTCTCGGTAGTCGATGCATAGACGCATACTACCATCTTTCTTCTTCACAAATAATACCGGTGCTCCCCATGGTGAAACACTTGGTCTAATGAATCCAAGTTGTAATAGCTCCTGCAGTTGTTCTTTCAATTCCTTTAACTCTACTGGAGCCATCCGATAAGGTGCCTTAGAAATAGGTTCCGCCCCGGGGATTAAATCAATAGTAAACTCGACTTCACGCTCAGGTGGTAACCCTGGAAGTTCTTCAGGAAAAACATCAGGGAATTCCTGAACAATAGGAAAGTCTTCAATACGAGGAGTATCCACTGATGTATCTTTTATAGAAGCTAAGAATCCCTCACATCCACGGAATATAAGCTTTTGGGCTTTCAGAGCAGAGATAATTTTGAGAGGCTTCCGAGGTAGGTTCCCTTGGTAAACTAAGTCAGGATTCATAGGATCACCAAATAGCACACGACGAGTTGACATTCTATGGTACATGGTGTCGTGTTAACCAATCCATGCCAAGAATAATATCGAAATCACCCATGTGCATAGGAAATAGGTCAGCCTCTCTAATGATTGATTCGATCTGAATAGGACAGTTTTGGTACACTTGGGAAATAACAATCGATTCTCCAACAGGAGTAGAAATCACTATGCAGGCTCTAGAGCGGTAGGCATGATCGTAAGGTGCTTTGTGAATAGATGAGACACTATCGAGTGGGTGGAGCCAGTATCAAACAATACAGAAATATCATAGTCACCATAACGAAGTATACCACAAATCGTACCTGGAGCATTAGCAGCTTCCCCTGCAGTTAGTACGAATACTCGGCCTCCAGTAGTGGGTGGCACATTGGCTCCCTTAGCATCATTCTCTGATCGGTTCCTCGCCTTTGGGCATTGACTAACCCTATGCCCCATATCTCCACAACCAAGACAAGCTCCTGTAAGTCGACGACAAGTTCCGGGATGATGCTTTCCACAATGAGTACACATCGGATGTCTGGAAGGATTGCCTTTTTGATTCACGGTTGAGCTGCAATTGGTTGTTGATAGGTTATCACTTGACCTTGACTTCGAGTCTTACCATGCCATGGCTTAGTGTTCTTCCCCGATCCTTGAT
This sequence comes from Flaveria linearis, assembly GCA_024085815.1. Classification (NCBI taxonomy): domain Eukaryota; kingdom Viridiplantae; phylum Streptophyta; class Magnoliopsida; order Asterales; family Asteraceae; genus Flaveria; species Flaveria linearis. Next base: position 4,179,762 of record CM044009.1, on the reverse strand, counting down.
TTTTCTGACGATCATTTCCATTTCGGTCAGATCCTTGAGATGACTCACCGCCAGCCTGAATACGAGTCCCATCTCTACTGCGCTTCTTATTATCCTCAAATTTTAACAAAAATTCTTTTCTCTCTAGGTCCACCCTTTTTGCAGCCCTAACTGCTTCCTCAACATTGTTGAAAGTGGAGTGAATAATAGCCTTACGAATCCGATCACATACTGCCCATTGATACTTTTCAGCCCGTTCCTCAGGTGGTCCAGCAGAAGAACCTAGAAATCCCAACAGTCGATAAAACCGGTCTGTAAAATCAGTGAGTGATTCATCGTTTCGTTGACGGATGTTATCATACTCCCGCCTGTATGCTGCTTTATCCACATTCGTAAAATACTTGTCGAAGAATATGGAACGAAAATCATTCCAAGATAGAGTCTCCATGAACTGTTCGCCTCCTCTTTCAGCTACCACATTCTCCCACCATACTTGAGCATCTTCCTCCAGCTTATAAGCAGCTAAACTCGCCCTGTACTGCTGATCAACTCTAAGCACGGTAAAAATTTTCTCAATATGAGCGATCCAGTCTTTGGCCACTGCAGGTGTAGCCGCCTTAGTGAATGATCGTGGTTTTTGCTTTTGAAATCGCGCTAGCCAAACATCTGCACCAGTTGGGTTTGGATTCGGGTTTGGATTTGGGTTTGGATTCGGATTCGGATTCGGATTCGGATTTGGATTTGGATTCGGATTCGGATTGGGTTTGGATTTGGATTCGGATTCTGATTTCGTACCGCATCAATCAAAGTCGGTAGTATAGCAGTAAGTGCTTGGGTCATAGCACCAACAAGGTTTGGATCAGGTCCATTCGACCCGCTAGAATTTCGTGAATTACGGCTGGGAGGCATCTAAAATGAAAACATTTCACATCAATCAGAACAACGTGAATTAGAAAGTAGCCCTATAGTATATAGAGAACCTAACCCAATGTCTACCCAATCCTCACATGTCTTAATTATTTAGTTTAAGTTTTCTACAGGAAGGAGCCTAAGCTCTGATACCATAGCTGTAACACCCCAACCCGGGTAGGGCTGACGTGTCACACAAACAGTAAATCAGAGGTTCATAACGATAGGATTAAAATATTAGAAACACACAAATCCTTACATAGGCCCAGATAATTTAAATAAAGTCTTAACATCAAATACGATTAAATCTTATTAATCCAAATGTTAGGATATCATTGTTATTGTTTATTGGTGAGATGGTTAGGTGTGTGTGCCCACATTCCTATCTCACATACTGGTGCATTAGAACTGCAGCTAATGTACACATTGTTAATTGTTATTGTTACTGGCTCACATGGGTATTCCTTTTAGATGATCATTATCATTTGATTTTCGACTTGATCATCTCATTGTTATCATGATTGACCATTGTATTGCTATCGTTTATTTCCGTTACTGAGCATTCTTTGGCTCAGCCGTATTTTCTTTTGTTGTTTTCTCTTATTTTTATAACAGGTACTCAAGGGGCTCAGGGGAACGAGTGAAGAGTGTTAACTCAAGAAGTTAGGATGAGAACATTTGGATTAATAAGATTTAATCGTATTTGATGTTAAGACTTTATTTAACTTATCTGGGCCTATGTAAGGATTTGTGTGTTTCTTATATTTTAATCCTATCGTTATGAACCTCTGATTTACTGTTTGTGTGACACGTCAGCCCTACCCGGGTTGGGGTGTTACATACACAATACTTGATCGTTTTATCATTCATTACATGAATACTAAACTTTTAATTACAATTGAAATACAAGAATTGTTTGAAAACATTTAATTATATGTAAATCTGAGTGCTAGAACAACAGTTAAAATATGTTTTACTAACTTAGGAAACGAATAATTATATCGTTTGATTAGAGCTCCCTAATAAACCAAGACTTTGATGAAACAAAGGAAATGTGAATGACATATAAATACCCAAAGTAGCGTCTTTAAAATAAAAATCTGTAGAAAAACAAGTAAAAATTTGTCCCACGTGAGAGTAGTGTGGAACCTTTACAAAGGTATATGAGTGGTAGCTTTAGATATTGTTTCTTTAGCAATAAGAGATAAGTGGGTTCATCAAAAGTGCACTTAACTTGCATGTTGTTTATGTACCAGATTAGTTGTTACATCAGTACCCATTGACAAGTTACTGTTGAGCCCCATTACTACTGATGATTCCTACTAATAGCAGATCCTAGTTTCGGGTTGCTACTAAGCTCCATTACTCGTAGTTGCCAATGACGATAAGATCAAGTTTACTACTACTCACTTGCGCGCTACTTAGTAATTGAAACAAAGCAAGACACGTACATCAATTCCACAGTCAAGAGTTATTTCCTCCTACTCAGTTCCTATGCGTTTCAGGTCTATCGTCTTTTCTAACTATACACGATGCTTTCGTTGTTGCACCCTACAAGGGGTAGGTGACAACCCTCGTTGTCAACATGTAATAACCGATCTATGAGGCCAGGTAAGTCAATTACATCTCTATCCCAGGTAAAGTTGTATCGAAAGGGACCGAAACTCCCTTCAAGGTAAAAGCTCTCGCTTTCTAACATATAAGTAGTAGAATGTAGTGTAAAGATTGGTAAGCTTTGCCGGAAAGCTTGCTAAGGAACGCGCTCTTGCGTGAAGCGTAAAAGGGAGACGTGTTCTTTCATACAATTATTTTAAGAGACCTCTATTAAAAATGAATCCTTAGGCAACTTTGTCTTCATCGTTCATGTTGTTTCATTTTTGTTCTAGCCGTAACCAACATTGTATTTCAATTTTCCATTCATATTGTAACTTTATTATAAAGTGTTGTATATTATATATTTCTACTAGAATACTGCCTTGAAATATATTTTTCCTAGATCCTAATTTGCATATAGTGATTCCATAACTGTTAAAGCATGCAAATAAAGTATTCCAATTTATTATCATTATATAGATAGTTTACTGTTAAATTAGTTATTCGCTTCGACATGATAGAAAATACGTCAGCGAAGGACAATATGAAGAGTGAAAACTTTTTTCTATTGAACTTGTTGTTGGGTTTATAAGGTGAAAATTAAGATGGAACTTAGTTCCTTAGCAATAAGAAACCAATGGTTGAGGCTAAAAGGCGGGACACATCCTATGCGCAAGCGCACCCATAAAGATTAAGAGCAATGTGGTATTTATGTGATGACACTTGTCAGTGATCATATTCACGGCAGTGAATTGGATTCGTGCAACTAAGCATGGCGGGTGATATTCATGAACATTCGTGATGGTTCATGGCTGTGAAAGCAAATAGACGCATGTGTTCCCATGCATGGGTTCACGAGGGGTCATGTAACAGATATATGTGATGGTTTAGAACAAAAGAGACACAACTACTCGAACTATCATATCTATTGATTTTTCAGCATGTTTCACATGTGAAACATTGTGAATTTAGTGAGCCATTGTACCTTTGAGTGAACCAACATACTTGTTCATCTGTTTTGTATATGAACTACGAACCGACATGATTTTTCAAGCTTTCTGAAGAACAACCATATTGTGAATCCAAGGATCTCAATTCAATAATTATCAGTATTAAAACAAAACAAGTTAATGATCGCGGAATAATCATTAATTGCTGTTTAATTGTGTTAATTGTTAATTGAAGAACACAAACATGATGTCACAGTAAATACGAACACAATAATTGATTCAAAAGTATTTCATTAATTATTGAGTAATGATTACAAAAGAATAATTATAAATACTATGAACATTGATTTCTTCAATCGAATGAATGTTGTTGTTGATGTGACGGCGACTAGGGTTGCACAATGATGTGATGGTTGACAGTCGTAATATTGCTTAATTGTGTTCTTCATATGTGAAACCTAGGACTCATATTTATAGGCACTTTGAGTCAGTTAAGGAAACACCGGATCTCTTAGGATTTGATATTGTTGACTTGTTGACTTGTTGAGATTGAAATCATACAAGTGTTCTGGACTTCCGCAGGAGTCTTGTCTTCCGCAGGAGTCTTGTTCTTCCGTAGGAAACTTGTTTTCCGTAGAAGCCTTCACTTTCATCCGGTCCTTATCTTCCGTAGGAATCAAGTAATCCTTGGGTGGTGATGTTCATCCGTAGATGTTTCTTACACTTGGCCGATTTCAAAATCAACCAAGTATAATGTTTTTGCCTGTCATCATACAAAAAGCAACACATATATATATGGGTTAACCTATATACTCAATGCATATATATATATATACTGATAATCAGTTACAATCATTTATTACAAGAATTGATTAAAGTTCTAAGCCTATACAAATCTATCTAGACCTATTATTCCTAGATCTAACAATACTCCCCCTTAGGCTTAGATCCTTGAATCATTCCTTCAAAACTGAAAGCTCCTTGACTCTGGCAATTATTTTGTTGTAAAAGTAAGATACAGCAGATTTCTGATCATCATATTGTAATTGATCTTCATCTTGTTGATCTTCTTCAGAGTTTCATAGCTTAGTCCCAGAACATCTTCCTCTGTAGTGAGTGTGTCTAATACTTTGTTGTTATTCACCACTTCTAGCTCATCTTGCTCTGAGATTCTGAGTTCTGTTGCTTCATCAAAAGATGTTCCCTTCAGCAGTCCAGCATTGTGTCTTCTTTTTTTGTATGCTTTAGCATGTAGCTTATCAACTACTTGAATGACATGGACATGCAGGAATAGATCATGCTGTGCTTTTTCATCACCCAACTTTGGAAAGAATTTGTCATGCAGGTAAGAGGTGTAGCTGGGATGAAGTAGCTTAATTTCCACAGGATCAAAATCCTGATCCGATGAGCCATTTTATTTTCTGCATTTCTCAGCAGCATCAGCTCTTTTGTTTTCTCTACATAACCCCATTCAGTTATTAGGAATGTGTATTGAGTTCCTTCAATGCACTTGATTGCTGTTGATTTCCTGTTATTGTATCCAACCCTTTTCAAAAATTCATTATCTACTGATTCTGAGGCATTGGACTTGTATCTTTAGACCCCTTTAATTCTTCTTCTGTGCTCATCATCCTCTCTCTTAGCCTCAACTAGCACATCATCTTTGAATTTTGTCTTCAGCTTACCCACGATTGTTGAGAAGTCTCTTCCTCTTGGGTGTATTGGGTAATTTATAATGATGAGGCTTGTAGGTTTTTTAGATCACTTTCAGGCAAGCACAACACTGACAATACATCATGGAAGTATTCAACTCTTCCTGATGTTCTTTTAATAACTGCACAATCCCACTCTGGATCATATTTCCAGGCCATAATCCTGTTCTCTTCAACAAGTTAGGAGTTGTGAGGTGATCAATCAGTTTGTTACAAGGTGGACTTTTGTTCAGTTTTTTCCCTCACAGTAGTTCCAATAGGCCACACTTTCCCTGGAATTACTTCTCTGGGCTCTCTGATCAGTTTATCCTTTGATTTGTGTTGATCTTTGCTTTCCACCACAACTGGTTCAACAGATATTTGGTTATGATGCTCAATAGTAGGATTAGGAGCTTCAGTTCTGAATCTGACTCCTGTATCAAGCTCAATCTTCATTACATGCTCCATTATTCTTCTAAGCTCTCCAACTGACCTTCCCTTTAACTCACGTGGTTTGTAGTTGTGACCTTGTAACCAGCATGTCATGTTGTATTTGCTTAGCTTAGCTGTGTCATAATGGCCCAACTCTTTCTTTATCTTTTGAATTGATTGAAAGGTGCTGAATGCTTCATAGTCACAGTTTGGAATCATGAATCTTGCAAGCTCGAACTCTTTCAGTAAATCCTTCATCTCAGATAAGTTCATCCTCTCAACCATGTCATAAGGGAAACCATGGTTTATGAGGGTCATAAACATAGTTGACTCAGGCCTCTCTTTCATAATATCTTCAGTTGTTAGAAGATCATCTGCCTTTGAGTCTTTATGGTCAGTAGGTGAGTCCATCTTGGTTAGCTCATTCCACTCTTCATCACTGTCGCCATCATTACTGTATGTCAGCTTCACAGTAGATACATCTACTGAAGGAGTATGCTCAGGAGATATGGGCTTTGGCTTCTCAGGAGAATCATCTACAATGATTACCTTCTTTTCAGTAGCACCCATGTACTTTCTCTTTCGTGAATACAGAATTAAGTCTTTTGAAACCTCAGAATATTGTTTTGATTGTTTGACAGCTGGGGCATCCCTTGATTCCAATGCACATATCTTCATCTTTAGTTGTTCAATTTCTTCCTCTTTCAATTTGATCAGCTCAGATTTTGTAGACACATCATCAGTGATTTGCTCTACTTTAGAGATTAGTTGTTCCTTTTCATCTTTCTTATATCTCACAGCTTCTTGTAGTTCTTGTTCATGTTTGAGCAAAGCATCAATCACTTCAGTGTTACTTTGTGCGTCTTCTCTAAGCCTTTTCAGTCTGGCTTCTTGCTTCATTAACTCTTCATCCTTTTCTTTCATAATCCCTTTGAGCTCTTGAATTCTTTGTTTTCTTTTATTGGATTTGATCACCAATTTGTTGTACTCAGTAACCAATAGCTCTTACTCACAGAGATGTCCTTATCACTCAGATCATCCTCATTATAAGCAACAACATCCACAAAATTGTCTTGATCTTCTTCTATTGGTTCACCAGCAGTTTGATCATCATTCTTCTCAGTAGAAGCAGCACTTTCTGAACTTGAGCAGTGCTCAACTGTTTGATCAACATGCTCTAAATGTTTAGGTTGGGACATTTGCTGAGCATTAAGAATTGGAGATATGGGTTCAGTGTGATCAGACAGCACTTGGTTCTCAGAATTGGTGACTGAAACAGGAATAGTACTTGCTTGAGACATCAACTCAGTCTCACCTGTGTGAACAGAGTTTTGAGACTCAGTTATTTGAACAGGCTCAGTGTTAGCACTTTCCGGGATGTAAGTTTAGGTGTTGGTGGGAATGGATGAATAGGGGATATGGTTTGGAAGGGTGAGAATGGTTATGTGTTTTATGAGGCTGAGAGAGAAACTAATGGGGATTTTTGTTGTCCAAGTGAGATAGGTTCGGTGTTTTGAGTGGAAGAGGACAGCTGTTGTGGTGACACATGTTGTTGAATGGGTGAGACAGGGTCAGTGTTTATGCTGACTGGTGATTGATGTTGATGAGGGGATGTTTGGTTCGGTGAGTGTGAGGCTTGATCAGATTCAGCAGATGTTTCTTCTTCAGGATCTACCCATACCAGCTCTTGTGGAATGTCAGCATCAGCATCCACCACGTGAGCAAACATAAGCATGTCCTCACCTTGGAATTTTCCACTGATCTTATTCAGTACAGGCCTTCCCAAGCATAAACACCTCTCCTTCCCTTGCAATCCTTAGAAGTTCAGCATTGATAATCAGTTGCAAAAACCTTAGGAACATATACATCTTGTTGTTCCTTTACAATTTCACTTGATCGCATAGACAGTTGAGGATGTACTTAGAGTAGTTGTAGGTTCTTCCCTCAAAGATACCAATAATTCTTGAGGAGATATGTCTTGAGAACCTATCAAGTCCTGACTTCCTGTTTGAGATGCACTTCAGATAGGTGTGACACAGGAATCGATAGGGCTTGCATAACCTCCCCTTTTTGATCTCACCCTTGTTGAAATCACCATCATAACCCATCAGGTGAAAAACCTTTTCTATGTATTCGTTTTCGAACACATCTGGGTGTCCCACCTCGTGTTCTCCCAATTCAAGTGATCTTCTGATAACTTGTTCATTTATCCAAAGTCTTTCATTTCGGATTTCAGAAACTATAATATCCTCTTCTCCATCTTGCTCATCATAATTGCTGTTTAATTGTGTTAATTATTAATTGAAGAACACAAACACGATGTCATAGTAAATACGAACACAACAATTGATTCAATAGTATTTCATTAATTATTGAGTAATGATTACAAAAGAATAATTATAAATACTATGAACATTGATTTCTTCAATCGAATGAATGTTGTTGTTGATGTGACGGCGGCTAGGGTTGCATAATGATGTGATGGTTGACAGCCGTAATATTGCTTAATTGTGTTCCTCTAAGATGTGAAACCTAGGACTCATATTTATAGACAATTATGAGTCTGTTAAGAAAACGCCGGATCTCTTGGGATTTGTTATTGACTTGTTGACTTGTTTACTGGTTGAGATTGTACGTGTTCTGGTCTTCCGTAGGAACCTTGTCTTCCGTAGGAACTTCTGTTCTTCCGTAGGAACCTTGTCGTCCGCAGGAACTTCTGTTCTTCCGTAGGAACCTTGTCTTCCGTAGGAAACTTCACTAAGTAATCCTTGGGTGATGTTGTACATCCGTGGACACAAAGGATGTCTTGTAAGAAATATATCTACGGATTAGCATTATTGTTCATCCGTAGATGTTTCTTACACTTGGCCGATTTCAGAAATTCACCAAGTATATTGTTTTTGCCTGTCATCATGTACATCATACAAAACATATGGGTTAACGTATACATTCAATGCATACATAATGATAGTTAGTTAAAAATATTTATTACAAGAATGATTAAAGTTCTAAGCATATACAAAATGATCTAGACCTATTCTTTCTAGATCTAACAATACTCCCCCTAAATTTGTATTAATGCAAAACAGTTTCATTCATCGGAAATTTATGTTTGAGAGAAGCATTTATGCTTGACTTCTTTGTGCTATTTGTCTTGTTCTTCTTGTTAAAATAACATTCCTGAGTTGAATGATTATTTTTGTTGCATATTGCATAATGTTTATTGAAGTAGCAATCAGAAGTCATGTGATTATTCATATTACATATGGAACAGTAGCTGCTGAAATAGCAGTCATTTGTATTGTGATTTTTCATATCACACCTTTTGCAGTATTTTTCATCTGAATTGTCTTCAGATTCAGACTTTTTTTTCTTGTTCAGCTTGTGGGGTTTCAACTCCTTTCCCATGGATCACTTGATTTTTTCTTGCTTTTGCTGGGAACACCATCAACTGATTCTTGTTTAACTTTAGCAGACCTTTGTTGCTTGAGATCCAACATTTTCTGAGCATGTTTGTTGGCAGTCCTTTTTGATACTTCGTCCGAAGATTCGGCTTTAGTCTTCTGCAGCTGTTCTACGGATTCAGCAGATTTTGCCTTCCGTAGATCTTCAACTGAAGAATTTTTCTCATGTTTAGTTGTTGCTCGTTTCTTCTTACCTTTATCTCAATGAGATAAGGTACTTCCTTACTTAATTCGCAGTTAGCTACTTCCTTTGATGATGAACTTTTGTGAAGCTTCAGTTCTTGAAGTCCTTCATTTAGTTCAGCAATCCTCTTGCAAATAGTCTTCAGCATGTTTCTTTGCTTTGGAGGATATTGTAGCTTTGATTCTTCAAGTACTTTTAGAAGACCAGTTTCAACTGAACATTCTTACTAATGTTTAGTTGATCAACATCATGTTCATCAGAATCATCCAAGTCATCACATTTATCATAATCAAATTCTAAGTCATTGTGTTTTAAAGATTTGATTCAGAAGACTCAGTTTCACTCACCTCAGCTTCATTGTTAATGTTTATTTGATTTGTTTTATGTCAATCTTGGTGCTGGGCATAAAATGATTTGAAAATGTGTTTGTCATTATTTCAGGTAGAGTTATGTAATTATCATTTATAGGTGGTGTAACAACATTATAACCCAACCCATACCTATTCTTTGATTCAATATGAGAGTTTAACGGCTTCTCATATTGCTGAGATGAAAGTTGAAACTTCTGAAGTTTCACTTCAGTTGATGCATGATCAGCCATGGATTTGGTTAAGGAGGTGGTTAGATGCTCAACTTGGGCTTTAAGGCTGTAGTTTTCAGAAACAAAATTTTCTAAATCCTTTTGCAAAGAATTAATTTTGATTTGATATAATTTATGTTCTTTTACATGTGATTCATTTAAAACCATAGTTTCTTTTACTTTGTCAGCCAACTGTTGAGCATGAACTCTATACCGTTCGACTTCCTCAACACATGATGATGTACACAATCTTTTTCTTACATCTCTGGCCATTGGAGGAACTTTGTTTTCCATGTGAGCCATCAAAGCTTGATTCTTTTCTAAGACTTCCTTTTCATACATACTCTAGTCACAAGTTCCATCTTGAAGTACGATCAGCCCTGACTCCTTTGAGTTACTAGGTCCTGCTGAATCATTTATGGCTGGTGGGGAGGTATTGGTCAGCTGAGGTTGTCTGTGCAAAGATCTTTGAGAGTTTGATTGTTGATGAGATTGAGTCCGATGTTGCTGATGCTACTGATGTGGTCTCATCTCCGGAGGTGATTGTTGATTGCATTCTCTAAAAATGTCCATAGAGATTGCACTTGAAGCATCTTACCTTTGACTTGTCAACACCAATCTTTGATGTTTTGCTTGCTGCAGCCATGTTCTTGTTTCTCCTGAGATATTGCTTAACTCTGTAAGCAATCATTGCTATCTGCATTGTAAATCCACTACATCTGGATGTAGTTCTTCCAAGTCTTGCTGGCAGATATTTGCTGAAGTTAGAGAGCTTCCCGGTATGCTTGAAACAGAACTAAAAGCTGCAAATGCTGCTTTTATTCTTCAGAATCTAATATCACAGTGATTGGTTCTGACTGATTGTTTTGTTATAAAGATTTTGCTGTTGCTGTAGTTGTGTCTCTTCTGTCAGCAGGTCTTCCTTTATCCTTTTGATTTTTACTTTGAGTTGATTTCTTTGAAGGTTTAGAAGCATAGAAACTGACTTCCTCTTCATCATCACTCAAAGAACAAGAGTTATCACTATCATTGTTTGAAATAAATGCACTTCCAGCATTTTTTGTTCTTTGAAGTGATAAGGTGAGACATGAGTTCTCACACTCTTGTTTCTTGGTTGTTCATCCATTTCAAGAGCCTCTACTTTAGCAACCAGTGTGTCTAGACCATTGTCTTAAGATCTATGGTGTTCTTGAACATGGACACAGTCTGCTTCCAACTTCCAGGCAAAGTATGGAGCATTTTCTTGTTTAGTTCCTCAGTAGTATACTTCAACTCCAAGATATTCATCTCAATATAAGTTGTATGAATCTGTGGAGTTGTTGAGGAATTGATTCACCCTCAATATGATGAAAGGTTTCATATTATGATCTAAGGGTGTCTTTCCTGATGCTTCTGATCTCATCACTCCCTTCATAGAGAGTATGAAGTATCTTCCACAAGGAATTTGCTGTTTTGTAATTCTCACACCTGATCAATATCTCTTCAGGCAAAGCCATACTAAGCAAACTGTATGCTTTAATATCAACTTTAACCTTTTTGACATCATCAGGTGACAGATCTTTTGTGCTGATTGGTTGATTCTTATCATTATAATCCGGCCCCAAGTGGGTGGAATATATGGACCTTCAATGATGGATTCCCACAAGTCAGAACCAGTGTAGTTCACATGATTCCTGAACTTGATTTTCCAGGATTTAAAATCAGCTTTTGTTTCTAACTTTGGTGGTTGATATGATCCACCAAAAGTACTCATATTTTTTAATTAGATGTTATGAATTTGACTCTGAATGTTAACGTAGACAAATCTATCAAAGACCCAGATCTAGTATTCAATTGATGTGAATATAGATCTAAATCAAACAAGCAATGAGATAATGCTTACTGAATGATAAGTCACTGAATTAATTGTTTAAAAGACAATTAAACAATTTTAATACTGATAGATCAATTGATCTAAATCAGTGAGCACTTGGCTCTGATACCACCTGTGAATCCAAGGATCTCATTCAAGAATTATCAGTATTAAAACAAAAACAAGTTAATGATCGTGGAATAATCATTAATTGTTGTTTAATTGTGTTAATTGTTAATTGAAGAACACAAACACGATGTCACAGTAAATACGAACACAATAATTGATTCAAAAGTATTTTATTAATTATTGAGTAATGATTACAAAAGAATAATTATAAATACTATGAACATTGATTTCTTCAATCGAATGAATGTTGTTGTTGATGTGACGGCGGCTAGAGTTGCACAATGATGTGATGGTTGACAGCCGTATATGCTTAATTGTGTTCTTCAGATGTGAAACCTAGGACTCATATTTATAGGCACTTTGAGTCAGTTAAGGAAACACCGGATCTCTGGGATTTGATATTGTTGATGACTTGTTGAGATTGAAATCATACAAGTGTTCTGGACTTCCGCAGGACTCTTGTCTTTCGCAGGAGTCTTGTTCTTCCGTAGGAAACTTGTCTTCCGTAGAAGTCTTCACTTTCATCCAGTCCTTATCTTCCGTAGGAATAAAGTAATCCTTGTGGTGATGTTCATCCGTAGATGTTTCTTACACTTGGCCGATTTCAAAAATCAACCAAGTATAATGTTTTTGCCTGTCATCATACAAAAGCAACACATATATATATGGGTTAACCTATATACTCAATGCATATATATATACTGATATCAGTTACATTATTTATTACAAAATTGATTAATTCTAAGCCTATACAAATCGATCTAGACCTATTATTCCTAGATCTAACACATATAAATACATTGCATCAGTTCATAACTAGTGACCCATATGCAAACCATCACATTGCCACGTGTCTCTTTTGTTCTAAACCATCACATATATTTCAATTACTAGTGTCTCTTTTGCTAGGGTTTCCATGCAGTGAACAATTGTATTTTTTTATCAATGCAGTCAAAATAAAGTTATTTGACTGTATTTAGTTATGTGGATTAAAATGTCAAAAAACAAACATCCCATTTTTTCTTCAAGTTAAATTGACTAAAATTCCCTCATGTGAGATGCACAAGAGGGTTTTTAACGGAATCCATATATGAGGTTAACGAAGTGGATGAAAATGGTTACTTAATAAAAGCTATGTGACTAAAATAATTAGTTTTAAATCTTTTAGATGAGAATTGTTACTTTTAACAAATTATAAGGATAAATATACTAATTTACTCTTAAAAATAGCAACAACTTGATAAAACAAAAAGTAATGTTAATAGTGTTTAAAGGTTTTCACTTTTTATCAATTTCTAAAGTTTCTTATACGCTTTGGAAGAAAGTATAAAGAAAAAAGGAAAACATAATTGTGAATTGAAGTTTATGATTTGAATGAAGATGAAGATCGAAGTGGAGAATTTGCAATTGTTTTTTGGATGAAGTATACCTTATCCTTCTTTATTTTTTTAAAAATAACTAGCATTACGATAAAGTAAAGAGAGACTGTATGATACACTTTACTCTTGTTAGTAGTTCTGTAATGCGTGTATCATTATTATTATTGTCTTTTATTGCCCACTTTTTCAATTGGAATGAGCTAAATAGTTATATGGGTATTGATATACTTGAACTTGCTTAGGTAAGTAATAAGTTGTTAAAACTATAAGAATAGTTTGTCTAATTAATTTATTGGTTTATTGTTCAAAAGGCATAACATCCATTAAAATTGTTGTCAAATACCGGGAGTAATGTTGCAATTACTTCACTTGAGGTAAATTGTTGAAATAGTTGGTACTAGTAACGTTTTTCACTTAGCATTGATATGTCGATAATTTAAAAGCTCTTTAAGATTTCCATGTGGTAGAAATCCTTTTATTCGATCTTCATGTCTCAACTCATCAACTAGCCTGAAGTTAAAGCAGGTTCTGCAATGTATCTATCTGACGATTTGGTGGTTTATTTGGAAGGCTAGGAATGAGTTAATTTTTAACGAAAGGTTGATTAGCCCTTCAAAAATGGTGGAAAAGATCAAGGTTAATATATATTGGTGGATAAAGAATAGGGGACACTTAATGAAAAATTATTGTGTAATTTGATTTATGTAATGTATTGGCGGTAATAGGGCAACTTTGACCTAGCCACTTGCTAGTTTTATTATCAATGAAACATTATTTTGCTGTTCAAAAAAAGTAGTCTCAATGTGTAGAAGGTTGTATTAACTTGATTATGAAGAATAGAAGAGACATTTTTTTATCCTTGTGGACGATTGATAACACTTGCATAGTTGCATTACGAGTTATTGTTTTTTTCATTTGTATCCACATGTGATCTGGTTGAGAGAAAAACCTAGTCTTTTTGAAAGCCACATGGTACAATTCTAGGTCTCCTAAATTTTATTTTCCCACTTTTATCTTCTGATAAATTAATATCACATTAACTACTAATGTTATTATTTAATTTCTTTTCATATCAAAACTTTTTAATTTAATTAAAAAAGATCTTTCTACAAATGTAATTTCTAAAGAAACAAGTTTTTTTTAAATAATATTTTTTAAAATATCAAACTTTTAAAAAAACATAATATATTTAAAACCTATGTTTTCTAAAAAATAAATTCTTATGAAACAAAAATAATTGAAACTCAAAGTTTGAAGAAACTATTAAAAATGACATTTTTTTAAAACAGTTTGTTTTGAAACAGTTTATTTAAAACCAACTTTTTTTGAGAAAAAATAAAAGAAATTAACAAAAGTTTAAGAAATGACATTGTCATTTTATCAATCGTACATAATGTCAATCATATTTTATATCAAAAGATCGTTTTATAATTTATTAATTTATTAATAACTATTTAATATTTTGTTATTTAACCGTATAATAAATTGGGTATTAACCTATTACATAAATCATTCATTCAAGTGTCACTATATTGAAATAACTTTTACGACAAGTTGCAAGTGTACCTCTACTTTATATGATTGTGAGCACAAAATATGGGAATTGGAGAATTGGAAATGATACTATGGTTTCTGCACTTGATTTTAATATTGGAATTATGAATAATAAATAACAAACCTAGTAAATGTCGCTTATTTAATGTTATTAGTAAGGTTTGAAAGAGAGAGAGAGGGGCCAAACTTTTTCTACATCTTAAAACATTTATGGATGATGACACTACAAGGATGTTAATCTATACCGATGAAAATTTGTCATTTTATAGCGAACACATGTGGTCACTATAGGTATTTTGATATATAGCGATAACATATGGTCGCTATAGGTGTCGTTTGCATAAAGTCATTATACTAACTCTAATATGTTGTCGGGATACACCTCATCAGTACATACAACTCTATAGGAATGACATATCGTCCCGATAAGTATCGAGGTAATTGATGTTATTCGAAAAAATAATTTTGAAATAAATTTCGATCTATAGCGACTTTTGTCGTCTATATAGACGTGTCGGTACAAGGTAAATTTGTTGTAGTGTGATATCATTATAAAGAGCGTTCGATTAGTGTTGGAAATTATGCATGATGTGATATGTATGAATGGCATATTTGTATTTGTTATCTTTATCTAATAATGAATACATTGATTATAAAACTAGTGATAAACCCAAGTTTGGATGGTTAATGACATGACATAAAAAGAACTTGATTATCATAACCTGAAGAACATTTAATATATATTAATTACTTACTTTATGCTTTGAGGTTGTAACTTAAGCTTCAATGGTTGTTTTGCTAAATAGAGTCACATGATTCCACGCTACGTTACATCAACTATTACTTCCTCTCAAGAGTTATAATTACAACTAGAGTTTCTCCCCGCGTGCCGCGGGGAGATCAAGGGAATGAATGAGTTTATGAAGCCTTACTGAGAGGGTGGTCTGCAGCAACCGGCTTCAATGGGAGTTAAGTGTGACAATTTGTATTGTTTGAGAGTCTGCAATAGTAAACTTTTAATTTGATTAAATGGTTGATTTTCACAACTTACTTTTTTTATAAACCAAGAACCATAATCTTGGAGTTGATACTCCTTGTATCTAATCACAGGAATAGGGATTAATGGATAACAAAATTTGTTCTTTGTATTAGTTCAAACTTATAATGGTATGTAAAGAGCAAAATACAAGAACATACAGAATCATCACTTTGATCTTACCTCAAACCTGCAACATTCACTGTAATAACACCAAAAATCACAGCAATTGTTCCAACAATAGCCTGCACCATTACATTATAAGTATTATAAATACATGAGCTCAATCTTGCATATAAATATGGCCATTTTGTAACACGGCCACACGAGATGTAATACATAACTAAAACACAATTACTAAACATAAGAAATAACCATGCAGTCGTAGTTCCTAAATTCATAAAAATATACAACAATCCCATATATAATTATGAATTTCAAAGTAAATCCAACAATTTCTGATACTTTTTAGTTGGAAATGTCCTTTTACCTCTAGAATTTGCAAAATAGCCTCCACATATTAAATTAATAAGAGTGAAGATATTAAATTAATAACAACTTTTATTAAATCCAACAGTTTAGAGGCCACTACGTACAAACTGATTTATTAATAAGAGTGAAGATATTAAATTAATAACAACTTTTTGTAACCACATTCAATATTCTAATCATTTTTGAATTAGTGAAAAAAAGGACCAAAGAATAACAGTTACCTGTTTGGGCTGACCATTTCTTCCTCCAATAGTAGTAACAATAATGTGACCAGTTTCAGTGCCATTTCCATCCACGACAGTTGCCTCCATTTCCTACAAGAGGCTAGTTTTTTTTGAAAATTGCAGTAGAAATGTACCCAATGAACGTAAAGTAAAATACAGAAAGATATCATGTTGAAGATACCAAGAGGCAACAACCTTTTCCGCCTTTTCATCCCTAATTTTCATTTCATTGATTTCCTCAGGCAGTTTGTCAACAAACATTGTATCACCATCAACCTTTTCAACTGTTGGTGAGCATTCCACCAGAAGCCATATGGAAGACCAACTTGAGAAAGTACTTTGTATCACTTAAGCACCACTCACCTTAAAAACATCTGCATCACAACAAACCACTATGGTGCCTCATAAATGAGATCTCTATGGTGCATCTACCTCACAACAATATTATGGTACATGAGCCATGGTGCACGGTTATATTCAAGAATTGTAAATGAAATTAGTATTTGTTTTCTTTGAGCTTTTTGGGGTTTTGCATTATATTCCATAAAAATGTGGGTATATTATATATAAACCAAACTCTTTACTGATCGTTGTTATTTATTAATTAAGAATCAACGTTATAACCGGAAAGATCTAACAGATTATAAAGTTATGACTTACTACATTTAGAGTGTTGCGTAACAGTTGGACAGGCATATGGTTTCAGGGATTTCCCGTCCTCTGGCCTGAAAAACTGAGTGAATATTATGCATAATCTTGACAGTTAATTGCGTAACAGGTTTTCGGTTCGCAAACCGGTTTGTTGTTCACCTCTAATCCTCGAGCAGGGCCGCAGGGGTGACATGAAGAAGGTTCTTTGCCTCTGCGTTGCCGATCATCTACCCAACAAATTTCAGAAAAAATACTGAGCTCAGTAATATAATGATAGCCATGTATTTAAACCTGGCCTTTAAAGGAAAAGTTAACACAAATTCTTTATTGTTCTTCACATTCAATTGGTGTCTTCAACTTCGAAAAGTAAGGATACAAAGCAAATTTTCTATATAAGAAAATGGTAGATACATCGTTAAACAAAAGGACAATGCATTATACAGGGACCCCTAATTTAGTCCACTGTGTGTTTGGTTTCAGTTACATAAACTCACGAAAATAAGTAAAAACACGACATGTTAGGTTAAAAAGCACATCAATAACTGTCAGCAATAGCTATTAATAATGGTTTTAAATGATGATCCAAACACTATATTTTGAAAGATTTGACTTACAGGTGGTTTAGCTCTTTTGCTAGTAAGAGGAAACAGTCGGGTCCCTGCACCTCCACCCAAGATAATGGAAGCCACTGTTTTCGGGTCTACTTTCCGCTCTTCCAAAAATTGGGTCTCAAATGTTTGATCAAAACAATCAAAAATTCAACAAATCAAGGTCAAACCCAAATCTTTAATCTGTTCAATTGCACATTCTTACAATAAAAACTATGAGAGCAGGCACTTACATAACTTTCTTCAAAATTAGCTTCGGATGAACCTATAAAGGTTCAAGGTTTAAAAAACATGTTTTTACTACAAATAAACAACAAAACCTATTGTCGCAAATGCAACTAACCTCATCGTCATTATCATACAAGCAATGCTTCTAGAGACAGACAAATAGCACATAACATCACGAGCCAATCAAGCAGCAGTAATCAATATATAGTAGGAATAAGAAACGTACAATTAACAACAATATGCATTAAATCATAAGCAGTCCATACATAATAGACAGCAAGAAGCACAGAGTCAGCAGCAATATATAGTGATCAAGAAGAAGCACACAGTGTGAATGAGCAGTCAATATGATGGCAGGAATCAAATCCACCAAGAAATAGCTAAGTCATGTATAAGACATCTGAACCAGTAGATAATACAAAGGAATATCTATATTAGCGGTACACAGCAGTAGTAAAACATCCAACTATTTATATTTATTGCATGTTCAGCTGATTTTTGAATAGCCACGTAAAGTTCTTACTTCATATTTTGCACATTAATATTTCAAAAACTCAAAGAAAATGATTTAAGGTTGATTGTAGGTTGGCCCAACCCAATATTAAACCAAACCACCCATTTTCCAATCTCTATAAAAAAGTATGATAGGTTGAACCAAAAACTATCCCTTCTCAAAAGTCAAATTCAGAAACAATAATATCAATAGAAAAGGCTGAGAACATAACTGATATAATCAATGGAAAAGCTCGAGTGCTCGACCCTTGACGTCTTTGGGTACAGAACTGATATTAAATGATTCCTTGATAGGTTCCTATATAGGCAAACAAAAATGGAGTAAGAACAGTATGTGAGACAAGAACGCTAGCAATAAAAAAAAACATGAGCAGCCACTTACACAGTTCTTCAAATCGTCCTTCGTGCGTTCCTATATGGCAAAGAAAATGAAATAAAAATGGATATATGAGGCGGACAAGAACAATGGTAAAATAAAAATACTATGAGCAGTCAAGCCACTTACACAGCTCTGGTGACTAAGAGGATGTCCAAGACGTCCTTATCAGTTTCAACGACTGAACCATCTCCTCTAAGAGGATGTCCATGACGTACTTTTCAGTTTCAACAACTGAGGTGGTAATTTCAACCCATACATGTCTTACCTCTAACATTAAAAGATACCATGGAGGTTAAAAGCATTGGTTATCACAACAATAAGAGCACGCCATACCTCATCCCTTACATTATTTACAGCCTACTAACAACAGAAGCTGCAGTACACTAGATTAGTAATATATTGAGAATGTGTTGAACAAAATATATTTGTATCTAGGATTCTTCTTTATGATGATAGTAATGACATACCTGAGACTGAACCTTAAGAATGTGGTTAATGTACGAGATTATGTCTAAGAAAGCCTAAAGCAACAATTACACACCAAAACACTAAGTGACGATCCTTGATATAAAATGCTAATATTATAAAACTATTAGTGCATAAGATCTTACCATAAAGTCAAGGAATCTCTAGAAAAAAGTGAACTAATTGAAGATGTAGATGTAATGCCCTTGGTGTCTGGAGTATATCATATACCCTTTTAAGAGAATCAGCAATGAAGATGTTCCTGGAATAGACAGAATTCATGACATTCATCATATTCATCAAAATCTTATTTCCATGTATAATGTATTAATTTTATGAAATTCATCAGCATCATAAATTCTAAAGAACCAATAACATGACTCAAATACTATGCACAAACCAATGAACTCAAACTGAAATAATCAACGAATTGAATACCTTTCAAAAGGCTCCCCACCAAAACTGTAACCAAATAAACATGATACATAAGATAGATATACTTATTGAAATTATTTGTAACAGTCAATAAAACTTTAATTCTCATACTTACAAGAAATAACATATGTATGACATAACATTGGCACAATAATCCAATTTTAAAAGAAATCAAACATTATGAATGATGGGAAAACCTTTAGCTGTTGAAGAAATAGAACAGAAGAAGTGTGAGCTTGGAATCCATAGCTAAACTTAAACCCTCGATCCAGCAAACTAACATTCCCATCTTCACATCCCACCGTGATTTTCCCCCTTCCGCTCGAACAACACTCGATTCTTCCACCGACCTCTTCAGGCACCAAACGTGAGGAAAGCGCCGGTGAAGAGGAGTGGCGGAAGGAGGGCGTCGGTTGAAGAGGAGCGCGGAGGGAGGGCACCGGTTTGGATCGTCTTCATCATCGATTCATCGATTCATCGTCTTCATCATCGATTCATCGTCTTCATCATCGATTCATCGTCTTCATCATCGATTCATCGTCTTCATCATCGATTCATCGTCTTCATCATCGACCGAGGCAGATGCTGAAGTCCATGAAGATGCGTTCGGTGATGGTGGTGTCTGGTGGGGGTGTGGCGGTGGAGAGGGAGGGAAGGGAGAGGGTGGTGGTGGCGGAGAGGAGGAGGAGGGAGCGGCGGGGGAGGTGGAGTTTGGGGAAGGGGGTGGGTGGTTGAGGTGGAGGGAGGGTGGTGGCGGTGGTGGTGGTGATAGTTATGGTGGTGGTACTGTAGTACTGTAGCTAAACCTTATATCTTTAATATATATATAATTACATAACCCTTTTAAGGTTATGAAGCTGTAAACATATTATTTATTTTTAGAAGTGATATTGGTTCAAATCTTACGTATACTAATTTTTAATTTTGGTATACATTATAGTGTTGGGTTCAAATACAAAGTGAACATTATGTAAAAGTATGAGAAGCAATCGGTGAGTGACATGTGGCATTTTTAAAAATAGAAGGAGTGGTATTTTAGGAAGTCTAATTTATTAAACCCATGCCTTCAACAAAATCTGTTGAAGATTGCTTACATCTAATTTATTTGAACACAAGCCTTCAACAAAATTCTCAATTTATCGATTCAAACGGTTGACGTTTCATCTTACATCAATTTCAATCGCTGAAAATTCAAACGATCGAATTCATCTGTTGAAGATTGCTTTATGTTGCTTCTGTTAAAGATCGTTGAGTTATGTTGATCTATTTGATTTCATCAGTTTGGTACGTATGAAGACGATTATATACTGTAATTGAAATAGTATGTTAATAATTTTGTCGTTTGGATCATCATTGTGTATATACTGTCTGATTTCTGTGAATTTTGTTATTGATTGACATCATCATTGTGTCATAGGTATCATCATTGTGTCTTTTTGTTCGTCATTGTGTCTTTTGTATTGTCATAGTGTCTGAATAAAACAGTTATTGTGTCTATACTGTTAGATTACTCTGGACATTATCATATGTTGTTGAACATATTTTATAAATATCAGGTGAGTCTCTATATGTTGTGTCTTTTATGTTGTGTTTGTTATATGAATTTTGTTATTGATTGACATCATCATTGTGTCTTAGATATCATCATTGTGTCTTTTTGTTTGTCATTGTGTCTTTTGTATTGTCATTGTGTCTGAATAAAACAATTATTGTTAATCAATTGGTTACAAACAAAGACGAGTTGTGTTTTTGCAGAGTTACCTGGAGGGAGCGAACGAAATGAAGCAAAATTCAGTGTACCTGTTAAGCAAAAGACAAAAGGTAGGCCGAAAAGAATGAAGTCAGCTCGTGAGTTAGCCATCGAACAAGCAGGAAAAAAGTTGAGAAATTGTGGGTTTTGCAAACAACCTGGTCACGTTATACGCAATTGCAGTTTATATCTTCAAAGCATTAAGGATAAACAAGTTTCAAACAGCTCAACAGTTGATTCTATGCCTATTCAAGAATAGGATTCATTGTGTCATAATATTTATTGTGTCATATACTCATTGTGTCATTATATTCATTGTGTCATTATATTCATTGTGTCATTATATTCATTGTGTCATAATACTCATTGTGTCATGTTTGAAGAGTTTTGTTTACGTTTGATTTTGACGATAAAAACAAGTTACCAAATACTATTATGTAATGTAAAGCAACATATAGCAACAAATATTAACATGCCAACACATAGCAAAATATAATAACATGCCAACATACCAATTACTATTGTTTCAAATTACCATTGTGTCAAACTACCATTGTGTCAAACTACGATTGTGTTAAATTACCGTTGTTTCAAACAACCATTGTTTCAAACTACGATTTTGTTAAATTACCATTGTTTCAAACAACCATTGTGTCAAACAACTATTGTGTCAAACAACCATTGTGTCAAACAACCATTGTGTCAAACAACCATTGTGTCAAACACCATTGTGTCAAACAACCATTGTGTCAAACAACCATTGTGTCAAACAACCATTGTGTCAAACAACCATTGTGTCAAACAACCATTGTGTCAAACAACCATTGTGTCAAACAACCATTGTGTCAAACAACCATTGTGTCAAACAACCATTGTGTCAAACAACCATTGTGTCAAATTACTTTTTTGCCCCTCCGCCTGTTAGCAGTTTTCCACTTATTTACATTTTTGCCATCGCGTTTTTTTGAACCATTGATCTATTTTAATTAGTTGATCCAATGGCCAGAATTACTTCTCACCCTTTTTAGGAAATATAGCATTTGTAGCATATCATCTCCCTACATTATAACCTGTAATATGTGCTTTAGTGGGGTAGTTTTTATATTTGTCTTATTTTTTCAATCATTAATTTTTTTAACTTAATACTTTACATATTTTATAATTTAGCCTCATTTTTTTTACTTTAACTTTGGTCCTCTATACTTTTTTATATTATATAAAATTTTACTTTTACGTTTCAGTTTAAATTTTACGCGTTCACACCGCAACGTGTTTGTGTGTATCGATGTTTTACGCGTTTAATTAATTTAGCCTCATTATTTACCAGGTTTGACCACTATAGTTTAATATTTAATAATTTGGTCGTCGATTTGTTTTTTGATTTTGACTGCTGAAGTTTATGATCTTAAAGTTTGATTACTAAACTATTTATAGCTAAGTTTATTTTTTGTTTTTAGCTCTTAAATTTGGTATTTTTAACTTTCTCCTTCAAACTTTGATTTTATGGCTTCCGATGAGGTAGACAGATAACGATCAAAGTAACGTGGCATTGCGTGTGAGAAAATTAACTAGACTCCGCTATGTAGCCATTGGCTACTAAAGTTAAAATCTTATAGTTTGACAACTAAACTATTTATAGTGAATTTTATTTTTTTCAGTTTAACAACTAAAGTTTAATAGCTTTGGGTTTTGCCACCAAACTTTGATTTTATGGTTTCTGACGAGTTGGACAGGTAATAACTAATAAAGTAAACGCAATGGTGCGTGAAAAAATTACCAAACTCCCGTCGCGTAGCGCGGGGAGAAAAACTAGTTATCTAGTAAAATACAACTTTAGAAATGAACGTATCTACTTCTTAAACACAAACACATAAAGGTTAGTAATTTAATTAGAGATGTGATATTCATCCAACAAATTAAAACTAATACATCTCTTGTAATAAAACAAGTTTTTTTATCAGATAATGTAATATTATTGTTAGAAAAATGCAATCTTTTTGTTAGCAAATGTAATTTTTTTTTTTAAATTTACTTTGAAAAAGAAGCATTATATTATACTATATATTAAAATGTGATGTCGGTGCTACAGGTTTCTTAGTTTCACATATTTGGCACTAGACTTTACAATTTGTTGAACCACTTTAATCTACTTTTGTTTTATTATATTATATTTTAAAACGTTTTAATTCTTTTTTAACTTTTTTAGAAATCTTTATTTATTGGTTTCTTTTATCTCAATTTTAATTATATTTCCGGAATTTTCCGGTTGAGGTGCGTTTATTTATATTGATATTTCGAAGCCTCGATTGTGAGTGAACATCATCTCGCCGGTATAGGTATTATCGAAACCGGTATCAGTATTTGCTTCTGTGATTTCCGATGAGTCGACCCGACAACGAAAATAGTCACGTTGCGTAAGACAGGGAAACAAACAAACTCCCACGCGCGTAGCGCAGGAGATAATACTAGTTATGCTCATTCTTCTAGTATCTGATGTATCATTAGTGTCTACCCCAGCATGCTACATGCCTTGTCAATATTTTTCACACCGTAAAAAATAAAAAAAATGAAGGAGATGATGATGGTGTACTTATATGATATCGATTTATATTCATAACATCAAACTTAGAACTGCCTAATTCACGAATTGCATAGGTGATTAATCTTCAGGTTTTTTTTAATTATTGATTTTTATACAGGTTTTATGTTTTAAAGGTACTACTTTATTTTTTCATTAAAATAAATATATTTATTTATCTAACAAATTAAATACAAAGTATTTATCTATACAATTTTTAAACGATTGGCCACAATTATTTCTTGATTACAAGCTACATTATCTCAATATCACTAAACAAAGCCGTTTTGTTTTGCATCTAAATCTATTACTTTTTTAAAAGATGTATTTGATGTAGACGGTTCTCTCTGTTTTTTAGTACTAAAACATAATACTTTGACGGTAAATTTAAATATTACTAATTATCAATTTGTAAATGCATCAATTGTTGTACTATTTGTATAAAAGAATGCACATATATTTTTTTCCTTTTACTTTTGTTTTAAACCCAATACTTTTACATATTTTATAAATTATCCCCGCCAATTTTTCACTTTCAACTTTAATTCCCAAAACTTTTTGTTTTTTACAAATTTTTGATTTGCTGTTTAAATTTTAAGAGTTAACACGCCGTAACGTACACGTGTGGATCAACATTGTTTACCTTATTTTTTCCAATTTAAACATCCCCGTTGTAACATGCGAGTATTGGATCGACCTAGTTATTGTTTTTAACGTTTTAAGTTTCATGTGCGTGGTGCAACGTTTTTACGTTTACTTTGCATTGGTTTTATTTTACCGATGTCGATGATTACTGACGGTGATATAACATTAGTGTTACTTAGTATGGTTTTACGCACCCAACAATGCGGGGGCTTAATACTAGTTTCTTCTTTTAATATCAAAAGATGTAAAGATTACTTAAATTAACTCAATGCTTTCTTATTAATAGTTAAGGAGTGTGTTATTTAATCATGTACCTTTTTAACCATGTATTAGATAAAAAAAATATTATTTGTGAAAATTATATCAAATAATTATGATTTTAATCAACAAATAATCAGAATTTGATATATGAGTGATAGATAAAAGAATGTATTTTTTTTGTCATGAAAAGAATTGAATTTAATGGCAACAACTGCTAGAACATTGATGCCTTATTGCCTTATGTGTCAAGTATAGAAGCATGGTATGGTATATGATTGTTCTAAAAGCTAATTCATTCATGTTGGAATGTTACCTTTGGTTGTCTAGTTCCTTTTAAGATTCCATTAATTATTTTTGTTTTTATTATATGTATATTTGTAGTATTGCAAAGCGGTATCAAGTGACGTTTTGTAATGTTTAATCTGTGATAATATTTGTATTCAAATAAAATACAACTTCAGAATGATAACAATGTATATTTTAGAACAATGACATGGTAAGCCCTACATGTTGAAAAGTATGAAGATTCTGTAGTTGTTTTAAGAATTTTAGCTCTTGTTGAACCATGAAGTGTTTGTCAAATCATCATAGTATATTATTGATCGAAAATTGTGTATTATTGTTACAATTTTGGTTAGTATTAGCAAACCAATCGATAAAAAGTTTCGTAAACACCCGAAAACCAAAGATGATGATACAATGTTTTAATTTTTAATGAATCAGCGCACACACTCATATATCCAGCCATAACACAAATTATTGTGTGAACAATGGAAAAAAAATAAATTATTTATTTCTACTACATTCTTTTAAAAGATTGATACAAAAGAAAATTATATAATTGTACTCACAATCTCTCATAGAATTAAAGAAAATATAAACATGTTACTTTGATTGTTCACAAACCCTCGTCACAATATATATACATATATAGTGGAGGTAAGAAAAACCACTAACTTATAAGAAATAAAAAAATCACCTTTAGAAAATCACATTAATTTATAAATTATTTATTTGTTTAATTGTCTATTATGTATTTGAGCAATTTTCGCGGTATCTTGCAAAAAACTTGTAAATGTAAGTTCAAGATAACAAACTCAATTACAAGATCAACAAGTTAAATAATCATTGAATACAATTAAACATATTGCTAAGTAAATAAACTGCTATTTTGCAAAATTTATCTCAAAATTACTAACATGTCTTTGTGAGATGAATGCGACTATGGGGGAGGATGCTGAAGTTGAATGTTGTCATAATTTAATTCCTTCTTATTTTTATATTTGTTAGTTTTTTTTAAACGACAAATATACGGCCTTGATAATTTAAAGAATATGTGTTATCGTAAACGGTTCTACGTCATCTTTCTTAGTTATTAGTTCAAGTGGGGTTAGCCTAGAAAGAGCCTTTAATAAAATTAAATTTAGTGCACGTACTTGCTTAATGAAAGTATTTATTTCTGTAGAGAAAATTATATAATAAATTTAGAATAAATAAACAGCTATTTTACACTACTTATTTAATATTAGAGTTAATTACGCAAATGGTACCTATCGTTTGTCCAAAGTAACGAGATTGAGGCCTAACTTTGAGTAGTAACAAATTTAGGATCTAAAGATTCACCTTTTTTAACATTTTTAGG
Organism: Flaveria linearis; assembly: GCA_024085815.1. Lineage (NCBI taxonomy): Eukaryota > Viridiplantae > Streptophyta > Magnoliopsida > Asterales > Asteraceae > Flaveria > Flaveria linearis. The sequence continues at coordinate 4,153,159 of CM044009.1, read as the reverse complement.
ATCTAATATGCCTTGCACATGGTACATCCGTTAAATTTTAACAAAAAACATCTCATATGCCTTGCACATGAGGGCATTTTAGGTATTCTAAATATTACTAATAGCTATTTATTTAAACCAATTTATATATGTATATTTATATTTATTCTGCCACCCTCTTCCCTTAATTATTTTCTTAACTTTTTTTTAAGTATATATTGCTATATATACTTGAGCCTCCATTCATCAACATCTGAACTCTTTTATAATTATACTAGCTATAGTAACCCGTGTGTTACACGGGTTGAATAAATAAAAAATTAATATAATAAATTTATTAGTTATAAAATAATATTTTTAGATATAATATCATTAAAATTATGTATTAGAAATGACTGTAAGTTATAAAATAGTGATATAAACTTTTTAAACTTTATTTTTTTCAAAAAAAATAAACGTTTTGTTCTAAAACAAACCATATAAAAATGTCATTTTAAAAATTTTCTTATTATAACCCTTAAATTTAATTATTTTTGGTTTTAAAAAAATAAATTTTTAAAAATACCAATTTTAAATATTTTGTATTTTTTAAAAAAGTCTTATGCTTTAAATAAATTTATTATTTTATAAAAAAATTATTTATTTAGAATTAATATAATAAATAGATCTCTTTATTAATTTATTAAATCTAAAAAAGTATTAAATAGTATTATTAGTAATTAAGGTAATTATTTAATAGGAGAGAAAGGCGAGAAAATTTTGGTGAGAATGATTGTGGTGTTGACACGTGTCATCCCAAATACCTTTTTATTAGAGTAGGAAGATTTAAATGAATATTTTTTATATAATTAAAAATCTATATTAGCAACATATATTCCTTTTGAAGGTAATCTATATTTTTGGACATAATTTTTTTTTTGTTTTTTTAAATGTAATCACATGGTCTATTAACTTTCAAATTATCTTCATATTTTCTTCTAAACTTAATTCTTCTGCTCTAAAAACTTTAACATTTGAATATTGTCATCCTTTTCTTTGCTCAAAATGTGGCACATAAGAGATGATGATTCAGAGTTCGATCATGATCTCATGTACGGTAAGTCTCTAATTCTTCTATTAGTAGTGATTGAAATCTTTTTATTAACATAGATTGATTTTTTTTTCTTTTTTGTTTGTAGGGGAATTACCAAACCTTTTCTCTATGAAAATACACCATGGAGGTGTGTTTAGTGACTTTCCTGGCATGATGTACAATAAAGACAAAGCAAAGTATGTTGATTTGCTTGATATTGAAACATTTTCTCTACATGATAAATTATAAAAAAGCTACAATGGTACGTAAAATTCATGTCGTAGTCATTTTGTGATTGAAGTTCTATTTTTCTAAATAATAATATAACTATTAAAGTAAGAGTAGCATTAACAACTTAATAGTATTATATAGATAATTGAGAAAAGATGGTGGAGTGAAGTATATATGATTACATTAAAATAGATAACTAGTAGTATTATTTAAAATACCTAAAATACCCTCATGTGCAAGGCATATCGATTCTTTTTCTGTTAAATTTAACAGACGTTAGTATTAGATCCCAAAACTAATACAAAAGTGAATCTTCAGGTCCTAAACTTGTTACTTCTCAAAGTAAGACCCCAAACACGTTACTTTTGGCAAACGACAGGGACCATTTGCGTAATTAGCTCTTAATATTATTTGATTATCTGAATAAAGTTATATAGAAATCATATATTTCCTTAAAAGTATTTATATGATTTGTATTAAAGTAAAATATGAGAAACTTATCTTCAAAGAGAAGTGACAAAACTGCCCATCTAGTCTTCATGCAGTTGTCGAATTTGGCAGGTTGAAATTTAATAAAAAGCAATATATGAAATTCTACATACCCCTTTGTGGAACTTGGCTTTTAAAAATTATATATTAATTAAAAGAAAAACTTTCAAAGGTAGAAAGCTAAACAAGAGAATGTGGGGCACATGGGCTAATTGTTTCTTCTTTAAGTCTGAAAGAAAAAGCTTTTCCAAAGATGATTTCCTAGATTTATTATTGATTTATTATGTTATTATTGATTTATTATGTTTGTTTAACATACCATACAAATTATAATGCTTGTAGAAAATAATTCAAAATCTTTTAACACATTAATTTTTTGCAACCTGTATACATAAAATATACAAAATTGCTTGCTTGTTGGTGTAGTTATATTAATTATTTTGTTAATGATTCAAATTATACTTAGGTTTTGTATATAGTTTTGTAATTATGGATCAGTTGAAGGGACCAAATACCAACAATAACTATGTTTTATGTTTTGTTTTATCATTAGGTTCTAAAAATGAGTTTTTATTAAAGTCGAGATGTAGATTTTGATTGGATTCAGCAATTGCTTTTATATTTTAGCAACAATTTTATAGCATCTAATTCTATCTTCACTTTATAAAAATCTAATTCCATCTAATCTTACGGTTGCAACGATTTGAACCCACGTCATATAAAAAACAAGAATAAATACTATATCATTAGACCACTTAATATTTTTTGTCCAACTGATTAAGGTAAGACACTCATAACATGTGAATACTGGGAGGTCATGGGTTCAAATCTCACTTTAAGTAAAAATTCTTAGAGTTAGCCAGTGGATTATCTCAGTAATGAGTTTCCTCCTGAGCGGTTTGGGGGTGCGGTCCCGACTGGGAATGAATAGGTGGCCCAATTAAGGTTGTGTTTGATTCCGGCTGACCCGGCTGACCCGGTCAGCGGGTCAACCCGTTTGTTTTGTCAAAATGATGTTGTTGACCGAGTCACCTGGGCTGATCACCATTTATTTTGTGGCTGACCTGGTTCTTGTTTTTGGAGGTGATGACCGAGTTAAGTGATGGCTGACCCGACCCTCCTTACAAACAACCCCTAAGATAACATATATCCTCTGTAACAAGGTCGCACATTTGCCGTTAAAAAACTTAATTATGGGTAATAATGGCTTTATGACTCCCCACTGACGTGGGTTCTTTAATATGAGTTTCGAAGTGGTTAAGAAGTTCCTAAAAGGTATAATTTGTTAACAGATTGATTGAATGTAACGCCCGCCTCCCAGGGCATACCCTGGGGAGCGTTATGCATCGGATATACAGAACACATAGTAATCCAAATTCACAGCGGAAGTCTAACTTTGATTATACATCATAACAAACGTTATATTTGTCATGCTTAGATAAAACCATTACATCAATTTAACTATATTAGAGATCCGAATCTTCAATAGCGCTCTAGACTTTTATTTCCTCGTAAACTAGCCTGTAATCTCCAATTTCTGCAATCTCTTGGCACCTAGGATGTGTGTCCATAAAATAGAAAATATTTGAGACTTAACATAAAGCTTGTGAGTTCATAAACAACATGACATTCTTCAAAATTCAAAACATTTTATTATTGACTATTGCATCAAGCAGATACAGCCATGACAAACAGATAGGAACAGAGTAAGCACAGTATAAATTCACATAACCAGGCTATGTATACAAACTCCACTGGCTAAAACAGAATCATACAAGCAGCCCTCAAGCATCGTATCAAGCATTGCCACATATCACAGATGCTATTGATAGTCAATTCTATAATTATTACCAGTTATCAGAACATCACATCCCGTTTTAGAAAACAGTTCAGAGGAACTCACCTTGGTCTTTAAGTATTACTGAGACAAATAGACAGTTTCTGAGTTGTGTTCCTGATTAGAATTGGAGCAAGTTTTAGCAACTAATAAAGTATTTTCTAGTAATAATCATGATTGGTTTTAGATAACATTTATCTTGTTTAAGCATGGTTGATCAGTCCATGCCTAATCAAGGTTAGGCTACTTAACACCCACCACGATTATGACCCTAAATTCTACTATTAATAATATATTAAACCTTAAAATTTATAATTTAAACTTAAAAGATTAGAAACTTAAATACGTACCTGAGTGGAGTAAAAGATGTTCAAAAATTCTGAACACCATGTATAATGTATACATATTTATAAGGAGTTAGTTTAGACGTTTCAAACTTAGGTGAAACACACATACTCCACGTATCCATTATGAAGATATAGATGGATGAATAAGTGACACCTTAAACATACAATTATGATTCAAAATTATCATATTTTAATATTTTATTATTTTATTATTATAATTAATTTAGCTACTTAACTAGTTTTTCTCTTATAACTTGTAAAATGTAACGTTCTACAAAATTTCGAATACGTCATTGGGACGAGCTTATTTTTCTCTACGAGTCGACCTAAATTTCGTTAAAAACAGAGCATGTTTAAATATAATATATTATTATATTTAAATATGTTTAAACGGTCTCTTACGACACTAAAATTAGTGTAAAAACTTAAAATTTAAAATAGTTATTTCACTCATTACTTACTCGTTTAACAATATACAAAATATAAAGTTTATATTTATTTTATTTTAACTATTACATCTGACCCTGGAAACCCGAGATGTTACATTGAATGAATTAAATTCAAGTATGGTAACAAAATTGAAAAATCGGTTAGAAAAGTAGACAATTTTGAGCATGTTGAAAAACTAGATAAACATATAAAAGTTATATGAAGTTTGTTATAGATACACATTATTTATTTTCATTCTCTCTATTTCTCTCTACACGTATATATGGATACATGAAGAGAGATAGAGACAAAAGAGTGTCCTAATAACAAAGTTGGTGTTTGTGTAACCCGCAACCCTAAGTTATATTCACAAATGACACCAAAATTTCCATTAAAAAACATAATCGAAACCTAAATTTTGATTCTAAAAAATTTAATAGTCTGATTAGTATGTATAGGTTATTTAAACCAAAACCAGAAATCATAATTCTTACTAAAAGAATAAAAAAAATGTTAAATACAGTCAACTATTAAATAACATTTAAACTATTAATATGGATAGAACTTTAAAAAAATTTGTCAAGTTAATAGCTTAACCAATTTCAACCATTTGTAATAAATAAACTAGCCCTGAAAATAATATTACAATCATCACTTCAAGGAAATATATAATTAAATTCACCAACAATGGTTATTATTTTATGCATGCAATTTACCAGTTTAATTTAATAAAAAGTTTGGCATGGTTTCACGAGTCAAAAAAATCATTCTAGAAAACCTAGAAAATCATATTAGTTTTTAAAAAACCTTGAAAACCACAAATCCACAACAGTTTTGGTGGACTTTTGTCTCCTTATCCAAATTATAATGCTAATTAATTCACTAATTGCCTATTATATCTAGATATTTGTAATCTGTATTTTTATTTTTAGAATTAGATCACTTAGTTAGACATTTGAATTCTCATATTAAGTTCACCTCTATGTTAAAATTAATCTAAAAGATAATTTAGTATACATTTAATTTTGATAAAAAAATGTTTAATGATTAACAAATGAGATTAATGTGCTTATGTGCTTTCAGAGTTGGTAAGGTCATGAAAGTATTAGCTCTAAAACATATAAATTTCATGACGTTTTAGCTGGAATTATTCGATATCCCACATGTTTCTAACCATAATTAAGATAAATAAAAATTAGATACATGCTTGAGTGATTTTTAAACTAGGTTATATGCATCACTATTTTAATTAAAAATTAAAACAGTTGAATATTTGAAGAAACAAGGTCGTTAAAGATCAAAACATTCTAGAAACCGTAGTTCTAATCACCAACCAATGATCACTGCTGAAAATGTTACGATATTTGATACTATTAAATTATTAATAAGAGAGTTTTAACATATTTTTGGTATGGTTTTTTAGCGCAATGGTATCACTAGTGTGTATAGTGGTATCCCTCCTCATCAAGTTAAGAGCTCGAGTCTTATAGTAGATAGTGACTTAGATTTAAGAGTAACATTAGATGAGAGTGTGTATATAGTTTTTTTATAATAACATTATATCTATATGATCTATAAACTTTGATAAACGGTGGCAAATAACTTGTCAAGTGTCATGATTTGGTTGATAAACGGTGGCAAATAACATTATATCTATATGATCTACCTTTTGCTTTTTACACTCTCATTGTACCAGTATTTTGATATTTACAATTGTGAATCCCATCGTGTAATACTGATAGTAAAACTAGTTTTTACATAAATTGTTTAACTATTAAGCATTTTATATCAACATAACTTTAACTATTGATACAAACCAAATTAAACTTTCTAATAATGATACTTTTAGAAATAAAATATGACAAAAAGATATAAAGACACCAACTTTAATGCAAGAATATCAACATCCTATATGAGATGATGACCTCCATATGTTTTTGAGTCAATTTTGAAGCACTATGCTTGGCTTGGGAATGAAGACCCCAATGGGAATGGTGAATGTGGAATGGGGCATTGGATCATGAAAAAGCTTTTGAGTAGAGTCAAATTTCACCCACTTTTTCACCTCTTTCCAATTATGACCATTTGAGAAGTTTCAACATTTCTTGATACAATGATAATGGCCTCATACCCACTTCACCAAATTAGGTCAATTTAACTTTTATACGTTTTGAAACACTTCTCATCATCCCCACTACTTTGTGTTTTCTCATGGATAAGAACACTAGGAATGATGATCATGTCAAGATGAACGGAAATTTATAAATTTTAGTCAGTACTGTTATCGTTATGTTAGATAAATAAAGACAGAATTTATAAACATAAGTTATATATCAATTAAAACCAGTAATATACGTTTCATAATTACTAGAACGGTTTATTTAAAAGATTTGTGAGTTAGGTAAACATAGTTAAAAATAGGGTGAAAACAATTAGGCCAAACGACCTAATTCGAAAGTAATATATGAAAAAGAGCCTAACTTGAAAGGACATATACATAAAAATGATAAACTCACACGGTAAAAACTCGAACATAAAAATAGTTAGGTATGCTTTTGTTTATTAGGATATTAGCTTATTTATTATAATTCTTATAGGAACGGAGCACGTATGAGATTAGATACAACTTAAAGAGCAATACAATAAAAAATTAATACGGATGAAACTTAAAAAATAAGTTTCGGGAATGGTTGAAATTTCTACGGTTATTTTTGTAACTTTGTGTGTTTGTTAATTATATTTAAAAACTTAAACTTATATATTATAATGGGTGAGGTTATTCTACAAAGTGTATTTTTACTACAAAGTGTGAGAAAACACAATGAGGCTAAAAAGTCACAAAAAATTAATATCTCACAATCAAAATCGAATTTTAAAAAAATACTTCGGAGCCTCTGTTCCTCGCGATGTCCTCTTTCAGGAAAAAAAAATTCATTGTGTCTTTATATGACACAATGACGTCATTGTGTCTTTTATATTGATACAATAACGTCATTGTGTCTTTCATAATGACACAATGAAGTAATTGTGTCTTTCATAAATGACACAATAAAAAATCGTTAATTTTTTTATTTTTTTTAATTTTTCGTTTATTTTTTTCTTAGTGAGAACGACTAGGGGAACAAAAGCTCCGAATTACTTTTTTGAAATTCGATTTAGATTGTGAGATATAATTTTTTTGTGTCTTTTTTTGACTAAGCGTGTCTTCTCTCACTTTGTAGCTAAAATACAATTTGCATTTGAATTTTTTTCTATTATAATTAACGAATATTTGCTTTGGCTAATATATATTGATATAAATTATACAAACATACGATAATCAAACTTTAATTCTTTTATAAAATTCGATAACAACTCGTATTTAATTTTATTTAAATAATAAGCACTCAAAACCATCTCAGACAATCAAAAGTTCATGTAATAGATGGCGCTTATATAATCAGTAATATAAACAGGTTAAGCTGCTAACCAAATACATCGAGTCAAAATAGATTTAATATATATCCCTAACCCAACATCTTTATGTGGATAGTAATGAAGTAGTAAAATTTATTTAATATCCTTGCTATAAAAGCACAAATAATTTTACTATTACACTAATAAAAAACGTACGACTATGATCAGTGAAAGCTTTAAATCATCTTTAATTATGGCCAAAGGTGACAATTTTGACAAAAATAACGTCTGTTTACGTCATATTCTATCTTTAAGTCGTTAACAATATGTATTTGACGATAACAATATGTATTAGACGATTACAAATCTTAAATCACTTTAATAAAAACACTTAAATCACTTTAATAAAAAGTAAAATCATTTTTAGAAACTTCTTTTCTTAATCGTACTTAATGATTAATCGTTTATATAAAAATAAAAGAGAAAACATATAAAAGAATTGACCCACCAACCCAATGTTTTAGACGTAATAACTAATAAGGTTGTGATTTGTGAACACCATCACAAATTCACATATTACCACTTTGCGAAATAGCATTGGGCCTTAACGAGTAAGTTATATAATTTATAGGGCCTGAAAACCCAATTCAACAAGTCAACTAGAAGGCCCAAGATGCATGTGGTATATCTTAACATATATATATACATTTGGACACCATTTGCCGTGGGTCCATAACCATAACCATAATGGCATAACGCTAACATTATCACTATTATTATCATTATCATATTATTATCAGTCAATGAAATGGAGTCGACATGCGAGCTTATCCTGGACTCTAACCGAAGAGTTATAACTCTTGACTTGCATAATGTTATATTAAATAGTCCTAGACTCTTAGGTTACTTTTTTTAGCAACAATTACAAGATTTTCTAAGATAAATACATCACGAGTTCACAACTGCTCCCTATGACACTACAGTATTTGAACCATTAAGTTTTTTTGGTTGTGAGACGCATCACTTAATCACATAAATGTCTCTCAAGGACGAGTTTAGGTTACTTCTGTTCCCTTATTGATTAAAGCATCCAAAAATGCTTAGGCAAATTGTATTAGTTGTATATATGGTGTGTGTTTTTAATGTGAGATCACGTCAAGTGATTTCTCATGCTAGAAAGCACTCACCGACATGTCTTGTTTGTTTAAAGATTGCCCGTTTCTTGGAAGTGCGAACCCAAACGAGACACTAGCTGCCAAGTTGGGTTTACATCGGATTCATATTTACATACCAAGTACCTTGTGGGTTCGAGAAATCACTAAGTCATTTGATATGGTAGACTATAGGATATTGTTGAGGATGAAGATATGTAGGTGAAATAGAAGTAATTTTATTTTATGCTTTTGATCTTGTAAAATTGTACATACTGATTTTTGAATACACATGTCTTTTTTAAACTTTTATTATGAATCTTATAAAATACATAAATTTGTGTTAATTCAGATAATGTATGTCATGAATTTTAATCTTCATATCTTAGGAGCACTAACACAAAAATAGTATGTTTGTAGTAAAATTTAGAGAAAGATTTAAATGTAGAGCAAAAGAAATTAAAAGAATTCTTAAATCACTAAGGTGTGTATTGATATATTATACTCTTCAATAACATTTAGTGGAGTCAAACTATAAAAAAAATGATGATATTTGATACTTTCATTAATTAAAAGTTTAACTGGTCGGAGGTTGAATGTGTTTCGAGACCCTGTCTGTTACTCTTATGTTAACACATTCACTATTTAGCTACCTTAGCGATTTCATGACCCACATTCTAAATTCTGTTTTTATTCCTTCTTTTGAAATAACTAAATATGTAACAATCTAGATGAGAAACTAATTATTAAAAGTTAAAAAGAATACTAATGATATTTAGCTCAGCTGGTTAACATGATGTATACGTGACATGTAAATATGGATAGGTTATGGGTTCAAGTCTCACTCTGAGCAAAATGCTCAGAGTTGCGCCGGGGAACGAATAAGTGGATCTGATTAAAATAACAACTATCATTCGAAGCAGGATCGCATTTACGATAAAAAAGTTTAAAACAATAAGAAAAAAACATTTCTTGTGCTAGTCCTACTAGACTAGAATGCTATTTGCTTCTAGAAGTCTTACAAAGGAGACATTAACTTACCATTATTTTCAAAAAAAAAAAATTATCATCAAAAGGTTAGAATTTTATTGCTTTTCTCTTTGTAGAATTTTTTTTCACTCGGGTCACAATTTTTTATGAGCATATATTTAAAAAATGTAATTATTTTTTATTATTATTAATATTTGTAAGCTATAGATGAGGAATGTGCTCAACGTGAATTTAACGATAAAAAGGAAAAGATGCATAAAGAACTCTTATGGTAGTTTATGAATAACTATATTAAAATACTGAAGGTTAGTATTAAAGTTGTCATTATAATAAACTACCAGTTAGTTGGTTGTTTAGTTTTAGGGGGATGAATATCAGTTTTATTAATTGTTATTACTTTAGGGATAAGCAGAAGTAATAAAGCGTGGATGCATATTAAACATGAAAAAAACTAAAAGTGACTTGACAATTAAATTAGTGAGGAATTTAACTATCTTATATCATACAAAAAACTAAATTCAAGCATCAATCAATTGAATAAAAAGGACACATATGAAATTTAAAAAAAAATTAAATTTTAATAATCCAAACTATTACTATTGTTCAATATTAATCCAACTAACAATTCGACTAATATTAATCTTAATTTTTGATTTTGTTATCACTAACAATCTTAGTTTAACTATTAGTTAACTCTGTTAGTTTTTATGACGTGACACGTGACGTTGCTCGTGACATGACATGTGACATAACATATTGCATAATTAAAATAGATAAATATAAATATATCACTCAAATTTTATGTCTCTTTGTCTCCAAATTACTCGACAAGTAATAAAAACGTTACAAAATTTTAGAAAATGATCGTTTATACAAAAGAACCGAGCAATATCTTTATATTTTTAATTATAACTTTGTTATACGTTACGCCAAGAACCACTTACATATATACATCATAAAAAAACTAACATAGTTAGCAAACATTTAGACTAGGACTGTTATTAGTAAGAAATCAAAAGTTAAGATCATTAATAGTCAAACTGTTAGTTGAAATTAATATTAACAAACAGTCAATAGTTTGTATTATTAATATCAAAATTTTCAAATTAAATAAAAGAAGTAATACTAATGTGCTTATCAATCTAACCATCACACAAATTACTTAGAAGAGTCATCGTTAGAAAGAGGTCACTTGATATGCATAACTACTAACTAAATAGTTAACAAACCTAGGGGTCACTTGACTTTGGTGCCATATATATAGCACCTTTCTACATGACCATAGTTTGCACAAAGAGTAAAGTCATTGCAAGATTTATCTTTATTACTCTTTGTTAGATTGTTAGTTTTTTTTTTCTAGAATGGAATGTTGATTATTAGTTGTTTAATTTTATTTTAGAAACTATTTTATTGTTAGAGAAATATTCAAATAAAAAGTTTCTCAAATCTAAAAAGTGGATGGTTGAGATTAAATTGTATGAAAAAGTTTGTTAAATGTTATTATAGAAATAACCATTTTTGTTGACTTTTTTGCAAGTTCCTCCATTTTTCTAAACATACATAACTTTTATGTATGATATTATTTTTTATAACAATTACACCATAAGAATGAACGTTTTTTCTCTTTAAAACGAGTACAATATTGTTATATAAAATATTAAATTTTTATGTTTTTAAGCTCATATCTCATCATTGTATTTTTAGTGCAGTACATTATATTTTTTTGTTAGTTATTGTGTTTTTCAAAAATAATGAATTTAAGAAAAATATAATGGTGGAATAACATTGTTTGTGTATCTTAATATATATAACATAATAATAAATTAACTAGTAATTAATCTAATACATTAAAAATATAAGATAACACATTTCTCATTGTGAATTTTAATCGCGATTGTGTTATCTTAAATACTATGAGTAAATACATTAGTGAAATAGCATTGTTGTGTACTTATAATTGTAAAACATAATGATAGACAAAACAAGTTTACATAAACTTTAAAAAACAGTGACAAAAGTAACACACTATGTTATCTTCAACACTATAAGTTTTAAAAAATATATTGATAAAGTATATCATCGTGTATTCTAATATTAAAATACAATGATAGATAATAAGTCTATATAATATAGAGAATCAATAACATAAAAAATACAAAATGATTTAAAACGTAAAACACAATGATTAATACGTATAAGAAATGATGTAAAATATATGACGTAATAAACTGATATTTGACACAATGAAGGTATAAGATATAATGAACAAAATATCTTCTTTTTTAAAACAATAGAAAGACACATGTAAGCATTATAAACCTTCTTAGACTTTTTAGACTAAATCTCTTTTTTATTATAACCCTACCATATATTGTTTTAGTTTTACTACAAAATTTATATGAAAAACTTCTAAACCTTTTATATTGTCATATAACACCTTTCTAAACCTGTTATATTGTTAGTTATTAGTATCTTCCATACCTGAAAGCTAAACATGAAAAACTTCACTTCAATTGACAAAGATTTAATCATAGAAAACTTATATGTGAATGATACAGTTGAACTTGATTTATATAAATAAACTCATAAGTGTGTAAGAACAAAGTATGATCATTATAGGTTTCTTGTATAACATTTAAATTCTTGGTGTTATTAGTTAGGGTGATCACGGTTTGGTCTGACTATGGGTTAAAAATGAAGCTAAAATTGATGCTTCACTTTTAGTTTTTTCATAACCAACCGCTTTTTTTTAAAGACAGATTGTTAATTTAATTTGGTTATTGAAAAAGATGGTTATATTAATTATAAATCATGATTAACCATCATATATGATATATTATATTTAATACGATAATACAGAGGTTGGTTTTAAAAACGTTAAATTCGGTTATTTATACATATATTAGTAGGGTTAGGATCATGAGAGAAATATTTAATTTCTTAAATACTACTAAAATTAGTGACAACATAACTTATTTATGTTTTACATGTAAAATGATTGATAAATAATATTTAAGTGTCTCTTTTGAAGTTAAAAAAGAATACAATGAACGGATGTGTAATCTACGCATGTGTAAGTCATACGCAGTTATACTATTTATATATGTGTAGAGTTAAGTAATACCTTATTCTAAATATCTTTTATAAGAAAACATAACCTAACCATCGATTTGTTTGATTGATTTAGTTATTATGTCAAGTTTCTTTTATTATTAGATTTATTTCGGTTATCGCGTTATTTGTTTTTTTTTTCCCATATCGTGTATATATTACACTACACTCAATGTCAAAGCTTTTCACTCTCTTGGCCCCCCAACCAGAATATTGTTTTATGCAGTGTGTTGAAAGGACTAAAGGTAACAACAATGAGAAGAAACAAACCAATTTAAAACAACGCAAATAATTATTTCTTGCTGTCATGCTACTAGACTGCAGTTAGCTTCTAGAAGTCCATAGAATGATATATTATTTTCTCAAGAGTTTTTTGTTATTTAATAAAAAAAAGTTAATCATCAAAGGTTTTACAAATTTATGTGTCAACCATCAACCAATTTTCATTAACATTTATTTTGATGATTTTTGCCATTTTAACATAGGTGGTATTGATGTAAAATTTGTTACCATGACATCTGTTATATTAACCATGATTTTTTTAAAATTTAATTATATTAAATTAAAGAATAAAATAACCAACTCTTCTCCCCTCACTTCATATGATCGTATCACATGTTTATTATATAAATGTCTTTTAGCGACACAAAAGCATCATCAATAGTTTGTCTACATATAGAAAAATAATTATGGCACACAAAAGTGAGGAAAATAGATTTTTACCCTTTTTATAATAATTTAAAAAGAAGAAGAGTAAAATGTAATATTGTACTTTTAACCATAAGTTCTTATAAGTATTTTATCACTAATACATTGGTCACTAAATTAGGGATGCGTTTGATTAATAACTTAAAAGACTCATCACTCAAGGAGTGAAAATCATATCCATTATTGTTGTTTGGTTAATAGGTTTAGAAATATTGAATCTACAGTAGTGATTTTAAATTGACTGATTAAGTTTAGTTTGATTTTAAACTAATACTGAAAGTTTCAGTTATAGAAAATGTATATCCTGTCGGTTTTGATAATTTCAGTTTTGGTTTTTAGTTATAAGTTAACTATTGGGTAAGAACCAATGAACATCATTTTTTTTGACTCGTCTTGCTTAAGTAATTTGGTTTAATTCGAGTGTTGGAGTACCAAATTTTAACAAATCTCGTACATATATGGCTTAGACTTTGAGCTCTACTATTGGTTTATGTTTTTTTTTCTTACATCAATATAAAAAAAGCAAAATCAAGCATTCAAACAAAAGCAAAGCATATGAAAATCTAATTAGTTAGGGTTTGATTTGAGTTTATTACACAAGATTGTGAATAGTTGTATGAAAATCTAAAATAACTTAATTAACTTTGTAATAAAAATATTGAAATCAAATCGACATAATTTATCTAGTTGTGATCTAGTTTTGACCAAGGAGTATGATTGGATACAACAGTCGAGGGTATGTAATAAAGTAACGTACAAAGTTCTTTTTAGTAATGTTTAGAAACCCTTTTTGTCATTTACCCATTTTTTTAAATTCTTTTTGTATTTTGTTTCAGAAAAATTAATTAGTTAATTCAACTATGAATCTCGTGCTATAAGTATCCTTTGTTTAAAAAGTAGGTGGAAATTTTAAAAAAATATACGCAGATTAGTTTATTGAATATGCATTTATCTCACTTGTTAATTGTTATTACATATTTGTTAAAACATTTAAGCATTGAGTATATAAGAATACATAGTTCATACATGAGCGTTAAATACATGCTAGCGATAATTTTTTTGCTTAGAACTAACGATAGATGTTTAAAAGTAATCGTTTTCATATTTATTAAGGTGGATAATTCTAGACATGACATGAAAATAAGTATGTTTTAAGTTATCGATTCTAACAAGTTTAATAAAATTGACGTTTTTGAAATTATTCTCTCTCTTAAACAAATCATATATTTAAATTATACAGGTAAACCCCTATAAAAACATATATACATATATAAATACAAGCAAACACACATTCAACCTATAAGCTTTAGCTCATCAAGTAGCTTAATCAATTTGTGTGGTTTGGTAAAAAGAACCAATACATCACCAGCACAACATGTTTCAAACTTGAAGTTGTTTAAGTACTTTGTTATAGGGTGTGCAAATGTCGGTTCGGTTCGGTTTTCACACATCACCGAAACCGATGATAACCGAAGTTTGGTTTTTAAAAAATCAACCACCGAAACCGAAAACCGAAGATCCGTTTGGTTATTTCGGTTAATATGTCGGTTTTCGGTTCGGTTTCGGTTATTTCGGTTAATAACCAAAAACCAAACTTTGAGTAAATTAACAACTAGCATCATGAGCCAATCAACGTGGTAGTTGAAGCTTTCCTTTGGCTAGCAATGTGGGATAGAAACAACATCATCACATGCAATGGTTATAACTTTTTAAACGCTTTAGGTATTAGATATGTATGAAAACTTTATGTATCATATGTCAATACCTTATTCTTCATTTATAATCTTTTTCATTATAATAGTTTATCATAAAATAACCTTAAAGATACAAAAATGGAGGTATAAAAGCTAAAAATACATGAACATAAGAATAGTTCGGTTCGGTTTCGGTTAGTTCGGTTTCGGTTAGTTCGGTTAACCAAGGGCAAAAAACCAAAACCGAAACCGACTTTCGGTTAACTCGGTTTTCGGTTATTTCGGTTTTCGGGTTGGTCGGTTTTCGGTTAATTTTGGTTCGGTTTCGTCGGTTAATGTGTTCGGTTTCGATTAAAGGTTCGGTTTTTGCTCATCCCTAAATTTTGTTACTTGAATGTTGAAGATATATTTCATTTCCTTTAAAGCTAACATTAGCTTTTCCCTTTGCAACCACATTGACAAATGTTTTTCGTTAGTGTAGATTGTAAAGACAAAATTAGGCATTCTAATTACTAAATTATTTTTGAAGTTTTGTTTAATTTATAGTGTCAAAGAAGTAGAATTTAGAAATATGTATTTTGTTTTATTATATATAATGAGTTTTATTTGTAGAAATAGGTTCAAATACAAAGTGTATTTTTTATACAAAGTGTGAGAAGATATAATAAGTCAAAAAAAATCACAAAAAATTATATCTCACAATCTAAATCGAATTTAAAAGTAATTCCGAGCTTTTGTTCCCCTAGCCGTATTCACTAAGAAAAAAAATAAACAAAAAAATAAAAAAATTAACGTTTTTTTATTGTGTCATTTATGAAAGACACAATGACGTTATTGTATCATATAAATACACAATGAAATTTTTTTTATTTTTTTTCTGAAAGAGGACGATGAGATGAACAGAGACTCCGAATTACTTTATTGAAAATCGATTTAGATTGTGAGATATAATTTTTTATGACTTTTTAGGCTCATTATATCTTCTCATACTTTGTAGTAAAAATACACTTTGTAGAATAAACTCACCCTTATTTGTATACTAATATATGTCATTTAATTTAACAAACATTTTTACACCCGAATATATAGGTCTTTGTCATGGTTTTAATTCTGTTTGAATTATGATAATATATCAATGACATTAATAAATATAAATAGTTTGTGTTCAAGTTTTTTATTTTCATCTCGTCAACCTATCGACCGACACAATTGACAAGTTAAAATAAGTGATGTTTGCTAGGTAGTTGTAAAAATAAAATAGAAAGAATACTCTATCACAGTTTTAAATTCGTATACACGTGACATATTTATTTTGTATCACGAGGTCAAAACAAACATAACAATCATATGGTAAACTATAATACTAACCCCACTATACATAAACATAAATAGATAACTTATATAACTCCCAAAATTAAAACTTGTATATTTGGATGTTTATATGCCCAAAATCCAACTTTGACCATGATATCAGAGTCAAATAAAATATGGCCCAAAAGGCCATAAACAAAGAAAAAGATTGATCATATATTCAAATATAACCCATTACTCATCTACAAAATTCTTCATGAAAGAAAGCTAGAAAGAAAGAACAAGAAAGAAGAAGAAAGATAGTGAAAATGCTATTAAGGCGAGCGCGTTATGGCGTATTTCTGATATTGTTGTTGTTAACAGGCTCACTCGTGGCGCGAGTTGATGCTAGACGGGTTCGCGAGGTACATAAAGAAGGATATGATGGTCATAAAGGGTTGTCAAGTATGCTACCAAGAGGAATAGTGCCGCCTTCGGGTCCATCACCATGCCACAACATACTTGATAGGAAGCGAACCCACCCGCTCCACCGCTGGTGTCGCCATTCGTGCCGCCATTTGTGCTCCCGCTCGCGCCACCATTTGTGCCTCCGTTTCCACCACCATTTTCACCTCAGTTTCCTTTCCCCTTGATCCTCCACCACCACCACCACAAGATGATATCATATGCCCATGAATATGGTTGTGTGTGCTCACTCAAGCATCAAGGTGTTAAATCTATTTTTTTATATAGTTTTTTTTTGTATTTTAATTCTTTTTATATAGTAATCTCATTGATGTTTTTTAGATTTTTGTCTTCTTTTCTATCAATTTGTAAATATTGGATGATATTATTCGATGTGTTAGTATTGTTGTTGTTACACATTGATAGTTACGAATCGCGAATAGTATTTTCCACTCGTTAGCGATAGCACAAATGATAGTACTCCTATCTGATTCTCTTCTTTGGTTTTCAACTTCATAATGATAAGCAGTTGAGTTCCTTTAACATAGGTTTCATATTTGAATCTAGTTATACCTGTAAATGAACCGAACGTTCATGAACTGTTTGCCGGAAAGTTCGTTTATGTTTGTTTATTTAGGAATGAACGAACGTGAACAAAAAAATTATGTTTGTTTAATTAAACGAACAAACATGAACAAGTATTTTGTTCGTTCGTTTACGTTCATTAACATTCGTTTATGTTAGTTAATTATGTTCATTTATGTTCGTTCATTTACGTTCATTTCTGTTCGTTTCTTTATATATATTAATATTAATAAAGGGTATTATATGTTAATCTTTGAAACATGAGTGTATTATGTCATACTAGAAATCTATAAGTTTAATGATATTTCAATTCTCTCTAATACACCTAAAACCGAAACGATCTTACAAGGGTTTTTTTTGTGTTCATTTATGTTTGTTCAGCTATGTTTGTGTATTATTGTTTATTTATGTTCGTTTATTATTGTTTATTTGTGTTCGTTTATGTTCGTGAAGTGTTTATTTAGCTTTTTAACGAACAAAAATGAACGAACGCGAACATTTTTATTTTCTTAATGAACGAACATGAACATAAAATCGTGTTTGATTATGTGTTCGTATTCGTGTTCAGTAAAATTTAAATGAACGAACACGAACATGCTTCATGTTCGTTCGGTTCATTTACGGACCTAAATCTAATTTTCATCAATTTTCTGACTTCAATCTTTTAAATGATATCTATCTGATGCAAACTACATTTGAGTATTTGATATAATGTTTTTGTTTAGCAGATTATTGGGGACTTCTCGTAAATTATACTTAGAAGTTCGTTAACTCGCTTCAAACTAATAATATTTTATATTGAGAAGGTAACTAGTGTGATAAAGTTGAAAGTGATTGTTGCTAATTAAACATGATTTGTTAATCGATTTAGTATGTTATTTTTCACAGCTGATTTAGCAGCCATAATACTTTTGATAAAAAAAGATATTTTTTTGCTAATACGAGTATCGTCCATTTCTTTTTCTAACTGGTTCACTGGTCCAATCAATCGGAGTTAAAAGAAAATAAAATTTAGGCTACATTGTATATACGGGTGAGCATGTAACATAACAATCCAGGTTTCAATTAAACCAACTATGGGTTACTAAAACCTGGTTTCGTTTATTTTTTTCTAGGTAATTCGATTATTATACAGTATACTCGGTTATTATGAATATCATAAAACTATCCAGAAACCCGTCAATTTTCCATTTTCATTAATTTAACCGTGTTACAGAAAGCCGTCCCGGATCCCTTGCAAATGTTTATCAAAAAGCGAATAAAATAATACAAATTTACAAGTTTAGAACCGGAAGCATCAACCCAAACCAGTTTAGAATTGATACATATAGGAACTTGTTTGAAACCAATAAAACCTGTAGGTTCCTAATCGGTTTGCATTCCTCATTTTTACACATGTTTGAAACTGGAACAGACTCGATTAAGCTGGAATTGAACCGGCCAAAAACCGCTCAAACCTGTCAAAAACCCAAACCGAACTGATTTTAAGTCAAACCGGTTTTGACTTGAAACTGGTACCAATAGAAACCGATTTGGAAACACAGTCGGTTGGGGAAAAACCCGTTTCGCGCACCTTTACCCGAGACAAGATTAGAACCCGAGCTACCATCTAGCTAGTGGGCCAAAGATTAGGGTTATAAATACCAATCTAAATACCCAATACTATCTTTATCGTACCCTACACAAATTGTATTATTTGGGCCAGATACCCAATTGCTTTCTATACTAGAATCGGCCTATAAAGAATATCTCGCATATACCTAACCTCAAAATAGGCCCGTGGTTAGCCCAATTCAGACTACAGTCCACACCAAGACCATTACAATTTACAACTATACATATGAACTAATTATGAAGATGCAAGTTACTTCTTTATCATACAAAACAACAATTAAAATTTTGATAAAATCTCAGATGAGCTTGCTTAATTTTCGTTGACCTTGCGGTCAGAGTCAACATCGACTTTCGACCAACGTCAAAATTTGACTCTTTGACCAAGCCGCTTCTACGCCTCTACCATCAGTGATATGGAATCTCTCATCTACATCCGCAACCAAAGGGCATGTAGGCCAAATCCCAGTGATAACAGGGTGCTGGAATAATATCGTTCTTAAGTGGTTAATGATTTAAGTCACATAGATGATATAAATTTAATAATTTTAGCAGGTTACAATTGGGTCAACTCATCTGCAAATCAAGATCTTATAGGCATCTCGTTTGCCTCATTTAATTTTGAATTTAACTTTTCAATAGTTGACTTTCTAGGTTGTTTTCCAAAGATCATCATTCATCATGTAATACAGTAATAGCTTTGGACCACTGAGTTTCATAGTCAAAGAGTTTAAACACAAAGCGAGCATACGCTTACGACGTATTTACTTTTATCTATAAGCTTAGTGTTCCCAAATGCTCAGTTTCCCTTTGCAACTATCGAATTTTTATCTACAAGATTTCATTTATCTAATTGCTTAGTTTCACAACAACGTAATATTCTCTATAATTTTAAACATACAACGTAATATTCTCTATAATTTTAAACATACTCTCGCTTCGTACTAGATTTAATTTAAGATATTTAACCTTTCATGAAACGTGAGTAAACACCCGTTAGTTACAGAGTTATAGGATATTAATACTACTAATTTTTATTTATTGGTCGGGATTAGTCCCAACTTCAGAAATATTTATAGACACTCTCAGCTTTGAGCTTATTTTCCTCCAATGATTTGTTACCGAGTGTTCCCATTAACTTCTTGGATAAATGTGACCAACTTTGAGCTTATTTTCAACTCCGTCACCGCCAAGTATTCATCAGGTTTGGTTTTTGATGTCTTACCTCCATCATAACCTAAAAAGCTACATCAAAAAGTCAAGTGGTTCAGATAAGGAGGATGAGATTGATGGGCTTCATGGTGTAGAAGTTTTAGATTGGCGGATCTAATGATAGATTTCAACTTTCTGCTTATTGTCTTGTCCCCGTGAACAGTCCACGTTAAAAAAAACATTAACGAGTTTAACTTTTAGTTACTAAGAGATCGTTAGAGGAAAATAAGTTCAAAGTTGAAAATATTAAAGTTTTTTTTACAAGACGATAACTTTATGTAATACAAATAATAATATTATATTATTTCCCACCAACTGAATCATAGTGTTAGAATAGGAAACTACAATGGAAACTTCTAGCGCCCTTATGAAAAATCTCAAATTTCAAGAACCTTCTACACATCTTTAACACAACTTCAAGAACACCATGCAAAAAATCTCAAGAAAGATATTTTCTTTAGATATTGTTCGAAACTTATCAAATTCACATGGACCCACTTCATCAAACCGACTTCCGATCATGGGTTGAGTTCTATATAAGCGATCGTTCACCCCATCACCACCGTTCATCATCAAATGTGTCATCAAGAAACCCAAAGATTTAGGGATAAAGAACAATAGAAGACCAAAGAAAAGATCAAAGTTGTTCAATTGTTGTTCTGAATTGAGATCGTCAAATCGATGGAGTTGAATGAGCGATCGTATTACAGCATTCTTGGGGTGTCGATTGATTCTTCTGATGAAGAGATCAAACGAGCGTATCGTAAGCTTGCAATGGTAAGATTCGTGATCTCGATCCATTAGGTTCATTTGGTTTTTTTAATTTGATTGGTTATTGGTGAATGAATTGTGATGTGGGTTTGATTCGTGTGTTGTAGCAATGGCATCCGGATAAGTGGACGAAGAATCCATCGGATTTAGGGGAAGCTAAACGGAAGTTTCAGCAGATTCAAGAAGCTTATACAGGTAATAATCATCGTTTTTGTTTGCTGTTATGTTATGTTATGCACACCAAGTGTTTGATGAAATGTGTGACTGAATTTCCAATGTTGGTTCGATGAACCAGTGTTGTCTGATCGGAAAAAGAGGTCGATTTACGATGTTGGGATGTATGATCCTCAGGAAGAAGTAGATGAGGTAATGTTATATGTTGTTCATTTGGTTATGAATGTGCTTTGTTCATGTGTTAGTGAATCTTGATTAGGGTTTTGATGTTTAGTTAGTAATTGATTGATAATTAACATGTTCTTTTGAAGTTTCTGCTGATTGTGTGTTGATTTGCTTTGTTTGTGAGCAGGGGTTTGCTGATTTTATGCAAGAGATGTCATCCTTGATGAAGAATGTCAAGAAAGAGGTATGATCAAATCTAAGACTCCAAAGTTTAATTTTTTTTTAAATTTTAATTATGGCAATTAGAGAAACCGAATAACCAAATCATAACCGCAATAATCTGCAAAATATGAAATAACCGTAAGTATGTGATAGTGATGGTTTAATTATGGTTTCTTAATTCGACTTATATGATTTGGTTTATGATTACATGCTTGTAAATAAGTACATAAACAACCTATTAACCGTGATTTCAAACTATATTTAAACGAGCTTTTATAATTTTACTTCTTATAATAATATAATATGTTTATGCGTTATACGCGTTATATGTTTATGCGTGACAAGTTTTATTCATTTTGCTTATCAATTGGGGGAGTTAAACATATGATAGTAGTTGTGTTTTGGTATTTGTTATGAAGTAGAACGATTACTATACTTTGAATAATTTTCTAGATAACATACTATTTGTCGTTTGTTTCTTTATGGATTATTGATATTTTGTTCAACTTAATTAAGATATAATATAATTTCGACTATTTTAAATTTGTACATGAGGTTTAATAAAATTAATCAATTTCTCTAAAAATTTAAAAATATCAACTTTAATTCAAAAGGTTAAGTTCATCATTATTTCATATTCAATTCAAAAGTTTTATTATTTTGGATTTAAGTTGTAACCGATGAAACTTTTGTATTGATTTTGAAACAATTTACAAATCTTTTAGAGTTTTTTAGAGAAAAAAATGATTATTTTTGTCAAAGTTTAGATGGCAAAACCGAATGTAACCTTTAATTTATTAATAAACTAACTAAACAATCTTTTTAATAGCCGTGAATGAGTAGGTTATGGAAACTTTCTGTTCACAGCTTTAGTTTTAACCTATAATTTCGTCATGAAGCTTAAACATCAATGTAAATGCTTAAAATGTCTAAAAGTTGTGTGTTTCACAGGAGAAAATTTACAGTTTGGGTGAGATACAAAACATGTTTTGGGAAATGGCAAAAAGCTTCAACTATTCAGGCTCTTCTTGTTTCGGTAACAACGGTCTTTGGTCACAAGAAATGTTCACCTTGAACGATGATCCAAGAAGTTCAAAACGCCCACGAGCCAACACGAATCCGTTGTCAGGGATGGGTATGCGAGAGACCAAGTGTGTATAGGAACGCTGAAGCCGCAGTATGAACTCGATCCTTAATCATGGTTGGTTACTGTTAAGAAAACAACCACGATTCAACCCGAGTTGATGGAGATGATGATGTGATGAGAGGGCACAAGTGATTGATGTAAATTTAAGTGGTGTTGAATGTGTTCTCTTGTAGTTTTTGAACTGTCATGAAGTTTTGAAATAGTGAGTTGTTGAAAATATCAAGTTTAATGATTCACAAATCATTAAGTTGTTGTAGTTATTTTAACGAGTGTGCTTTTAACGTATCAATTTTTCATACTAGTGTAATCATATGATACGGATCAGAAGCGTTTTCTATTTGGGTGTTTATTAATAAATTTATATGTTGTATATATTTTATCAGACTACATATAATCACAATACCAATACACACTCGCGCGCACATTTATATAGGGAAGATAATGTTAGGGAGATTAGGGCATTCATCGTTTGTTATTTGAAAATATGCGAGTGAAGGTCCATGAGTGAATGATAGAGAAAATATTAATGTTTATTTGTAAATTTAAGGATTTACTGATTAATTTTTATAAATTTTTTAATATTTTTAAAATTGGTTGTGAGTGAAGGAGAGATAAAACGTAATGATAGGAGAGGAAAAAAAATGATTTTTAATATGATTATAAAAATTAAAAAAAATGAAATGTGAATGCTTGTATTTAAGGGGTTGTGTCCACTATTATTTTTACTTAATATATAGCATATTCTTTTATTTATTATATTATTTATCTATTTTTACTTAATAGGGAGTATGTGAGATGATACGTTTAATTTTTACTTAATACATAGCATATTCTTTTATTCTTTATATTTTTATCTATTTTTACTTAATAGGGAGTACGTGAGATAATACGTTTATAATTAACAGTTAGATAAAATTATATAGATGAAAGCCTAGTGATATGAACCTTATTTAGATTTTCTAACATCTGAAACTTCAAGTTGACCCAGATTAAATAATACTAAAAAAAAAAAATACACGATGCCAAAATAAAATCGCACTCGTGCTCTTGGCTATATATTAAACAATTGAACCCTTGTGCTTTTATTTTATGACACATTTACCCCTCGTACTTTCATGAAACATTTTCAAACCGAGTATTTAGATGAGAATCTAATGATTAACCCAACAACACAATCAATATAAATGAAACAATGAGTCGCACATCACCGATGTCCCGTTAAACTTCTTAAAAGTGTAGATGATTTTGTTATCTCGTTGAGAGGTTTATCGGTGAATCTAATTAAGTTGTAAGCAAAACCGCCCGTAATTGTTCCCACCAACGGGCCAATTATATAAATCCATATTCCCTTGTACTCATGCATTACTATTGCCGGCCCGAGGCTCCTTGCTGGGTTCATTGACGCGCCTGATACCTGCCTGCAACGATATATGACATCTATCATGAAGTGCATAATACAAAAAAGTTTGACATATGTCGAATGCAACATTTATATCACTACTATAAAACTGAATATTATAGCTAGACTTGCATTTGAATTCAATTGTCGTAAAAAACCTTTGTCGCTAATTTGTTTTAGCAGTTGTTTTTGCGATGTAAGTGGTATTATGATTGGTTTTAGCGGAAAAAATTGGTTTTTATATCTACCATTGTTTTGCAACCGAGTGTTATTTTTATATTTGACTAATTTTTTTATAAATTTTGGGACTAATTAGAGCATTCATTGTGGTTTTTTTATCTCCAAACTTATAATTACACTAAAAATAATCACTAATTTTTGTCTATCTATTTCAATTAAATAATAACTTTTTTATCTTTATCGTTATATTTTCTCTCTTTTTCATTTACAATCACTTTTAAAAATATAAAACAATATAAAAGTCGAACATTGTCTCTTTAAATATATAGATGCACAAAAAATTTTCTCACTGATACACTTAAAAACACTCACAACTATTCTTTATAATATAAGAACCACACTCATATAATTATAGGGAATCCACCGTAAACACTTTTAATTTTGCCACAGTTTTATGACCGAAACAAATGGAGTCCCTGTTTAGACCATTACTAATTTTGTCGCAAAATGTCACTAAACTTGCGACTGTTTCTTTTAGTCGCAAATACCCACCCAATTGTGTGCATACATATCATGTCATCTTCTATGTAACCTTTAGAGTAAATTACTAAATTAGTCCCTGTGATTTGATGAAATTACTATTTTAATATAATAGTTTATTTATTACACTAACAGTGCAATAGTTTTTGGGTTTATTTCAATAATGTTAGTAGTGTTGTGTTTAGTTAGTATAAAAGTACCATAACGCCCCTGCATTGAAAATATAACTTATTAATATTTTTGTTATTGTGAGGGTTTTTTTGATGAGAGAGATGATAGATTGGGATGGGCAGAGTGGGGTGGAGTTTTGTATTTACTTTTTGTTATATTTTCTAATTTTGATTTCAATCACAGAGGTATTTGTGATTGCATATTAATTTAATAGAAATTATAATAGTATTAGTGGTGCGGTCTAAAATTGAAAATAAAACTCTAAAACTATTGTACCGTCAGTGTAATAAATAAACTATTAAATTGAAACCGTAGTTTTCGTCAAACCGCATGATCTAAATTAGTAATTTAGTCTAACCTTTATATATATATGTATAGAGACTAGAACGGTGCCCGCGCAATGCGGCGGGGCGACATTTTACATGCGACACGTGTTTTTAATATTTTATTATTCTTGTAGTAGTTTTAAAAATTTTAATATGTTTTTAAGCTAAAATTTAAAACACTAAATAAATTTGTTATGCATGACTACTTATACATTTACGCATTAACTTATTGTATCTTATAAAATACGGATCGGTTAAACAAAAAGTTTACACCAAAACATTTAAAAAAACACAGGTTACAGTTATAGTCTCAAAAGTATTTTAAACGTGATATTTTAAAATATAGGTGAAATGTTAAAACAAATTTAGTTTTATTGGTTTATGGGGTAGATAATGTAAAATTTTATATAAATATTAGAAAGTGTAAGATTATTATATATCTAATTGTAAGGGGTGATATGTAAATAATGTTATAAATACTATTTTACCCTTAAAAGTTGTTGTAATTTATGGATTAAATAAAGTAATTGTTCTTAATTTTATGGTATCTTAAAAATATCCATCTCATATGCTTTATATATAGTATAGATTAGAGACAGAGAATACCCAGCCATAAGCACATTTATAAGTATCGTCATTCCAATGGCGATTCCCGCCAATTCTCCTGTCTAAACACACACAAAAATGGTGAAATTAGGTTTAAAAAGATGAAAAATTAGCACAAATTATTATTAATTTAGGAGTATTGGAAGTATGAGTTACTTAACTGATCGGTTATCTGTAGCGACACCGGATATAACGAACATCAACAGGAATGAGATTATGATCTCGAGAACAAGCGAACGAACATTTGAACCATTTGGTAATGTCCCGAAAAAGTATTCATGTTCGACTTCAAACAACAAGCACAATGTGGCACTTGCGAGAATGGATCCTAGCAGTTGGGCTGCTATATATGACGGTACCTATATTGTCGCAAAAAGAATGAAAATAAAAGTTAGCAACCAGCTTAGTGACAATCCTTTTGGACTGAAGTTAGCGACCAAATCAGATTGGTCATAAAATTAGCTACCGAAAGCAAACCGGACGAAAAAAACAGTCACTAATTTTGTATAAAGAAAATAGGCCGGTCTCAAATTTAAGAAAATAAAATCTACTTATTATAATAAAAGAGTAACTTGGTATGACACGTGTCAGCACGACAATTCTCCTCATCAAAATTTTCCCGTCTCTCTCTTATTAAATAATTACCTTAATTACTAATAATATTATTTAACACTTTTTAGATTAAAATATTTTTTTATAAATTAAGAAAAAGTTTTTTTATTAATGTTATTTATAAATAAACATATTTTATAATAATATTTTTTTCTAAAATATTAAAATTTTTTAAAAATATGATATATTATAAAATTAGTGTTTTTAAAAAGTAAATTATTTAAAAACCAAAAATAATTTAATTTAGGAGTTATAAAAAATATTTCAAAAAAAATTTAAAACAAAGTTATAAAAATTTGATATCACTGTTTTTATTATTACTTATAGTAGTTACTCATACGTAATTCACTCATATCATATCTTGAAATATCATTTTATTTTCCATAAATTTCATTATATTACTATTTTATTTATTCAACCCGTGTAATACACGGGTTTTCTAAAGCTAGTAGAATATATTCCAGTAAAAAAATATTCATAAATAAAAAAATAAATACACTTCAAGATATTATTAAAATTTAAAAACACAAAAAACTAATAATGTGTTTGTAAAACGATCATAAAATGGTTTGTTTATAAATGTGAAAGTGTTAAAAGACAATCCAGTCACAAAAACAGTCAGCAAGAAATCTTCTTATTATAATAAAACGGTAAATGCGTGTGACACATGTCAGCACCACATTCATTATAATCAAACTTATCCCGCTTCTCTATCTTATTAAATAACTGCATTAATTATTAATAATATTTTACACTTTACATTTTTACATTGTAATTAGTTTTTAATAAATTAGGAAAGAGATATGTTTATTAATTTTATTTATAAAATATTTTTATAAAAAGAATCTTTTTCTAAATATCAAATTATTTACGTAATATTTTAAAATTGGTTTTTCTAAAGTAATTTTTTTATATAATAAAAATAATTAAAATAGGGAGTTATAATAATGTCATTTTTAAAAATAAAATTTTTTAAAACGTTATTTTGAAACAAAATGTTTAATTTATCTTTGAAAAACAAAAAAATTAGAAAGTTCATATGATTGTTTTATTACTTATAGTTATTACTTATATGTAATTCCAATGATATTATGTCTTAGTATATCATTATATATTTTTTATTATACTTAATATTTTATTTGTTTAACCCGTGTAATACACGGGTTTACTAAAACTAGTTTTAAATAGAACTGAAAGTAAATAAAAATAAAACTGGTGCAAATTGGCGGGAACAATTAGAAAATTTGAAGTTTAATTCAATTTAGATAACAGTGGCAAAAAAGTTTAAGTCCGAAAATCGCTAATGTCCGTGGTCACAAATTCGGTCACCGATTTTGTGACAAAAATTCCAGTCGCTAAATTTGATCGCAAAACTATCATGTGGCCGTAAACACAAGTTTCGATCAGGGTTTAAACGATCATCGAATTAAACCAATCTAAAATGAAAAAGTAACACTAATGACCGTTTTGCGACCATTTTTCGCTAGCAAATGGTTAGTTTTATACTATTGAATATAATTCCCTATGAAGTTATATGAACACATATTACTCATAACCAATCACACCTGTGTATAAGGGAATTGTCGAAAGATGGCGAAAGTGATGGTGACCGCGGGATTAAGATGCGCCCCAGATATATGCCCGACCGCATACACCATGACCATAATAATCAAACCCCACGCCACGCACATTCCCGGAAACGTTATCGACCCATATTTTTTGTCCACGACAAACGTACCACAACCTACAAACATCAAGAAATATGTCCCAACGGTTTCCGCAAACACCTTTTGGATAATAGCGACAACCTCGGGCGAAGTGCAAAGGATCGAACCATGGTTCCTTCTTGGCGATGATTGGCTTTTAGCCAACTTGCTTTCTTCAAGATCGCGGATATGATCTTTAGATGGCATTTTTTCGGGTTATTAGAGTTTTGAGATGTCGTGAAGCTCGCGATCACCGGTTATTCGGAGATTGTGAATAAAGAAGGTGTTTGGAACATGATTGTGGTTGGAAATGAATTTTCTTGCAAGAATAATGGTGGTTGTGCAAAATTTGAGATCTTTTTGTGGATGTTAATATGTTATCTAGGGTTTCTATATATAGTAAGTAAATCTTCTTATGACTTTGACATAATAAGAATTGATTCTGTTGAAAATGATGTGGATAATGAGCAAATCACATATTAATAAACAGCATTGGGCGTACCTGGTTCTGCAAAGAGCTCCCGCGTTTTCGCAGGGTCCAGGGAGGGTCCGTCCCATTTAAGGGAAGATGTACGCGGTCTTTCCCCCACATTTTGTGGGGAGGCCGTTTCCACGGATCGAACCTGAGACCTTTGGTCCCTTAGTAACAGCTTTTACCGCATTGATAAACAGCATTGATCGACCCCAAATGTGACATGTAATCATTTTTGGTATGTTATCGTTAGATTAATTATGCTTTTCCGTAGTTGTTATTTTGTCGGAAACGTATAGGAATTTCAGACGACAACTTTTGTTCGGTTGATAAGTAATGTTTTACATCTAATATCAAAAACGTGTTTTGAGTGCATTGACTATGGATGATAGGATAAGTCTACAATCATGGTTGCATGCAGAAGTCGGTGGACGCTTACAAGTCGGTCGACTGGGGAATTATAAGTATACGGATTAGACGGGGAGTACTAAGACATTATATAATTCCCTATGAAATTAATTTTCAGAAATTATAAATACATTAAATATCATAGGATTACTAATATTTATAACAAAATACATGAATATCAATATAAATAAAAAAGATACATATTCACATAATAAAGTATTTCAAAAGTTATATTCATTCTTTAATATTATAGATGTAATAATCATTGAATTATCGTCTTTCAAAATATCGTAAAAAAAATAAAAATCCAACAAGAATGGGTGAAAAATAATGACACTGATGAAAAGCAGCAAAAATCCGACTTGACCTAGTTGGCCCGATTCCAGGTAATATTGGCCGAGTCAATGAAAATCGCCCAGGCACACTACCGGGTGACGACCGAGTTTTACAACAATGTCCACAATCAAGTTTGCTCGAGTGACAACAATCCCAAGATTTGATCACCTCGTGTAAAGTTTTTATTTGGACAACCAAAAGCATATTGATAAGCTCATAAGAGGTAAAACATACAATATTGACGATATGAGACGTCGGATGTTAATAATAATAATATTAGAGTCACTCTTGTGTTGTTTGAGATGTTGAGGGAAACCTCATT
The DNA here is from genome assembly GCA_024085815.1 of Flaveria linearis. Classification (NCBI taxonomy): domain Eukaryota; kingdom Viridiplantae; phylum Streptophyta; class Magnoliopsida; order Asterales; family Asteraceae; genus Flaveria; species Flaveria linearis. The sequence goes on along the minus strand of CM044009.1, from coordinate 4,123,005 downwards.
AGGACGATGTGTCTACAGGCTCATTGAAAACAATGAGTCCATAAGGGGGGTGTGATTGCGACATCTCAGGCAAATCTCACATGTATCATGACAAAGATATGTTAGGTTCATAAGTGATATGATGCCTATAATATTATTAACGTGATATTATCGATCCATACTTAATTGTGTTCGGGTGGTAACAATCACAGAAGGATCGACCTCCTAGGGAACTTTTACCCAAACAATCAAAAGCAAATTTGTAAGTTTTGAGACATAAAGATACAATATTTGTGATATTTGAGACCGGATGTCACATTTTCCCTTTTTCTTGTAGAAGATATGGGCAACCACAACCATCTACTACAACAATTTTATCCTATATCGACCAAGGCTATAGAGACGACATATGTCGTTGATAAAAGAGACTATGTGCTGACGACATGTCCTCGGTACAGCTAAAAGTCAAAAATTCAATCCTTTGAGTCTATATTGACGACATGTTGTCGGGACAAAGTTGTGCGGGCTACAAAAAAAGGGGTTATAATAAAAAGCTCTATCCCAACGACATGTCGTCGGGATAGGTAAAAGTTATTTTCATTTCTTTTTTTAACCTTTCGCTTAAGAAAATAAAACAAAAAACTCTGTCTTCTCTGTCCCAACGACAAGTCGTCGGGAGAAATAATATTAAATTTACATACATACACACGAAATAAAACAAAAATATTTTTTTATCTGTCCTGACGACATGTCGTCGGGATCAGGAAATTTAAAAAAATAATATTTTTATTTTGAATCTATAGGGACGACTTTTTAATCTATATGGACGACTTGTCGTCGCTATAAAGTGTAGATCCATTAAATAACATTTCAGACCTTCTGCCCATTTTCAACAAAAAAAACCCACTTTCTTCTTGTGATTTCATATTGTTTATAGGCTTATTTGGCATCAAATTTGAGTTTTTGAAGGTAAAAATGATGTTTCTTTTACTATAATAAAAATTATAGAATCTTGTTTTTATAATTTTTATTTAAATTTTTATGTTTTAGGTGAGATTAAAGTTTAAAGCTTGAAATTAAAGGATTTGAATATTTGACCAGGCATAAAATTCGTTTAAAGCTTATGATTTAAATGTTGTTTAGTGAATATGTTTGATTGGGCTTGTATGATTGTAAAAGTGTATTTATATGTAAGTTTATATGGGTTTGATGTTAGATTAGGTTATAGCTATCAAGTGTTGATGAAATATCACTATATATATTTTCATGGATTTAAGATTGTATGCATTTTTATATGTGTTATTTTATATGTATATGGTTTGATGTATTTAGTTGTTTGTGTATATGTTTATAAGTATGTAATTATGTTAATTTTGTATGTGAATGTTTGTATGTATTTATGTTTATATATTTGTTCATTAGTATATTATATGTTTTTTTGTAATTGTGTATGTAAGTATGTTGTATACTTGTATGTTTTTTTATACTTGTAAGTGTGTAAGTATGTTGTATAGTTGCATGTAAGTATGCTTGTATTTTTATAATTGTGTATGTGAGTATATTGTATATTTGTATGTTTGTATACTTGTATACTTGTAAGTGATTATCTGTTGTGATTATGCTTGTATGTATGTATATGTAAGCGTATATGACTTTAATGTTAGTACGTCTTTGTGTATATGTTAATTGATAAACTTGTATTTCTATGTTTTATAACACCATAGATATGACAATTGATAAGAGTTGGATTAAACTTTTTAGATAAGGTCTTCATAGCTTTCTAGATATTTCCAAGAACCATGTCGACAATTTAGGAAAAACTTTTTGTCTGTGTAAACGATGTTGCAATAAGCGGATGGAAATGATGCGTTACTGGCAGCAGCAACGACCACTTGGTAGTCATTAGTGTTTGTATTTTTATTAGATTTTATTGAACTTTAAACTAATTGTATTAATTATTTGTTTGTTAAACCTAACTTTGAAGTTGTATGAATTATTTGTTTGTTAAACTTGCATTGGATTTTTATTGATTATATGTTTGTTAAATTTATAAAAAAAATTAGGTTCCTGCATAAAATAAAAAAAATTAAATAAAATGAGATCAATAGCGACGACATGTCGTCGCCATAACAAGAATTTTAAAAACTTAAAAAAAATATGAAAAAGACTTATATCGACGACATGTCTTCGCTATAGGTCAAGATTTTTATTTTTTATTTTTATATTCGACAAAATCAGAAACCACGACACTTATAGGGACGATTTGACGTTCCTATAGACGAACTTGTGCCGACGATATCTATCCCGACGACATTTCTGCCTATTACAACTAATTTATGCGAACTAAGTATATAGCAACGACTTGTCGTCGCTATAGAGCAAAATAAGCAATAGCGACGACATGTCGTCATTATAAGGTGTCAAATTTTCGTTGTTATAGACCCACTTTCTTGTAGTGATCACCACAACTTGATCCACTACTAGAAAACATCCTAATTGCGACTGCTATTTTGGTTGGAAATATCTTTTACAATAGAAAATGGCAATAATATAAATGGGGCACGAATAATTTAAAACAATAAAATCGATTAACTTAGTATTAACTTTCACACATGTAATATTAGGGTGAGCTGATTTGTAAAAAGCGAGGTAAAATTAAAAAGGGTGAGAGTGATTATTGTCTATTATATCTTAGATTCAAGGGTTAAAAAAATTTGATATAATAATAATAAATAATTGAAACTTTAAATGATAGATCAATGATATTTTAGTCTTAATCATATTTTTAAGTTTCATATTTTTTTTAAATGCTCTTAATTTTATATACAATATTATATTTAAAAACAATTACACCATAAAAACAAACATTTTTTAATCTTTAAAATATCTATAATTTTGATACATAAAAAATAAAGTTTTTTTTTCATATTATTTCAACTCATCGTGTAATTTGTCAACTCATTGTGTATCATCAGGTTACTGTATAATATTTATCAGATCATTATGACTAATTTTGACAATTCTATTATGCGTTGTGTTTTTTTAATGATAAATTTCAAATAACACAATACAAAAATATATTTTTTTATGTTTTCCAGTTTATTGTGTAATACTGATTAGGTTATTGTGTAATCCTAATCAAGTAGTCCATTGTGTCTATTGCTAATTATCAACTTTATTGCTAGTTATTGTATTATCCATTGTGTCTAATGTTAACCATTATGTTATTTAAAATAGTGATTTTCAAATAACCAAATGCTGAAAAAATAAAAATTTTTATGTTTTTTCCAGTAATTGTGTAATCCTGATCAAGTTATTATGTATTTACCGTCAGACAGCTCATTATGTCTATTGCTAATTATCGAGTTTAGTATTGGTCATTGTGTTACTCATTGTGTCTAATGTTGACTATTATGTTATGGATTGTGTTTTTTTAAATGCTTATTTTCAAATAACATAATTCTAAAAATATAATTTTTTACGTTTTTAGTACGATATGTAATAATGATCATGTAATTGTGTAATCTTTTTCAAGTAGAAAATTGTGTGTATTGATAATTATCGAGTATAATGTTGGTCATTATATTACCAATTGTATCTAATGTTAACCATTGTGTTATGAATCGTGTTTATGATTTTTAAATAATATAATAATTAGAAATGTAAACTTTTTATGTTTCAAGCTCATAGTTATTGCTAATCAGATAATTGTGTAATCTTAATAAATTTCTAGATTACACAATTACCCGACAAAATTACACAATGAGTTAAAAAACATAAAAAACTTTGTTTTTTATATCAACAATATACGTGTTTTAAATATTAAAAAATGGTTGTTTTTTAGTATAATTTTTTTAAATAACGTAGAATGTAAAAAATTATAAATGTTAAAAAAAGTGGAACTTGAGAAAGGAGAACATTATCAATTTTGCTCCAACCTAATTTTGATCAAAATGACACGTGTTAATATCTTAATCATTATTACACTTTTTAGTTTTAGAAAACTTTGTATATAAACCTTTCTTGTTATATTAAATACAAATGTGATTATTTACTCAACTTAGAAAAATGAAGCATGAAGTGTAAAATGAAGCATGAAGTGTAAAATGAAGCATGAAGTGTAAAATGAAGCGTGAAGTGTTTTGTTCTTAGTAGGCGTCAATGTCAACCACCACCACCACCACCACCACAATGGTCCCTCCGGCCACCAGTCATGCCACCATGTCCGTCGTTCCACCAACCTGGAAAGTGACTGCACTCTAGAACTTCAAATATGAATTTATTGCCCAAACACTTACGTATTTTTTCTTTATTTTATCCTCACGTGACGATACGATAGGGTGCAATATCAAATATACAGGGTATGTATACATTGGAGGAGCTTGAATATTTTCATATGGAGACGGGGGGTGAAATTAATTTTTTAGGGGGCGAACTCGTCATATAAAAAAAATACACTACCTTTCAAAATTTTACACAATCGGAACAAAAATTAAAACTGCTGATGAAAAAAGGGCCCCCTCGGGCCCCTATAATACATCTCCCATGTATGTAGGGCTGTTCACGAGCCGAGCCGAACCGAGCGGACCTTTGCTCGTGCTTGCCTCGTTTCCAACCGAACCGAGCCAATCGGCTCGTTTACAACCGAGCGGAAAATCGAATGAGCATTTTTCGAGCGCTAAATTTTCGAGCGAATGTCGAGCGAGCGCAAACGAGTGGCAAATTTATACAACCCAACTATCTTGTGTGTCCTACAATTTATACTGCAACGAATAAAGTTTAATAACTTAAAAACCAGTCACATTTCATTACATAATACTTTCATGGATGATAACACGTTGTGGCTGACAATGAAGCTAGCTAAGTCTGTAGCCGACAAGGCGGAGAGCATATTGCAGATAACGGTGACGGTAAAAGTGAGTTGATCGAAAAAATATCTTTTAACGGCTTATGATTCACTTTTATATTAAGTGTAGAATTCTTTTATTAGGTTGATTTATATTAAGTGTAGAATTCTTTTATTAGGATTTCACTTTTATATTAAGTGTAGAATTCTTTTATTAGGTTGATTGATCAAATTTGCATAAATAGAATTATATATTTGTATATAATGGGTCAAATCTACTAGAGCACTACGTATAAACTATATATACATATTAATTCGATCCGAACCGAACCGAGCGGACCTTTGCACATGCTTGGCTCGTTTACAAACCGATCCGAGCGGATTGGCTCGTTTACAACCGAGCAAAAATTCGAACGAGCATTTTTCGAGCAAATTCCGAACGAACGTTGAGCGAGCGTCGAACGTCGAGCGGTTTGGACAGCCCTACATGTATGTACCACATTTTAACCGTAACTTAATAGCAAATACGCTATGATCATACAATGGACTTGAGCCAATTATACTACATTACTAGCTAGGTTTGTTATGCTCTTGAAACTCAATGGCAATGAGCAGGGCAAATCTTGGGGGGTAGTGTAAATCTTCCGTCCGTTGATGTAAATATTTGGCTCCGTAGTATCGTTTTTTAATATATATATATAGTTCAACCACTAAAATAATTTAGTTATATTGTGGTTCAAGCTCCACCACTAGCAACGAGCAACCTAAATCTTGAAATGGAGAAAACGGAAGGTGTGTTTTGTGGTTTAGTAAAGATGTCTAACAAGTTGAATTTGTGTAGAGACAAACTGAACAAATGACTCCTTCTATGTGACCCTCTCTTAGATACTAGAATAAACTATGATGTAAACAAACACCATATGACCATAGCATGGGTTTTGGTGATAAAATGCGGACCAATATTTTTTTGTTTTATTTGTTCACTATAGAACAAAAGTTTGATAGACCATTTGATACGCAAAAGTTTTAAAAAATGCACTACAAATATGTATATCAACTTTTACGTCATGATGGCCCATCAAATTTTTGTGACCTTGTATCTTTCTATTTCAAATTGATAAATTTGATTATAAATCATTATTATTAATGTATAAATATAGTTATTAAATTGTGTGTTACATTTCTACACAGAAAAGATGATTCAATCATTTACTCTGGGATATGATGGACGTTATAACATAATGGTCTCATAGACATATGAGCAATAATATTATGAAATAAAGTGACTTGCTTAGAAAAGTCCACAAAAGGTGCTTTTGTGCCAACAAAGTAAAGATGATGTTCTTTAAATGCGATATCTAAATCCTCTCACTTTTTATCATTTTATGAGGATTACTACAAAGTATATATTCAATTCTTTGTTACTTGAGCATATGCATGAACATGAAATCTAAAGTTACGAAAAGGTGATTATAGCATTTTCTTAATAACATCTTTTTTAAAAGCAAAAATATAGAATTTGGCTTCTGTTGAAAGTTCTAAATGTTGGGTATGATATTTTTTTTGAATGATTAATTTCTTAATTGTGAAATCCTTTACCAAGTTAGTGGTTAGTGGGGTTCGAACCCCCAACCTCCATGTTAACAGTTGAAATCCTTTGCCACCACACAAGGGGTGGGGCTTCATTATGATATGATATTATGATTAATAAACTCTCATTATTACAATAAATGTTTCCAAATTTAGAACGAGATTTGGTTGTCTTTTTTAAAGTAAAAACAATGTTTTGACATTTTGAAGTTCCTAACAGAGTTTTAAATTGAAAAACTAAATCTGTTACATTTTTACTATACTTAATTTGTGTTTTAAACCGTTCTTATTTTTTACTTTGCATTTAATCCAATGAACAATCTTTTTTTTTTTTCAAGTTGTTGTCTGGAATGAATTTATGACCCTCAAGTAAATCTTTGACAGAGAAAGCTAATATAAGACATGTTGCATTGATCACGATTGAACTTCACATGTCCATCGATGTAGGTCAAGAGGCGAGAATGTTGTTTGACGTTTTAGTCGAGTCCCCACAGAAAGTGTGTGCATCGATCAGATGGAGTGTTAATGACCCTCGTTTCCAAAGCTTTAAGAGAGGGAATGATCCATAGTCGATCTGCATGGTATTATAGAATTGTATATTTATCGTTTCTCATATGTATAATAGAATTGTAGTGTATAATACGGTATCAATGAGTTGATGGCCTAGGTCTAGTGGCATGTAACATTTATCCTCACATAAGTGATTGAAGTTAGATAAATAAAACTAAAACAAAATAAAAGAAAAGAACCGACTTCAAAGCAAAGAAAAAACAATCATACTCCAATAAGCATATCATGCTACATGCCTTTCAATCATAATGATTATGAAGGAATTACATTAGAAAAACTACATTAAAGAAAAAGAAACAATATTGTTTATATTACACTAACATGCCAAGATATAACTAATATGTTTTTATTTATTCATCAATTTTGTCATCTTTCTTGTTTGCCTCTTCAAAAGGCTTACATTTCCTGTTTGGTTTGTTTAGTATTTAAATTGTGAGTTGTAATTTTTGGGGAGCAAGATCCTTATATCATGGTGATGGGCATTAAATCAAGTAAATAATGCCATTTTCAAAGTGTTTCGGAGTCTTCATATGACTTCGTGTTCATTCAACAGAATCAACGCGCTTACAGTTATGTAAATTCCCAGTCAATAAACTTGTTATGACTATCTTTAGTCATTCGAATGTCATAATTTCTTCCCCTTCTTTGTGCTTCGCGTGTTGATCCTGTCTCACAAGCCAAGAAGAACGTAGTAGACTAAAGCTATCGGTAATGCAATCAACATCCGAAGATAACCCTACACAAATCCAAAATAGTTACAAGTAAAAAAGGGATTCTATAAAAAAAACATGGATATAATATTTCTTGAAATAACGAGCTAATTCCTACTTTTATAAGTATATTTACATGTGGATGTAATATTCATATGTGGTCGTATATTTAGTAGACTCAATGTAAAGGCTATTTTTTCTTATAAAACTAGCTTTCTAAAATCTAGTACATTTTTTTCAACATGCATATATATGGACATATACTTATTGTCACATGTTCAACATCAGTTGTCACACGTTAACCTCACCTTTCATAACGTCATAAAGTGAACATCACAAAATGATCTATTTTTGGTTTAGTTACACCGAATCATACCACTACCTGATTTATTTTCTTGTATTTTAGTATTGTCTTGAAAGACATTTTTAAAAAAAAAATCAAGCAGATACATTGCAAACATTTTTTTTTACTATTCCTACATTTAAACTAGATATGCAAAAAGAATTTCACGTGTTTCATAAAGGTAAAACTTGTTACACATAGATAATAACATAAAATCCACAACAGAATGATTATTAAAAAAATAATCCAACCCATAAAATTTGTTGTTTTATCTCTATATTATTTTGCTTTTTTTTAATGGCTAAGATCTTGGGCGTAAACCTGTTCTTTCGGGGCTATGTCCAATGTCGACTACTCGACCGCCCATACGACCCAGCCCCCCCGATGCACAGGAACCCCGTGGAATGGGTAAACCTTCACACCCTGTCAGGTTCGAACCCAGGATAAAGCCCAAATTCATCCCCTCAACCAGATGTCCCTCCAACTGGCACTAGTGGGATTCAAACCCAGCACCTCCACTTTGAGAGGACAGACTCTTAACCACTAGAGCAAGTTGTTGAGGCCTATATTATTTTGCTTAATTAGTTTTTTTTCGTGTACTTACCCGGTGCTAAGGATTGCCGGATGAACATTGTATTCTTTGGCAAAAACAAATGGTACAATTCCTTGTGGAAGTGCAGCCTATAATTTAAGAAACAAAAATCAAAGTTAATAAGTTAATAATTATTAATGATTAATTATCAAAAAATCACAAGTGAAGTGATTACCGTACTTGAACAATGGCGATATGCAGGAGGGTACCCCTGAGGCCTACAACGATGGAAGCGACCGCCATCCCTATCGGCCCTGCTAAAAATCTCACAGCCATAGAGAATGCCGCTACAGAATTTCCGCAAGCTATAATCTTTGGTTGAAGTGCCATAAACAAACCTTCGGAACACGAAGCATATAAACGTTTTCACAAAAAGACTTGGAATGATCAAATAACTATTTGCACTTGTTTGTTCACAAAAAGACTATTACAATGAAACACTTACTTCGCTAGACGCATGAATACGACCCATTTAAATAAAGAGCATCATATATATTCCAGCTTGGTTGTGTATTTAGGTGTTATACGTTGTGCTTTTGGGTTTTCCTTGCTCATTTTTGTCGTCGTTATTTAAATACTGTTTTTAAATATAAGATAATAGTTATTGAGTATGTCACATTATATTGAGAATTTAAGAAAGTCAAAGACAGATTTGACAAGATTGTCATCACTTGGACATGGTTTTGTCCACAACTTAGACACTAATTAATTATCATGGAAAAGTTAGATTACCCTTCGACTTTAACGACTAATGAATATGATTGATATCGATATTTACATAAAAAAGACGTACCCCTACACTAGACCACAACCGATTTTATTCAACAATTGTGTGGACCACTGTTGAGTCAAGTGATCCTAATAAACTTTTATTATTATCTAGTATATAATACATGTTTTTTTATGTGTAATGCACATAAAATAACATAGAAAAAATGATCGTTATGTGTACGTTGTTTATCATTCGTTAGATATGGAAACGTAGGTCGTAGAGTATAGTTCCACTCACGTACTTTTGCATCCGTGTTCACGATTGCATGGAAAATTTCTTTTTCTAAACCTAAATCAATGGTATGTTGTTTGTTTTTAAAAAAATTGTTCTAAAATAAACCTCTAGTGGTAAATTAATAATTATTGAACGAAAAAAAGAAGAAAAAAAACTCACCCAAGCTAAACATTGCCATTCCAAGGCCAGCATCAGAGAGTATTGAAATCGAATTCTCTATTATTTTTGGCATTGCCACATGCCACCTGTTATCATAAAACTCATCAAACACATATTTATTACGTTTAATTAACAAATTCACTTATTGTAGTATGAATAAGGTATTTTAATAGATCAACTTAATTTGAAATTAGTATTAGTATTAGTCCGAGTCATAACCGCATACTCAAATGAATACGATTCAAGAATACTCAACCAAACAGCTAAGGCTCGTATTCTTCGACTCAATCGATCAACATCATAACCAATCAACCAAAACAAAGGTCAAAGTGTATTAAATATTCTATTATACGTTTTAAAATTCTTTTAATCATATAAACATTCCGGTCAAAGCGTTTTAATTATTTAATAATATTCAAATTACCTGAACGAAACGAGAGACCATATCACACCAATGAGACTCGAATACGTGTTCGGATTCCTAACAAGCTTCCTCCACACCATCACCAATATCAACCGTGTCATCACCGTCGCCGGCGGCATCTGTTTTCCGGCACCACCGTCCGCCACCGCATTACCACCGCCCTCCGCCACCCCACCACCACCGGAACCCAAATCAACCCGCCGGAACCCCCCACCTTCACGGTGGTCCGACGACACCACCACCCGTACCTCCTTACTGTCATCATCATCACCACCGCCGTACACATGTATCCCACCGCCGTCCGTCGCCGGCGACCCACCACCGGAGCTCCAAACAAACATACAAAGCTCATCATCATCATCATTCAAGCTCCCGCGTACACCATTTTGTTGCAGCGCCGTGTGCGGTGGTTGTAATTGTGCTTTCGCCGGAGAATTTACAGTTGCCGGAGCCGTACCTTTGTCAAAACTCGAACTCCGGCCACCGGAAAACTCCGATTGATTGAAATTAGACCCTCTTGGACTCTGATTAATCGAAGAACTCATACTGTAAATCTCCACCCCCGTCATATCCGACGTCCGGCGACTTACTCCGGCGACACCTGCAATTGACCGTCGTGAAGCATTTGACTTCCTCACAGTCACATGAATTCTCCCATCATCACCGATCTCCGCATCAGTCTCCAACAAATCACGACCATCAAGCGACACCACATCGGAATCCACCGTGAACCCCACAATCGCCCCCACAATCTCCGGCGAAAACTGATCGGAAATCAGTACCTTCGCCCCACGGTACTCAAACAAGAACAACAACAACGTATACCACACAATACACTGCATCACCACCACCTGCACCATCAGCTCACCAGCATACTCACCGTACATCGCAATCAACAACGGAATCCCCATCACCAGCGTATTGGGTAACGTCGAAACGGAGAAGATCGTAATCATCCACTCCAAGCTGCCGTTTTTCCCGACGGCGGACCAAATTCCGACGAGTGTTATAACGATGATCTTCTGGAGGGTGTCGGCGGCGATGAATCGGAGGTTCATGTGGTAGGGGTTGTTGGAGGCGATGAAGTGGAAGGAGAGGAGGGGGACGGCGAAAATGGCGACGAAGCGGTTGATGCCGGAGCATTGGTCGGAGGAGAAGATGTGCCACCACCGTACGCTGCCGTAGGCGACGATCATGGCCACGTATAGCGGCACCATCGCCGCCATGACGGTGTAGAAGTCGTGGGTGGTGATCATGGTGGTGTGGAGGTCTGCGGCGGCGATTGGTGGTGGTTATGGCGGTTTTCCGGCGAGTTTGTGTGAGTTTGATGGTGTGAGTTTGATGGTGGGGTAGAGACTGAGAGAGAAGGTGTTGATTGAGTGAAATGTGTGAGTGATTGATGGTGTATAGAGTACAGAGAAGAAGGTGTGTGTACATATAGGTGAAGGTTGAAGAAGATAAGGTGTACGGTAGTGTGGGGGATAGGTTGACTTTGTTGTTGACCGGGTATACGGGTCGGGTCGAATATACCAACGAATATTTTGAGAAATTATTGTGATTTGATGAAAATTATTTTGAAATAGAATGAACTCGTAAGCGTCATCACGTTACGACGGAAGACGTAAAACCATGTCAACGAGTATTAATGTCACATCAACATTAATATATGTTAGTAACCACCGACATAGAAAAATCTCGTATTATAAAAAACGAAAAAAATAAAGTAAACATAAAGTAGATGTAAAAACGTCAAACCATGCACGTGAAATATAAAACATAACAATCAATAAGTCGATTTAAGATCCGCACGTTGCGACAAGCCGTTAAACGAGAAATAACAAGTATGACAATGTTGAACCATACACATACATTACGACGTATTAGCTCTCAAATTAAATTAAGAGCGAAATGTAAAAGGAAAATTTTATATAAGATGAAAAGTATAAGGGGTAAAGTTGAAAGTAAAAAACTACAATAGTTAATTTATAAAAGATGTAAAAATATTGAGTTTATAATAAAAAAATAAAAGAATTAAATTATTGTATTTTATGCGTAGAAATACGTACATACAACTTGATAATTATAACATTACTAGTTTTAAGCCCCTTGCGTCGTGTTAAATAGTACCAATGGCACACATTCGCAAACGACCACCAGCACCGGAAAAAACTAGCATTAAAAGAGAAATATAAAACGAAGAAAATAAAATCAAACGAAAAGTAGACGTAAAAACGTCAAACCACGTAAGTAAAACATATTTAAACAACAAGTAAGTCGATCTAGAACCAGCGCGTTATGACAAAATTGTTAAACAGGAAAATATAAGGGTAAAATATTGAATCACGCGCGCTGTGATTGTTACTCGCAAAATTTATATAGAAATACAAAAAAATTATAAAATATGAAAAGTATGAGAGATCAAATATTAAAATAAAATACGATATTATGGCTAAATTGTAAAAGATATGAAAATAGTATGTTAAAATTAAAAAAGTTAAACTTTAAGAAAAAGACAAAGGTTAGTACAACCAATTAAACACATAATACAACTCACTTAAAATAACAAAGTTGATAATTAATAATATATAAATAATAACCTTTACGTTTCTAACTCTAATCATCGTTTTTCCTTCATTTCCAAATATTTCTATACAGAAATTGTTTATTTTTTAAAGCGATAATGAAATGTTTCACATACGAACATAAGCTTCAAACCTGGTATAATTTTGATTTCATTGAAAGTGTTTTTTTAACCTAATATAACTATTATTTCATGCTCTTGAAAGCCAAACATGAATAATAGTTATAAAAATGTTGGGATTGTCCAGAAAGTTTCAAAAAAACACGATGATATAGATCTTGATGTAGTTAGAAGCTAGTATCAATTATATTTTTGGTTGCCTTTATGGGTTTTAACCTGGCTTGTAAATATAGTTAGAAGCATGTAGGAAAGGAGAGGGGTACAAATCGGTTTTTTTGTTAAACTGGTCTGGTTTATAAACCGGGTCGTTTTTTTTAATATGCACAAACCGATTTTTTTTAAAGGTTTTTCATCAAAAATCTTCAAACCACTTAAATCGGTTGACCGGTTTGAAAACCGGTTTTTTAAAATTGAAACCGGTTTACAAACCGGTTTTTGGTGCTGGGTTACCAACTCGTTTACAAATCGCCGGTTTTGGGTTGGGTTAGAAACGATTTGGCTCAAACCGTTTTTTTTTCAAACCAATTCGTTTTTTTTTTTAAAAAAAAAGGAGGTCAACGTTTTGTGTATTTTCTATGCATTAGTTTACATCAGTTCATTTCCATTGCTTTTATTTTATGTGTTTAACATTGCATTTTGAAGCATAATTTCTCAACATATATGTATGTATGTATGTTGACACATGGCTTTAGTGAAGTAAATTTAATTTAAAACAACTGATTTTTCATCATTCTTCTTTTGTCTCGTCGTCAGATGAACCGATTTTTTTAGTATAATATAATTTATTTTCTGAAATGTCATTTCAACAGGCCAAATAAGTTGAATATATTAGTTCAATAGTTCACATGTGAAATGACAATGTGCTACAAGTAAAAGTGTAAAACGATGTTAGAAAATAGATTGTTATAAATAAATTAACATATGAATTTACACTACTAGAAGATCAACATATTATAAGCATATCATGTACATGGTCTACTTTTCAATGTTTTTAATACTTATACATAAGTCTTAAGTTGTGAATTTATATTGTAAACATACAATATAGAAATTTTTGAATAGAAACTGTTTACATATAAGTTCACATAATGTGGAACAATATTTGAAAAGAAGAGTATTCTAAAGGAATTAACACTAAAACTTACAATCAAAATATAAATCATTCATGTTGAATTAGTATTATTGCAGTGTAAATTGTTTATGCTAGTTTACATAGTGAAAATAAACTTCAAAAAGTGTTCGCAAACATTGTTTATGAATGAATTCACATGTGAATTTACACTTTAAACAAACAACAGGGGAATTTTTTTTTCCAAACTACATTTTAGTGAGTTCATTTGCAATATAGGAATGAATTTACACGATAACACAATATGTGAAAACATATTAATGAGATGATGCAAAACAACCAATCACAAGATGCACAAATGAGCTCACAAATAAAAACAATATGTGAAAACATATTATATTTTCCATAAAATCTTTTCTGGGAAATTTGTTCTCATCATGTTGTACTTGATATCTTCGAGACGTGATCTTGAATTGGAATCTAAGATATCTTTTTATGAGATTATTTTGAGCTTAAAACATAAGCCAAAAAAGTCGAACTAGATGTGCAAATGGGTGAGAAAAAGTATCTTTATGCACATAAACATACATGGTCTTAGATTCGTATCAAATCTATTTGGAAACAGGACCAATTTTGAGTAATATTTTTTAAATTACAATTGTAATTGAGGAAAAATAAAGGGGTGAAGGTCCATTCTTAATGTTAAGTCTATTCACACGGAAACTTTTTCCATCTAACATGTGTTTTGAAGATCAATGGTGGTTTCATTTATTATCACCAAAATGGCCAGTTGACCATATCAACTTACGAAAATAACCATTGACTCAAAAATTTTAAAAAATGAGCGGTTGACTTCGACCCTCGCCCACCGGCGAGGGAAATTCATGATCCCTCGCCCACGTGGCAATAATTCTCCTCGCCCACGTGGCATTACCTCGCCCACGTGTAAATTAAATTTTATTAAAAGAAAAAGAAAAAAATTAAAACTAGGCGAGGGACACGAACCCCTAGGCGAGGGATGTGACACCCAACTCGCCGAGTCAGCGAGGGATCAATCAAATCGGCGAGGGATGGGATGGGACGGGTCCCTCGCCCACATCACCCGTTCAACCAGCGAGGAACACAATTATCTAGGCGAGGGTTGAGAATATCGAGGCGAGGCTTGCTTTCCCGAGGCGAGGGGCACGGTTAACCGGGCGAGGGATGTGACAACACCCTCGCCGGCGAGGGATTGGACAAGGCAGCGAGGGATGTGATGTTGCCCTCGCCACGTCAGCGAGGGCCCGTTCTTCGAGGCGAGGAGAAAGCTTTAAGCGAGGAGTATATAAGTTGTGGACCGAGTGGGGGACCAAGTGTCCCAATCTGTGTAAAATTTTTTAAACATTCTCTAAAAAAAATCTTCGGTTCCGTAATATTTTGTTAAGTTACTTTAAAAATCACGCGATGAAAGATGAGGTTAGTAATGTTTGTTAGTTTTTATTCGTACTTATATTATTTATTTGTTTTATGATATTGAATTTGTTAATTTTTTTTATTTTATGCAGGGTTTTTATGCATCTAATAGTATTACTATTCGATGTAATGTAAAAGTTGCAAAACAAATTTACAATAAATTAAAAGACAACCCTGATCAACTTGTTTTGTTTAACAATACTTGTTTTGCAAAATGGTTATTATGTGAAAACATTACTAATGATGCATCACTTATACATTTAATATTACAAACACAAGTTCATACCGAAAATCCGGAGAACGGTATTAATTTTTCAATTAATGGGCAAAACCTTCAGTTTGGTCGTAAAGAATTTTGTATTATTACCGGATTTAAATTTGGTGAAATGACGCGTCCAGTTCATGCATCGACACCAAATTTTCTCGATACCGTTTTCCACAAAAATGGAATAATTAAACCAACGTTAGATGATTTAAGAAAAGTTTTTGATAACATGTTACACATGTTAGATGACGTAACCGTTATAAAAGTTTGTTTATTATTACTGGTTGAACAAGGTTTTATGGGATTAGAAGGAAAAAAATTTTTAAACAATCAACTTTTAGACTTAGTTAATGATTTAGGAGCGTGGAATGATTTTCCTTGGGGTACATATCTTTGGAATCATACATACCCTCATATCTATAACGCTCTTTATAAAAATGAAAGAGAAAAACGAAAGAAAAAACTAAGATACAGTATTAAAGGATTTGTTTGGGCATTCAAGGTAAGTTTTTAATTTTATAATTTTTGTATTGATTATTTTTTATTATATGTTTAAATATTATATTTGTTATTAGATTTGGATTTATGAAGTGTTTCCGATAATGAATAATTTTGGAAAACGACGTGGGTACGTACCAAGAGCTATTGATTGGCCTCGTATGAGTTTAATAACGTGGGAACAAGCATTATCGATTTTAAACAACTCAAAAGAGGTAAGTTACTGTTTTTAATAAATTATAGATATATTATTTTATTAATTTAATAATAATTCTTGAAAAATTTTCAGGGTCCGTATTTACCGTCGAATATTATTTCAACACCGTTTGATCAGTTGTTGCCCTCATACCGATTGAGTTGTCTGTATTGGGGCGAACTTCCAGCTGAACAGGAAGAAATAATATTTGAACATCCTGACCCTGCTGGAAATAACGTGTCTCACGTTGATGATTGTTTTGGAACGCAAAATTCAAATTTTTATTCAGTGCCGCCACAAAAACAGAATATTAGTCATTGTTGTGACCCGAAAAGCATAGAGGAAATTGTTCACAGATTACTAGTAATTATTCATTATATCATTTATTATTACGTTTAATACATATATTCTATCAATTGAATATGTTGATTAATTGTTTTTTTAAAGGATAATTATTTTAAAAAAGACGATCCAAGAACGCATACTCCGAAGAAAGAGTTTGAAGAAAATTTAGAGGAGGTAAGTATAAAATAATATTACGAATTTATTAAGAATTGATATATATATTCGTGATATTTAAAATAACTAATATAAATTTTTTTATTTTAGTTTAATACCAGTCAATTTGTAAATTCTCCGCCTCAAATGTTTGGATCTCCTTTTAGCACCGGTCCTAGTATGGAGAAGGTATTTTCAATTTATATTGGTTTTTAATAATTTATATTATTTCATAATATATATTAAATAACACACACGTAATTATTTTCTTAATTTAGATTGTAATCTCTCCTGTTTCTGGAACGCATATGAAAGAAAAGGTATTATTTAATTTTTTAGTCATATTTTCTTCAATATTACTTAAATTATTACTTGTTCTTATTATTTAATATTTATATCTTTGAATAACAGACGGTTCCGATTGCGTTAAGGAAAGAGAAACGCGAAATTAAACCATCGGCAGCCGTTAGTTCACCTTTTTTTGTTTTTAAAAAAGAAAAAAATAAAATACCAATCAAAGTAATGTTTTAGAATTGTTGGCTAGTGGTGATCATTTTACTACTTCTCTTACCGGGGATACTGATCACGTATCATCATTTTTGAGTGATTTACTTCAAATTGGAGACACGAATGGTTGGCTTGAATCGGATGTAAGCATTGTTTTTAGTATTTTTTCTTATTTATATAGTTCGATTTAATTAATTTATTAGATATAATTACATTTCAGCATATATGGGCGTGGGTCAACCATATATTGCGAACCAGACCAACAAATGCACGATGGTGTGCTTATCCTCCTTGGTTTACAATATATTTAATCGAGATGAAAAAATTATCATCATACGCGGACGGTTCGGAACCAATGTATCCACCTATTCGTGATGTTGATGAGGTAATTACAAATTTAGTTTTTTAATATTTTTATAAAATATTTTAATTGATTATTTGTTACAGTTATACATTCCAATGAACGTTGCGTTAGAACATTGGGTATTGTTAAAAATAAATTTGATACGATGGAGCGTTACAGTATATAACAGGTAACAATATATTTCAATTATTGTCACACCCTCAAAATCCGCTAACGGGGTTTTACCGTCAGGCGTGTGACATAACCAGGATCTCAGATAAGCATCAGTTACACCAAACGACTCGATAATTACAAATCATATAAGTTGTTTAATTTTAAGGAAACAGACCAATTGTATTTAAGTAATGCGGAAGCGAATACAGTGAAACATTCAACAATAGTTTTAAAACACACAAACATGTGTCCAAACCAGTTTACGTAAAGTAAATGCAAATTAAATCTTGAAAATAGTTTGTAGTGAATACAGAATGACATGCTGTAGATGCTGTGCTCCTAAACTTGCCACATCATTGTCCTGAGAGAAAACATGCAAAAATCTCAGTACAAGACTGGTGAGTTCACAGGTTTATCACAAAACAGTAATTATCAGTAATGAAGTTCCCGGATTATAAAATCCGTCAAGTATGTTATTCCCGGATTATGTAATCCGTCAAGTATGTAATCCCCGGATTATGTAATCCGTCAAGTATGTAATTCCCGGATTATGTAATCCGTCAAGTATAATGAAATCCCCGGATTTATAAATAAAGCATATAATGGGTAGCTAGTCCATAATGATCACTATGTGTATGAAGGCGCGGCCGAACTGACATGTAATCAAATAAATAAACAGGCCCGGATGTGGATCACACACCACAACACTTGTAATTAGGCTAACCGTTCACCCGTTTGACGAACGTTGTGCTAGCGCGACTAGCCCGGGTGGGGTATGTCAATCCCAGTAGTACTACTAACAATTACCTCGTTAAGTCCATATTAACGGTCCGTTGGGCAAGTATACACTATAGTATCAAGTATATGCAATATCATAATAATCCAATGTAATATAAGGTTTATAAAAACAGCATGTTTCTCTCCCCCAAAAAGAGTATAAAGTAAAAGTGGGGCTGTAAACTCACCTTGAGTTGATGTAATGAAAGCAACAAAAGCTTCAAAGAATAAGGCAATGCACGGTCA
This sequence comes from Flaveria linearis, assembly GCA_024085815.1. Lineage (NCBI taxonomy): Eukaryota > Viridiplantae > Streptophyta > Magnoliopsida > Asterales > Asteraceae > Flaveria > Flaveria linearis. Next base: position 4,104,060 of record CM044009.1, on the reverse strand, counting down.
AGCACGATCGATACCTATTATTAATTATAACTAAGTCTTTAAAATGTGTTTATTGCGAATTAATATATTTGTAAGGTTCGGGTTGGTTTGGTTTAACACGCACAAATAGGTGTATATATGTTACAAGATTTAAGTTTGAAATTAACGTTAAATCAAGGATTAGGATTATGGGGTTTTTAATAGGTATTAAGTTTACAAAGTATTTATTTGTATTTTGATTCCATTAGAAGAATTATACACGTATGTTTAAATATTTTAGAATAACATATAGATTAATATTAATAATATTAATCTAAACCAATTGTGATGGTAATTTGTTATAAGTAATAATATTTGTAAATATCTTGGCGAGATAATATGATTTCTATAATTACTATGACGAAACCTTTAATTAATATAACGTTCTTTACTTTTATAAAGGTTTATTGTTTTCGAATCCCATTATTATCTAAAAAGAAATAATTTATAATGACAGCGTTAAATATAAATTTTAAGCAATTATTTTAGGCAACCACGATTTTAAAATAATTGTTTGAACCGAAATTATTTTCTTAGTTGTAACTCATTTTTTTAGTAAGGTTTAAACAAGAATAATATTTATTAACATATTTTTAAAACAATTATTTAACTAAGAAAAATCCAGAAAATTATTTGGTGTTCAAAAATATAAACTAGGTTTATAAAAATTATTTTTATAATTTTTATAATTTTTCTGAAATTTTAAAAAGCTTTAAAGGGCTTTAAAAAAATAAAAGAAGGTGCCCGGGTTCGAACCCGGGACCTCCAATCCGCCCACCCACATGCATACCAGTAAACCAAGGCTCAAGGCCGCGTTAAGACACAGCTTTTAATTCCTTTAAACACAAACCCAATCGATCACAATTCCCATTCGTGCCCTAGTTCGAACCTCACCCAAATTGAGGTTCGATTCGATTTAGAAAGCATCTGCAATCATGGGGCTTTCATTCCCCATGTTAAACCGAGTGTGTAGGTGTAACTAATTACCTGATTGGTGATGAATTGATGATGAATGGATTATGAACAGGTCGCGACAACAATGAGGATCGATTGATGTGCAAACGATGATAGAAATCAAATTAAACTCGTGGAAAGCTTCGAATAAGGTTCTTGATGCAAAGCCCTTTGTCAATTTCGGTTTATAATGCCTATATAACCACTGTCGACTATGTTGCAGATCGCGACCGAGAGAGGTATCCGAATACGGGGTTTGTGATTGTTTTATCTTCAATTAAATGGTACAATGGATTCAGAACAGATGATGGTCCATTTATAGTTAGTTAATTTTGATTATTATAGTCGTTAATGGTGATCGTGGCTCGATTATTTGGCCGACAATGGAGAGGGTCGGTTTCAGTGGAATTCGCACTCGAATTATTGAATTGGAAGTTGCCCCACGTTCGAATAGTCCACTGAGAGGTGTCGGGAACTTTAATTAGGTAAAAACCGTGTCCATTTGGGTGTTGAAAGGTCGCCGGAGTTGGCCGGGGGGCTCGCCGGACGGCGAGAGGGTCGACGGGGGGAAATGGGTTGGGTTTTGGTTAATTACAGAAATGGCCCCTGTGGTTTGAACTTGTATTTATTTTGTGCCAAAACTCATTTTTAAAGTTTTAAAAATAACAATACAACCCCTCAACTTTATTATTACTATTATTATTATTATTATTATTATTATTATATTATTATTATTATTATTATTCTTAAATAAAAATAAATTGGTTCAATTTATGATAAACGGTGAAAATTTGTTTAATAGTATTTACCGAAAACTCGGGTTGTCACATTATCCCCTTGTTGCAGGAATTTTCGTCCCGAAAATTGAAACACCGGGGTTAACAAACATGTATACGGAGAATTCGATTAAACTGATAAATGGACTATGAAAGTATATGAGAACAGTTAATACGCACAATGAGTTAATGAGCTTAACGCTAACTGACATACTAGTTAGTGACAGATGTCACACACCATCACATTTACCACATGATCTTCAACAAGAAGAATCTTAGGTTTCCTTTCTGATTTGGGAATATCTTGAATGTTTCTAGTTCTTTTGTTTATCCGAAGGTGACCATGAAACCATCTATATTATCTGAGCTATCACACAAACATGAAACTTTATGAGATAGAACAAATGTGAAAATAGACCCACAATGTTCTTTGCTTGATATCGTGAGATATCACAGTATCCCTTAGTTGAGAAAATTTCATTCTAAACTTCAGTTGGAGTTAGGTTCTGAAAGTGTATCCACGAATAAGTGCGGATATTTAGACTTCATCTGATCCTCCCGTTCCCATGTAAATTCTGGTCCCCGTTTAGAGTTCCATCTTACGCGCACAATGGGAATTTTGCTACGCTTTAGTGTCTTGACCTCTCGATCCATGATCTCCACTGGTTCTTCGATGAAATGTAGTTGATCATCTATCTTTAATTCCTCCAAAGGCACGATCAATGATTCATCCGACAGACATTTCCTCAGATTGGATACGTGAAATACATCATGTATCCCCCTGAGTTCTTCAGGTAAATTCAACTGATAGGCTACTGGGCCAACCCGTTTTACAATCTCGAATGGCCCCACGTATCTTGGGCTTAACTTCCCACGCTTTCCAAAGCGTATTACACCTTTCCAGGGTGAGACTTTCAACAGTACTTTGTCACCCACCCGAAACTCCAACGGTTTACGACGCTTGTCAGCGTAACTCTTTTGTCGATCACGTGCTGCTGCCATACGGTTACGAATTTGCACGATCTTCTCAGTCGTTTCGTGCACAAGTTCGGGTCCTGTAAGTTGACTTTCTCCTACTTCTGCCCAACAGATAGGTGATCGGCACTTACGTCCATACAATGCCTCAAATGGAGCTGCCTTGATCGAGGTGTGATAACTGTTATTATAGGAGAATTCAACTAATGGTAGATGAGTTTCCCAACTGCTGCCAAAATCGATCACACAGGCACGCAACATGTCTTCCAGTGTTTGGATTGTACGCTCACTTTGCCCATCGGTCTGCGGGTGATATGCAGTACTCATATCCAGCCGCGTTCCTAATGATCGTTGTAATGATTGCCAGAAGTGAGAAGTGAACCGAGCGTCACGATCAGAAATGATAGATATCGGTACGCCATGCCGGGAGACTATTTCCCTTAAATAGATACGTGTTAGCTTCTCCATTCGATCAGTCTCTCGGATTGCCAGAAAGTGTGCGGATTTCGTTAAGCGATCTACTATAACCCAAATGGTATCGCATCCGCTGGGAGTCCTAGGTAACTTCGTGATGAAGTCCATTGAGATCTGCTCCCATTTCCACACTGGAATTTCCGGTTGTTGGAGTAAACCGGATGGTCTCTGGTATTCCACTTTAACCTTGGAACAAGTTAGGCATCGGCTTACGTACGTGGCTATCTCCGCCTTCATTTTCGGCCACCAGTAAAATTCTTTCAGGTCCTGATACATCTTGTCTGAACCTGGATGGATCGAGTAACGTGATTTATGAGCTTCATCCATTATCAGCTCTCGCAAGTTCCCGTACTGTGGTACCCAGATCCGTTTCATAAAGTAGCGGATTCCATCAGCTTTAACCTCCAATTGTTTCTCCATGCCTCGTATGGATTCTGCTTTGAAATTCTCCGTCTTCAAAGCCTCAGATTGGGCAGCTTTGATTTGCATTGGTAGATCAGAGTGGATAGTCATTTGTAATGCGCGCACCCGACGAGGCTTTAGGGTTTCCTTACGACTAAGGGCATCCGCTACCACATTAGCCTTTCCCGGATGGTACTTGATCACACAGTCATAATCATTGAGTAATTCTAACCATCGTCGTTGCCGCATATTTAGTTCCTTCTGGTTAAATATGTGCTGGAGGCTCTTATGATCCGTATAGATCGTGCACCTGGTTCCGTATAGGTAGTGCCTCCAGATCTTCAAGGCAAACACTACAGCTCCTAGTTCCAGATCATGCGTTGTATAGTTCTTCTCATGCACCTTGAGCTGTCTAGATGCATAAGCTATGACTTTGTCATGTTGCATCAATACACACCCCAAACCCTGGATGGATGCATCACAGTAAACAACAAAGTCATCAGTTCCTTCTGGTAAGGCTAGGATTGGTGCGCTGCAGAGTTTGTCTTTAAGCGCCTGAAACGTTGTTTCCTCTTTGCTACCCCACTTATAAATTATTCCTTTATGAGTCAGGGCAGTCAGAGGTTGCGCCAATTTAGAAAATCCTTCAATAAATCTTCGGTAATAGCCTGCCAAACCAAGGAATTGTCGCACCTCAGTAGGCGTCTTTGGTGCCGGCCAGTCCTTGATTGCTTTAATCTTTGAAGGATCAACATGTATCCCCTTTTCATTCACCACGTGCCCAAGGAATTGCACTTCACGCATCCAGAAGTCACATTTTGAGAACTTTGCGTAAAGCTGTTCATCTCTTAGCAATTCCAGTATGGTTCTCAAATGTTCCTCATGATCTTCCTTATTACGGGAGTAGATTAGTATGTCATCAATGAAGACAATGACAAACTTATCCAGATAAGGTTTGCAGACACGGTTCATGAGGTCCATGAAAACTGCTGGGGCATTAGTCAGCCCAAAAGGCATTACAGTGAACTCGTAGTGCCCATAGCGTGTTCGAAACGCAGTCTTGGAGATGTCTTCTTCTCGAACCCTCAACTGATGATAACCTGATCTCAAGTCAATCTTGGAATAGTAGCTAGATCCTTGCAATTGGTCGAACAAATCATCAATGCGTGGGAGTGGATACCTATTCTTGATTGTTACCTTGTTCAGTTCGCGATAGTCAATACACATCCTGAAGGTTCCATCTTTCTTTTTAACGAAAAGCACTGGAGCTCCCCAAGGTGAAGAGCTGGGACGTATGAATCCTTTGTCTAACAACTCTTGCAATTGCTTAGACAGCTCTTGTAGTTCGTTCGGTGCCAAACGGTACGGCGCCCGAGCGATTGGAGTTGCTCCTGGTGCTAGTTCAATTTGAAATTCTACCTGTCTGTGTGGAGGAAGGCCAGGTAGGTCTTCGGGAAATACCTCAGGAAAGTCTCTAACAACAGGAATATCTTCAACTCGCCTTTCATCCACCTTCGGTTCAGTAACAAGTGCCAACAAGGCAAGGTGTCCTTTTCTGAGACATTTCTGAGCCTTCAAATATGATATGATGCCGACTACCGCACCCACCTTTTCACCTTCCACAATAAGAATTTCATCGTCCGAAATAGGTAACTTGATCAGCTTCTCCTTGCAGACGATCTCAGCACTATTCTGGGATAACCAATCCATTCCGACGACTACATCAAAGCTTCCTAGTGTGACAGGAATAAGGTCTATGTTGAATGTGTGTCCGGTTAAGCCTAGCTTACAGTTTTTAAACACTTGTGTTGCTGTTATCGTCCTACCATCGGCTATTTCTATGGCATAATTAGAACTCAAATCAGTAGGCACCATCCCTAGTGTTTTACTAAACTTGGTGGACACATAACTCTTATCAGCACCAGAGTCAAATAAAACAGAGGCATAACACCCATTAATAGAGAATCTACCGGATACTACAGTAGGGTCGTTTCGAGCCTCACCTGAGCCCATGATGAAGACTCTGCCTCTGCCACCGCCACCACCATTGTTGTTGTTCTTGGGCTTATCAGCAGCACCATTATCACCATTCTTTTTCAGTCTCGGGCAATCTCTTTTAAAGTGTCCGGGTTGACCACACTCATAGCACACAGTCTGATTGTGGTTCTGCTGTTGTTGAGGTGCTTTTCCCGAGAGATTCACCCGGCAATACTTGGCAACATGCCCGAACTTCCCACACCTCTCACACGTGCTCTTTGTGCACTGCCCAGTATGATGGAGCTGACATTTGTTGCACTTTGGGAGATTTCCCTGATAGCCGCCCGAATGAGAGGGTTGGGACTGATTAAACTTCTTGTGTTGCGGTTGATAAGTGGAGGATGAAGATTGCTTTCCGCTGGTAGATGGTTCCCATTTCCTCTTGTTATTGTGGAAACCTGATGCAGCACCTCGCGGGGGCAGTTTTCCTTGCGCGACAGCCTGGTCAGTCAACTTGTGGGCTAGTTGAACTGCTTCCTGAATGGTAGCTGGTCTAGCAGTGGTGACCATGCTCTGGATTTCAGGTACCAGTCCGTCGATGTATCTTTCAACCCGTTTGTAAGCCGGGTTAATCATAGTGGGGCACAGAGTAGCCAACTCGTGAGAACGAGTTGTGTAAGCTTCAATTTCAGAACCTACCATCTTCAGGTTCCAAAATTCAGTCTCCAGTTTTTGTATTTCGTCTCATGAACAGTACTCCTCTTTCAGCAGATTCTTGAATTCTACCCATGTTATGGCGTTTGCAGCTCCAATGCCCAGCATCTGAACTTGTGTGTTCCACCAGCTCAGAGCAGCACCATCCAGTGTGCCAGCAGCATATTTTACCCTATTCCCAGCGGGGCAGTTGCAGATTTCGAACACCGATTCTAGCTTCTCGAACCAACGGAGCAGTCCCACCGCTCCCTCGGTTCCATTGAACGGATTGGGCTTGCAGTCCATAAAGGACTTGTAGGTGCAAGTCGGTTGACCAATAGGGTTCTGCTGTGGAGGGGTTGGTTTGCCAATGCTGCGGTGATGCTATGATTGATTATCGCTGCCAACTCTGCAGGCGTCATTGAGATGTTACCTCTCCCGCGTCCTCTTCCAGACATTCTTTACATTACCAAATATCAAAAGCTATTAGTCATATGAAAATAGACCTTTTGTCTTGGAATGGAAAGGAAAAGAAATTCAAGGGTAGATAAGCTAGAGAATCAGTCCGAATCCGTGGGACTAACGCAAATGTCATAGCTTGAATTACGTCCAATTTCAAGGTAAGTGTGAGCATTCCTACAAATAGAACCAATTAATAGTTTCCACATCAGTGGATATGTTCTATGAGAACCGAGGCTTTCTTGCTCAACGTGTAGGAATGATGATTTATACTGACTGCAATGTTACCACCCGACCAGATTCACCGGACTTAGCATGCACGACAAATTACAATTACGTGTGCACCCGTAATGGTAATTTGCTTTGCATGATCACCCCGGCTCCTCCTATCAGGCTAACATGTCTTACAGTGGTCATCAATGATAGAAGTTCCGAGTGTATTCGTTTGATTCGAGAATCAAAGCGAGTACGTTGACTAATCAAAGTATTGGGTCAATCACAACTTTGTTGAAGACATGCGTACCTATAAGCAGATACTCATCCCAAGGGTTCCCAGGTAAGGTAAACAGGTCCATCGGTTGATTTGGATATATGCGAATACCTTGCCTAGACAGAACACCCCGAGATACAGGCATCTTACTCTTCCAGCATTGCATGTGTTCAAGTTGTAAGACACAGACTTTGACGAGACTTTGAAACCATTAATAACAATCGAGGTTTTGGAGTTTGAAATCACTTGAATTAGGCACTCAAACCCTCCCGTGACTCACAGCACATGGATATGTTAAGGCAAAAGTTTTCAGGCAACTAAATTAAGTAAACATAGCTTAGAAATCTATGTGTGTGTAACTAATGCAAATCCAGCTATAGTCTAAAATGCAATGCAAATGAGATGCAAGTCCATTTTAGTTCGCTATAACTAATGCTCTGATACCAATCTGTCACACCCTCAAATCCGCTAACGGGGTTTTACCGTCAGGCGTGTGACATAACCAGGATCTCAGATAAGCATCAGTTACACCAAACGACTCGATAATTACAAATCATATAAGTTGTTTAATTTTAAGGAAACAGACCAATTGTATTTAAGTAATGCGGAAGCGAATACAGTGAAACATTCAACAATAGTTTTGAAACACACAAACATGTGTCCAAACCAGTTTACGTAAAGTAAATGCAAATTAAATCTTGAAAATAGTTTGTAGTGAATACAGAATGACATGCTGTAGATGCTGTGCTCCTAAACTTGCCACATCATTGTCCTGAGAGAAAACATGCAAAAATCTCAGTACAAGACTGGTGAGTTCACAGGTTTATCACAAAACAGTAATTATCAGTAATGAAGTTCCCGGATTATAAATCCGTCAAGTATGTTATTCCCGGATTATGTAATCCGTCAAGTATGTAATCCCCGGATTATGTAATCCGTCAAGTATGTAATTCCCGGATTATGTAATCCGTCAAGTATAATGAAATCCCCGGATTTATAAATAAAGCATATAATGGGTAGCTAGTCCATAATGATCACTATGTGTATGAAGGCGCGGCCGAACTGACATGTAATCAAATAAATAAACAGGCCCGGATGTGGATCACACACCACAACACTTGTAATTAGGCTAACCGTTCACCCGTTTGACGAACGTTGTGCTAGCGCGACTAGCCCGGGTGGGGTATGTCAATCCCAGTAGTACTACTAACAATTACCTCGTTAAGTCCATATTAACGGTCCGTTGGGCAAGTATACACTATAGTATCAAGTATATGCAATATCATAATAATCCAATGTAATATAAGGTTTATAAAACAGCATGTTTCTCTCCCCCAAAAGAGTATAAAGTAAAAGTGGGGCTGTAAACTCACCTTGAGTTGATGTAATGAAAGCAACAAAAGCTTCAAAGAATAAGCAATGCACGGTCAAGCACGATCGATACCTATTATTAATTATAACTAAGTCTTTAAAATGTGTTTATTGCGAATTAATATATTTGTAAGGTTCGGGTTGGTTTGGTTTAACACGCACAAATAGGTGTATATATGTTACAAGATTTAAGTTTGAAATTAACGTTAAATCAAGGATTAGGATTATGGGGTTTTTAATAGGTATTAAGTTTACAAAGTATTTATTTGTATTTTGATTCCATTAGAAGAATTATACACGTATGTTTAAATATTTTAGAATAACATATAGATTAATATTAATAATATTAATCTAAACCAATTGTGATGGTAATTTGTTATAAGTAATAATATTTGTAAATATCTTGGCGAGATAATATGATTTCTATAATTACTATGACGAAACCTTTAATTAATATAACGTTCTTTACTTTTATAAAGGTTTATTGTTTTCGAATCCCATTATTATCTAAAAAGAAATAATTTAATGACAGCGTTAAATATAAATTTTAAGCAATTATTTTAGGCAACCACGATTTTAAAATAATTGTTTGAACCGAAATTATTTTCTTAGTTGTAACTCATTTTTTTAGTAAGGTTTAAACAAGAATAATATTTATTAACATATTTTTAAAACAATTATTTAACTAAGAAAAATCCAGAAAATTATTTGGTGTTCAAAAATATAAACTAGGTTTATAAAAATTATTTTTATAATTTTTATAATTTTTCTGAAATTTTAAAAGCTTTAAAGGGCTTTAAAAAATAAAAGAAGGTGCCCGGGTTCGAACCGGGACCTCCAATCCGCCCACCCACATGCATACCAGTAAACCAAGGCTCAAGGCCGCGTTAAGACACAGCTTTTAATTCCTTTAAACACAAACCCAATCGATCACAATTCCCTTCGTGCCCTAGTTCGAACCTCACCCAAATTGAGGTTCGATTCGATTTAGAAAGCATCTGCAATCATGGGGCTTTCATTCCCCATGTTAAACCGAGTGTGTAGGTGTAACTAATTACCTGATTGGTGATGAATTGATGATGAATGGATTATGAACAGGTCGCGACAACAATGAGGATCGATTGATGTGCAAACGATGATAGAAATCAAATTAAACTCGTGGAAAGCTTCGAATAAGGTTCTTGATGCAAAGCCCTTTGTCAATTTCGGTTTATAATGCCTATATAACCACTGTCGACTATGTTGCAGATCGCGACCGAGAGAGGTATCCGAATACGGGTTTGTGATTGTTTTATCTTCAATTAAATGGTACAATGGATTCAGAACAGATGATGGTCCATTTATAGTTAGTTAATTTTGATTATTATAGTCGTTAATGGTGATCGTGGCTCGATTATTTGGCCGACAATGGAGAGGGTCGGTTTCAGTGGAATTCGCACTCGAATTATTGAATTGGAAGTTGCCCCACGTTCGAATAGTCCACTGAGAGGTGTCGGGAACTTTAATTAGGTAAAACCGTGTCCATTTGGGTGTTGAAAGGTCGCCGGAGTTGGCCGGGGGGGCTCGCCGGATGGCGAGAGGGTCGACGGGGGGGAAATGGGTTGGGTTTTGGTTAATTACAGAAATGGCCCCTGTGGTTTGAACTTGTATTTATTTTGTGCCAAAACTCATTTTTAAAGTTTTAAAATAACAATACAACCCCTCAACTTTATTATTACTATTATTATTATTATTATTATTATTATTATTATTATTATTATTATTATTATTATTCTTAAATAAAAATAAATTGGTTCAATTTATGATAAACGGTGAAAATTTGTTTAATAGTATTTACCGAAAACTCGGGTTGTCACAATTATTAAGTTAAAATTTGTTAATTTGAAGATCATATGTATATAACAAACAGTAACTTTTATTTTTGACAGTATGGCGGGAACATATAATACCGAAATTGAATCTATTTTAAAAAAAATCGATCGCGTGCTACCGGGATGGTTATACTATCATGGTTTTTTTGAAGATCGGAACATAACAATCTCAATACCCACAACATTGGAACGAATTAAACCGTCCAACGTGCCTCAACAAGCCCCTCAACCAGGCGACTGCGGTGTTTGGGTGTGTATTATACTACAACGTTTAATTACCGGAGATGATTTATGTCCTGTTGAAAATGTACGCGACACTGCTCAAAAGTTTAGAGAAAAATTAGCAAATTTATTGTATGAGAATTTAACTAGTAGATATAAACTTAAATAAATTGGATGTATTTGTGTTGTAAATATATTTTGTATGTTATAAAATTATTTTGTATTGTAATTATCGTATAATTATGTGTTGCTATATATGAAATAATAATAATAATTCTTGTATAACATTTTTATAAAATAAGAAAATATTTTATAAAATACGATAATATTACATTGTACGCATTGCGTATAAGTCATCAGCCATAAAACGCCTATATCTAAGACAAACATCTTGCAGATTTACTTCTTCCCAAGTTAATGACCTGTTTTGAACTAATCTACGTAATAAAATACAAATTACTACTCCTGAATCTCGACCAATGTGACCACCGTTATAAGGCCAAACACTTTCTTCTCACATTTCTAATTCATGAACCTCTTCCTGTCCCGATAATTCAAAATACGATATACGTCGTAGAAACCATACAAAGTAAGACTCAAATTCAACAACAGTTCGATAAACGTCACGATGAATGCATGATGAATCAAAACAAGTATTTAGACGACATTCATATGGGAAAAAAATTTTAATTGTAGTGTATCCATATAAATCTTAAAGAGAAACCAGTTTTCATTGTTGTCATGTATTGGAATATATACCTGCAAAATACATGTTAAGTTAAAATTTATTTAGAAAATACTTTAAACTTAATTTTAAAAACATGTAAAAATAAATTTATTTTTACCGTATCAACCTCTCACAATGGAGGATATAACTCGTTCATGCCATTTCCGTATTCATTTGCATCAGACGATCCTTCAAATATTAGCTTCACAAACTCATACGGAAGTATGGTCCAACGATTCGGGCCTGGTATCTCACCGGTTCTTCGAATCTCATTAATCCGCCAAGCTAAAAGCCTGTTTGTCCAAGCACGAACATGCTGTAAAAAATCATTATTAGTATTATATTAACTTAAATAACATAACGTGAATATTTATTTTTAAAACTTACAATAGATTGAATAAAACCGTTTCCACAATAACCTATAAGGGTACCCCAAAATTCTCTATCAAGCATCGTAAGACCCATACAAGATATCGTACAAAAGGATGCATCTCCATTGAAGAAAAACTGGATAACATTCGGAGACCAGTTAGGAAAACGAAAATGATGGTTTTCTACAGGAGTTGAACTGAAATCGATAATAGGTGGATTAGAACATGATATGTTTCTTCTATTTCTCCTGTTAGATGACATTTTATTTTTGGGGATGAAAAACTTTAACTCACAATAGCAACTTATATACTAGTTTAAAGAATCTTATGTCATATCAAAGAAAAAAAATTTAAAAAGTTATGTTAATTTAAAAACGAAATTATTATATTTTAATAATTAAATAAATATTTTATTTATGTGTCTTCATGTATAAATAGACTTCATTTAACATTCATTCACCATCAAAATTATCTCCATTTTTCATTTCATACATCTATGGATGAAAATCAATACTCTTCCCAACCCGCTCCTAAATCATCAAGTTGGATCATGAGCAAATGGAGACGTCCAAAGAATCAATCCGAATCTTCAACTTCGGATGTTCAAAACCCGGGTGGACAAACTAATCGAGCTACTGTACAAAGATGGCTATTCCAGATGATGAATCAGAAAAATGGTCAAAAGATGTTATGGAATTTTATAAAAATGGAGATGCCCCTTTTGTTATTCTGCTATCTTTTTAACACCCATAAAACTTGACAAGAATTTTTGGGGTGTTTTATTAGGTTACAGACGTAACGGTTATTTAAGCGCAACGGTAAAATTTTCTACATATTCTTAATAGATCTTTTTTATTGTATTAATAAATGTATTTTTATACAGCATGTTGAAGGTTGGTTTTAAGAATGATGAATTGGAGACACAGAGAGCTAAACAAAGATGGATTGTCAAATATGCGTTGGACTATACTACCTCCACAATTTTTTGACTTCTTAACTGATTCGTGTAGCAAGCATGCTGTTTCATTTGCTGATGGAAAGTTCAACCCGTATCCCTCCTTTTTAGATGTCGATTATGTATACTTTCCTTTTTGTATTCAGAGTGAAGAATGGGTGCTTGTTCGAGTGAATTTGCGTACAATAAAATTGGACATATTTAGTGGTGAAGAAATAGGTGATGATAAATTTGGTCGATTGATTCATCCGATGTTGATTAAAGTGTCTGTCTATTTCAGCGCTTTATTGGTAAATCTTCGTTTTTGGAAAAAGACAGGTCAAGCAGAAAAACCCTTTGGGATTGAAGTAAATGAAGATTATGTTACACCACCACAAGCGTTGAGGGGTAATGAAGGTGTTTATGTTTGTATGTTAATGGAACATTTAGTTACTGGAAAACCGATAGATTGCGGTGAAAATTTTAGAGAAACCTGTAAGTTGCATAGGCGCTTCATGGCTGATCAGTTGTATTTCTGGCGTAGCTTACTCCGTCCACGTTAAAATATTAAGTACTTAGTTTCAGCCACTTTCTTATTTTGTGTGCTTGTTATTGTAATTTAAAGTTAATCTTAGCTATTGAATGAAGATTTAAAATTTATGTTAGTGATGTTTATAGTAGCGTGTTATTTATTCCTAATGATAATAATTTTCGAGAAATGAAAATGTATAACGAATATGTTACAATTTTTTTAATAATTTAAAAATATAAATAAGAAATCAATAAATTTTTTTCTGTACACAGATAATATTTTCTTTCTGTCAACACATAGCATGTCTTCAGTATTTCCTGTCAACACATAGCCTGTCTTCATTTCAAGCTCTTAGAATCAATTTTTATACTGCTGTCAATAATGAGCAGACTACCCGTAATCAGACCTCGCAGACTGCATTGGCACAAGTAAGATGTAAATTGTAGTACACATCTTACCCACTTTAATATACAAGCTCTTACTGTCAGTTTTAATACTTCTTATCACGTGATCAGTATTATGTAGATAAGAAATATATAAACAAGACAGTAGAACTATTTTGATCAGCATTATGTAGATAAGTTAATATTGATGCTGCAATGTGTGTAGGAAGGTTTTGGAGGAGGACGTATATGAAAGAAAAATACCATTTTTTTGGTTGGAGATTTACTTCTTCCCAAGGTTTAGTGTAGAGTAATTAATTGGTTGGAGAGAATGTGGACAAGAAGAGAAGGAAGATGGCTAGAGAGAATGTGGCTGGAGAGTTGGCTTGTTGATGTTGCTATTTATAGGCAAAGATAGAGAAAATATGATGCAATAATACTTCAAATAATATTAGTAACATAAAACGTTAATACAAATACACGTTAATAAAAATCAAAATCATTTCACCATTAAGGTTCGTTCAAATCAAAATCCCATATTTGTGATGGTTGGCTGGTTGCGTCAAAAACATATTCACGAAAATCTTCAGGGTTGACATATGCTGTTGGTTGATACGGATTACTGGTTTCATTTGCCCTTGATTTTCTTGAAACTTGAGACGGAAGTGGGGCTCTGCATTGGTCACGATTATGACCTTGTGTGCTACATCTACTGCATACAACTTCTTTTATTACCTCCCCACGTGACGGTATGCGCTTATTTTCTCGTGGTCTGCCAGCTTGTCTTTTATTCATCAGCGGTGGCTGCACAGACACAAAATTAGCAGGTATCTCCCACTCAGATGGTGCTGGTAAAGGATTTATTGACTCCTCATGTGTAGCCTTATATATATCTTTACTAAACCAGTTTAAAGCCCAGTGACTACAATCTGTTATATTTAAAAACCTTGAAACAGCAATTGCATGACCACAAGGTAAACCAGAAAGTTCCCATTGTCTACAACTGCATGTTCTGCTCCACAAATCAACCAAACCTTTTTTACCACCGTCTGCAACCTCAAATGTGTGATCATCGATTCCGGTCACCGTCCATGTTGCACTTTTTGCAATTCTTCTTGTTATTTTATTTTCTGCCCATTTTGTAAGACTATGCGGCAAATCAGCTACAAAAATTAATATGTTAAAATTTTTAACAATATATATATAAATATTGTATACTAGTTTTATGTAAAAATATTACCTGCAATCTGTCTACGATTAAAATACCATTTTTGTAGATATTCTCGAAAAAATTCAATGAGCCCAATAATTGGTAGTTTTCTAGCATGTCGTGACAGCGCATTGATAGACTCAGCGCTATTAGACGTCATAATATTATTACGACTCCCTGAACTGTGTGCTCTTGCCCATTTCTCAAACCCGACATTTACTAAAGTATTTTGAACGCGTGGAAGTACGGCGGTGAGTCTATAAAACCGCTCTTCAAAATCAGAAACTCTATAAGCTTTACACGTCTGCCACCATAATGACTCGTATTTTTTTCCTTTCATTGACTTTAATCGCAGATTTACCATCAAATGACGACAACATAAGCCGTGATATGCATTTGGAAAAACAGCTCTGATTGCCATATCAATTGAGGCAGCTCTATCAGATATAATTGTCAAATTAGGATTATCACCAATACAATCTTTAAGTTTTGATAAAAACCATTTCCATGACTCTCCGCTTTCTGTTTTACCAACACCGTATGCAACTGGTAATATCTGATTGTTTCCATCCATACCTACCGCCAAAAACATGGTACCTAAAAACTTTCCTTTTAAATGTGCCCCATCAATCACAATTAACGGCCGTAAAAATTGCACAAAACTTCGAATCTAAAAAAATAAATAATGTTAGAATTATTAATATATTATTAAAAAACAAAGTCAAATATTTTCTTACCGCTGCACCGATCGCGACAAATAACATTTCAAAACGTCCCATTTCATCTACAGCAATGTCAGTGACCGTACCCGGGTTTGCTTTCTTCAAATTGTAGCAATAAATAGGAAGATGTGAAAACGATTCTTCTGGAGATCCTTTTAAAAGTTCGAGCGCGTAAGCCTTCCAACGCCAAGCTTGAGCATACGATATGCTAACTTTAAATCTCTCCTTAATATCATTCATAATTTCTTTACCTCGGTAAATTCGACCACTATCCTTTAATTGGTCTTTAATGATATGACCCAATACTTTTTTGTTTGCTTGACGAATATTGGGATAGGTTTGTGTTCTTGAACAAGTATGTACTGATTTAAAATATCTAACTTGAAATATACTTGTATTTTAAAACAATGGGCACGGATACACCATTCGCAACCATCGTTACGACATGACGCCTCAAATCTACTTTTGGATGATTTAACCACTTTATACTCAAAACATTCGTTAAGGCACGTTGTACCCAATTTCAGTTGTAATTCTTCTTTGTTGTTGAAACAATCACCTTCAGAAATAGTTGACAACCCAGAACTGGTATTTTGAGTGGATTATTTGTAGGATCCGCTAATGACTCCGGTTGTGAAAAAAATATGTCTTCATGAACTTTATACTCGAAATGATAGGAAGACGGATCATTTTTTTCATAAAAATACTTATTTTCTTGGTTTTCATAATCACATTCTTGCTTAACATCACTGTAACTCTTGTTATCCACAGGATTATCATTTAAATCATAACTAAACTTTTCAGTGTCGTTTGTAAAATTAATTTTTTCCTCGTGGACAGCAAAGCTACTACCAACATCACCAGATTCTTCACTCACGAATAACGTAAAAATTTTGTTTTGACCATTAAAAACAACATTCATAAAGTATACTAAATCTTGATCATCAGAAATATCAATAAAATGAGTATAGGTAGACATTTTATATGATAATCGTAAATTACTTTGAATTCTCAGTTTTGAGGAAATAGTATCTTTTAACTCAACAAACGTTATATTACTAGATAAACTAAGAACATGTCTAACATATTTACCTTTTAATGGTAGATATTCTTCAACACCATTTACAAATTGCCATTTACCACCACTGCATAGTATGATATTAACCGACATTTAAGAAGAATGTAAGACAATTTTAAGAAGATGGATGTGAAGAATGTAAGATTATTTTAAGAAGATGGATGAGAAGAATGTAAGATTTGTTAAGAAAAAAGGATGAGAATAATGTAAGATTTGTTAAGTGTAAAGAAGGTATTATATAGGGGAAAAAAATTTAATTAAAAAACAATTAAAAATTAAAAAATCTCGGAATTTAATTAATAATTTTAAGAATTTAAAAAAATTAAAAAAAAATGGGCGAGGAGGGGTATTTTAGTAATTATGGGCGAGGGATCCACATAATCACTCGCTGACTCAGCGAGGACCAGGCGAGGGATGCCACGTGGGCGAGGGATTATGTGTATCCCTCGCTGGGCACAAATAACGAGGCGAGGGATTATGTGATTCCCTCGCTGACTCAGCGAGGAGTGCCACGTGGCGGCTGCCGATTGGTTTTTTTTTTAAATTTTCGGATTTGACTGGTTATTTTGGTAAATGGTTATGGTCAAATGGTTAGTTTGGTAATTTTCCCTTTAAAATTTGGGGGGATTTCTAACAATATTCGACACCAGAAGTATTTGGTCTGACGGTACATAGGTGTTCGTAAAAATATGTCATTCACATAAAGTTGAGGTTTTAAGTTTTATAGTTGATTCATGTGTGAATTTAAAAGCATGATTTAGTGAATTTGTGAATTAGTCGTTGTAGCAAAATTTTGTCTTTAACGCCTCTTGTTGTACGAAAGAAAATATATATTGGAAAGAGAACTTTTAACAAAGATTTAATTACTTATGCAAGCACATATGTAGACGCTCATACTTGTATACAAGCACATATGCAGACGCTCATACTTGTATACAAGCACATTGAATACTTGAAGCTATTTCACTCAATTTCCTAAATCAGCTACTCTTTAAATTGTCCATCAACAACCCAACAAGAGATTAAACTAACACGCTCATCATTGACTCAGCAAGGGTCATATTCCATTTTAATTTTTACATGTTTAACTAGATTAAACTTAACACTTTAGCTATGGTTCATACCTTTAATTTCATCACCATATCATGTCACTGCACTTTTTATAATTAGATACATAAAATTCGAGCATCCTATCTAGGTGGGCAAATATTCGTACTTTTGATTTCATCGTTCTCGTCATTTCTTGTTTCCTTTCACATTTTATCTTATTTGTCTTTCTATATATCTTATAAGACGTTAACGCCGTGTTTAAAAAGTTTTAGCATTTTCTAGAACAATAAAATTGAGTCAATTATTTGCCTCGTGTTTATCTTCTTCAAGAGACATTGTTCCATCTACCTCTTAATTTGTTAACACTGTCATCAATGGTCTCCCTTCTTGCTCTTATTCAAACTCGATGCTCAAACTAAGACCTTATCCCACAACGACGTCCTTGTGATCCTTGGAAGTGTAAAGAGGAGGAAAGAGATTGGAAGATGTGGAAGGGTAGAGATAGCGAGAAACTAGTCATCATGGGTGGTCGTGAGTGGTTTTATATTAGAATGACGAGAGGGGGGAGAGAAGGAAAAATGTGAAGATTCGGACATAAAGAAGAGCGGGGAGACTTTCGTTTTTATATTAGACTTTATTTGTTGAACTACAATACTTAAACAAACACCTCTCATCCCCATTAATAACAATACCACAAAGCAAGATGATACAAAATGAAGTCACTTGAAATAACAACATTTCTATCTTTGAACAAAGTCAACAAACGTTTAAAATTTGACGTTTGATCAACTTTAAAGAAAACACCAATTAGTAGTCTCACTTTAGAGTTAACTGTCTTCGATCTCCAAAATGAGACTACTAATGGGTGTTTTCTTTCTTGAAATACCACAAAGCAAGATGATACAAATGAAGTCACTTGAAATAACAACATTTCTATCTCTAAAGTGTTAACACATTTCACAATCTCATCTTAATATACATGAATCTTCCACAAACCATTCACCATCTCTTTCTTCTTGTCATCACTCTCAACAACAACAATCATCAATGGCTTCAACCCCACTCACCCTCCTCAACTCATCATCATCTTCTCCACCATCCACCGTCTTCCACCACACCCCACCGCCACCACCACCGCCACCACCACCACCGCCACCACCTTCCCCAAAAAAGCCCACCCCACAAAATCCGGCTACCTTCCGATCAACACCACCACCGGCTCCGCCATCTTCTACGTCTTCTACGAGGCCAAGAACCACCACAACCTCTCAATCTCCGACACCCCACTTCTCATTTGGCTCCAAGGTGGCCCCGGGTGCTCATCAATGACCGGAAACTTCTTCGAAATCGGCCCATGGCTTGTTGCATCTTCTCTGAGGCATAATGTCGAACACCTTACGCTCAAACCCAATGCAGCCTCATGGAATCGACTGTTTGGTCTTCTGTTTCTTGATAACCCGATTGGAACTGGCTTCAGCATCGCATCATCGGTTGAAGAAATCCCACGAGATCAAACCACTGTGGCGAAACATCTGTCAATTGCGATCAAGAAGTTTATTGGGTCAAACTCGATGTTTGAATCACGCCCAATTTACATCACTGGTGAGAGTTACGCGGGAAAGTATGTGCCTTCAATTGGGTATTATATCATCAAGAAGAACGAGAATTTATCGGTGTCGAAAAGGTGAATCTTATTGGATTAGCTATTGGAAATGGGTTCACTGACCCTGTGACACAAGTGTCAACCCATGCTCAAACTGCTTACTTTCTTGGATTGATTAACTTGAAACAAAGAACCCAATTGGAAAGACTTCAGCTTGATGTTATTCGGTTGACGAAAGATCATCAATGGAATCGGGCGACACACGCGAGAGCCAAGATGTTAAACATGCTGCAAAACTTGACTGGAATAGCTACATTGTATGATTTCAGAAGGCTGACACCTTACAAGATTGACATGGTGTCTGAGTTTCTATCAGATGTCAAGATTAAGAAAATCTTGAAAGCGAATGTGTCAATCGCGTATAAGAAGTGTAGCGCGGTTGTAGGGTCTGTGTTAAATGATGATTTGATGAAGAGTGTGAGGTATATGGTGGAGTATTTGATGAAAAACAGTGATGTTAAAGTGCTGTTATACACTGGGCAGTGTGATCTAAGGGTTGGGATAGTGGGAATTGAGGCTTGGGTGAAGAAGATGAAGTGGGAAGGGGTCAAAGATTATGTGGAGTCAAAGAGGGAGATGTGGGTGGTCAACGGTCAACTTGCAGGGTATGTTCAAAAATGGAGGAATTTGGTGACTGTTGTGGTGTTGGGTGCTGGTCATTTGGTGCCTGCAGATCAGTCAGTGAATTCTCAAGCAATGATTGAAGATTGGGTTCTTGAAAGAGGGTTGTTTGTTGATGAACAGATGGTTGCGGGTTTGACCAATGATACACGAGTAAGTCAACGCTGATCGGTGTCGAGTGCAAGTGTGAGGAATGTAGGATCTTGGTAGAATTGTGTATGGTTAGGGAGTTTTGGTCAACTCTTGTTGATGTAGATTGTAGATTACATTTGTGTAGGAAGTTATAGAATTGTGTGTAATTAGAAAGTTTTGATTTTGAGCAACTAATGTTGTACATTCTCCTATTATGAAAGAAGCAACGCCATGAACAGTAACTCAAGGGTATTTTCGGTATTTGATCGTTTCTCGGGCTCTGTGCCGTGCCTTCTTATGTGATATCCGCCTCTTTTCTTCATTTGGTGGTGGTGGTTGCGGAGGCGGTGGGCGATCGGCTCTTGCCACCGCTTCGTTTTCACCGGCTGGCCGTCGAATTGAAACACCGATGGTTGTTTGTGCGTTTGTTGGTGTAGACGGTGCTAGGGTCCGCCTCCCTACCGTGCCCTCACCGTTGTGTGCTCTCGGTGGTCGTCCGATGGGCCTTACGATTTACAGATCTGAGGTTCAATGCAAAGAAGAAGGCGGTGCTGGTAGCGGTGCAGGCGGTGTTCCCCTAGGCCGGGCGTCAGGGTACCGTCGGTTCTTCATAATCTCTCCGTTACTCTTTTAGGGTTTTCGGATGCCATTGCCCACTGCCGCCGGCGCCGTCGTCGCGTGCATCTGTTGATGGTGGCGGCTCCGGCCGTCGGTGGTGGCATCTCCTCGAAAGTCGAGCGTCGCCTTTAAACACCCTCAGATGTTAGATGGTGCCGGTGGTGGGTTTTCTGGTTGTGGTGTTCATCGTGGTGGGATTTGTTGGTGGTCGCGGTGGTGCGTTTTCTGGTTGTGGTGGTGGTCGTCGTCGTTCATGTCGGCGGGTGGTTGGTGGTTGCGTGCGTCGGTGGTTGCTCCGATGGACCCATGTATCGCCGCTTTCGGGGACGGTGGTGCATGTTGGGATCGGCTTAGATCTGACCATTTCGACACCGCCAGTGGTCCGTTGACCTCCTTTGGTGGCATCTACGCGACCGTCACCATCGCTTCCACCTGCACCGCCACCGTCTACCAAACTCCGTTAGTTCCGTTACCAAAATCCGTTAGTTCCGTTAAGTTTTACATACACGCGTCGTAAGCACACACTAGTTGTCGTTTGACGTTGGTTCCGTTACCAAACTCCGTCTACCAAATCCGGTGATTTTCCGTTACCAAACTCCGTTAGTTCCGTTAAGTTTTACATACACGCGTCGTAAGCACACACTAGTTGTCGTTTGACGTTGGTGACCTAAATAATAATTAATAATGTTAATTTAATAATAATCTACTTGATTAGATGATTATTGTGTTATGCTTATGTGTTTACGCGATTTAAAGACTATTCGGGAATTTTATCGCGTAATGCAGAAACGCGCGTGTTATTTCGTATGTCTTGTGTTTTTATAAAATAAAATATCTAAGAGTTACCATTAGTTTATATGTTAATATTATTAAGTTAAAAACACATTACAAATAGTTAAAAGCTTAATTTTTATAAAAATAACAAATGCAAGTTTAGAGGGGGTATAAATGTAAATTTGTTAAAATAAAACACCCCAAACCCCACCCTTTTCCCCATTCCGTCGACCTGCAGCCCTCTCCCTCCCTTCTCTGCGTTTTTCAATCTAAAACCCTCAAATCTTCATGATTTTGATCGATTTCAAGTGCTAGAACGCGATTTGGATCTTCATTAACAAGTATACACGCGAATTGAAGGTTAGTTTTGATGTTTTTATGGGTTTCTTGACTTGGCCGAACCCTGCTGCGAAATTAGTGTTCAATAAGCTGAAATCTTGATGTTTTGATGTTGTTCACATGTTAGTTAGGTTGTATGTATGTTGTTTAAATTGATTATGCAAGAAAACAACACTTTTGATTGATTGATTATGAAACTTGATGAACATGAACCCTAATTTGAAAATTTTGGGGATTTTATGGAATTGATTGTTGTTTGATGTTATTAGGATGTTAATTAGTTAGTATGAATGCTAGGAAACATGAAACATGCGTATGTATATGCTTTCATGTGAAATGTGTACACGTTCTGATTTCTGGCAGATTGCATACCCTGTTTTCATCATGACATAACCAAATGAAGACGAATCCAAAAGCTGGTTTTCTTGAGTCTAACATGTTCCTCATGGAGTCTAGTTTTCAAAACCTTCAACCTTTTCCAATTTGGATGTGTAAAACGTGAGTTATGATCATTTTAGTGAAGGGTGGTCAGAAACAAACTTTCTGACAGATTCTGAGTATCATTTTGTATGTGCCACAAACAGGTCATAACAGGTCCAAATGATGTGTTTCTAGTGCCCGAATTGTTTGTTACTGAGTCTAGTTTCCAGAAAGTGTAACCACACTCCAATTGGAGGTGGTTAAATTGGTGTTTTACCTGTTTTGGCTAGAAGGGTCAATTCTGCCCTCTTGGACAGAATGTATGTGTTGACTTGTTTGATATGTCATTTTCATTTCATAAAACCTGAGACCAAACCCTATGGTCAAACATTTGTCCTTGGAATCCTCTGAACTCCAGAAAAAGAATTAACCCAATATCTATTTTCAAATGGGAGTTATGCACAATTTGGCAAGCTAACTCCAGCAGCCCTCCGGTTGAGAGCTGCTGTAACATTTTGAGTTTTTCTAGTAACTCCAGACCCTTAAAACCTAAAACAACTTTTCACATACTTAATTGACTCATAGGAGAGCCTACCGGAGTTTGGCCTTGGCCTAAATCCTTGGTTGGTTATGTGTTTGACCGTATCGTCCGAACACCTAGAATCTGCCCGAAAACACAGATTCTGGAAAACGAATACCTACAACCTGTAACATATTTACTTGGATTTTGCGTGTAATGTTAGTAATACTAGAACTTATTTTGATGGTATAAGTTGTGAATTGGACATGTTGAATGTGTTGTGATTAGTATGGATGATTATTTGGTAGATTATCTGTTTTGACCCGTATATGCTAATTCATGGTTATAGGTCATATAAGTAGGTTATGCATGATCTAACCTGTTATATGATACACTAGTTGTGTTATGAACAAACTGAGTATGCTAGATACTAAGAACTTACATGACTTGTATGTTATATGCTCATGTCTGTTTAAATGGTTTACAACACATAATGTCACCAACGGGTCAAACGGGTCAACTGGGTCAAACATGTCTATTCCTCTAAAACCTTGAGTCCTTGGTTATGGTGCACTTAGGGTTTCTCATATTCACTGTTTACATAAACTCATGTACTTGCGTAATCTAGGTAACCTTTGAAGGTTGAGTGTTCACTTTCTTTCAAGTAAACTCTAGTACACAATACGCGTATCAAGTGAGTATTTCTATACCCCTTTTTCTTATTTTCACACTTTGGGGTGAAACATGTTACTTATTAATCATTTGCACTTGTAAACGTTTGGATTCTTGTAAACTTATGCAATTTACTTGTGAGTTGTGGTTAGTTGAACTTTTGTGGTTACCATGTTATGGCGTTATATGTACAATCATTAACTATTGCTAGCCCAGCGAAGTCATAGATCTATGGGTAAGACAAGCCTGCTTGGTTGATCCAAGTACACTTAGCTGATCGTGTATACTTTTAACGTTAATAGAATATTAACGTCGTTTGATACTTGTAAAACATTGTCGAGGTTTGATTGTTGCATTGTTCATAACATCCCTAATCACTTTATTCACTAACTTATAACTTGAATTGCCATCTTTTATATATACTTATGTATTGAAAACTATGGAATGCTCACCAACATTTTTTATGTTGACCTTTTATTTTTAACATGTTTCAGGTAATAGCGTTATGTGGCTGTGAACAATCGTAACTCTCACGCCTCGACGATTCCGCCGTCAAGGTTGGGGTGTGACAGATTGGTATCAGAGCCCATAACTATAAGGATTAGGTTATTAGAAATGGTGACCTAGACTATAGTTGCATGAACCTTATAGAAAGATCCTTATACTTTTGAGCTTACATATTGCTACATAATGCTATGCCTTCTTATGTACAATTTGATGCCTTAGCATAGGATTGCCTAAACTTAGTTACTTGTCTCCCTAAACTTCGACTCTTTGACTCTCCCCGATAAATGAACTTCCTAAACTTATTCTCAACGACATGTGGAATCTACACTTATCATCGTGGCTTCAATTCCTTAGACTTTATGTCTAATCTATGAAAATCTCATCAAGGTTTTGATTTCATGAACCAAAGAAAATTTGTGTGACACATAGACACCTGTATTCTGGATTTCCTGGCAAAAGGCCTTCGGGCTAAGGCAAGCATATCGCATAAATCTCACTACGAGACCAGTTATGCTTACCTGGGGATTTCTGGGATGAGTGATAAACTATGGTCAACGTACACAAGTTTCTAAGGTAAATGGGTCAATTTACCTTGACGTGTCAACGATTCCAAATGGTAATGCGTTACCAAATGGAACCATCCTTTTGTATCTTAAAAATCGTTGAATCCTTGAACTAGTTTATCATCAAAGTTTAAATACTTTCTCATTCTTAACCTAAATAATATTCCTGTTAATATTAACATATCCTACAATTCAACTCTTACGTTTAAACGCTCAACGTGTAACGTGTAACAGTATTGAACTCGTCATTTCATGTAACTACCTTCTTATCTTGACCAACGTGAACATGGATTTCAATAGACCCAAAGATATTGAGAATCTAAACCGTATGGTCTTTAAAACTTTAAACCGTTACTTAAGATTCCAAAATCCTCTTAAGGATGTGTCCCATAACTAAGAACATGTAAAGCTGTAGATGGAATTCCTACATCTCAGGATACTTTGCTAATTGAATGATAACTTTGTCACCACTTATAAGTACGCGTGTCTTCAAGAAGGTTATGGTTGATCTCATATCTTGAGAAGTCCTTGTGTTTTCCTTTCGATTGTGAATCAAATGTTCACATCTCGTATTGGTGTTGAATCATTTGACCTAGATTTCGTTTTCCCGACTTAAACCATCCAAGATTTGGACACCATCATAACTAATTCTGTTACCTCAAATCTTAACCTTAAATTTTGTAAGCATGATTTTTTTTTCCTTTTGTTACATTGATGTAATTTCTAAATTTCTAATTTAGATACTTTTCCTTTCGTTGTTAAGTCGAACCTTGAACCGTCTGCACCATGAGAGATACAAGGGTTTGTAAGTCAATCTAGACTAAGAACACTCGTATCACCTAAATGATTCTATCTCGTCAAAACAGGGGTGATTCCCTTACTTTGATGAATCTCTATTCGTTTCGATAAATGGTTTCCAATTGTGTGTTTTATGATATTTCATCCTCTGGATTAGGGTGATTTCCTTATCTTGAGGATTGACTTCAATTATTCTCATTGAAACTTACACTTCGTAAATGACAAGATCTCACCAAAATAGGATTGAAACCCGTACTTTGGTGACAAATGTCAATTTTCGATTATTTTCTTGTTATTATGAAATTCAATCATCAAGATAGGCGTGAATTCCATACCTTGATGATAATTTCATTTTTATGGATTGTATTTTCTCAAAGGAAATGACCTCGTCAAAGTAGGAGTGAATTCTGGATTTTGATGAAGAGGTTCATTTTGTTATATTTTGTTTTTGTAAAACGTCATCGTTAAGATAGGAGTGAATTCCCTTACCTTAATGGTGAGTACCTCGTCTTATTTCTGTGAATCCTCAACAATTGGTTGGGATCAAACTGGTTGATTGGTAAGTTAGTGGTCATATCTTGAGAGTACACCATCAAGTTAGGGGTGTAAACCATACCTTGATGACTATTCTCATTTCTTGATCTTCAACTTACCATGGTTGTAATCAAGTGACGAGAAACATGTAGTAACTTGAAGGGTGGATCAATGTTGGTGATTCGACCTATCAAGCCAAAGCATGATCTCTGAACTTGAAAGAAGACTCGATCGTTTTAGGTTGATTTTAATTCCAAGCTTGAAGCATTTAAATTCTTAAATCGATTTCTTCCCCTTTATCTTCATGTTTTGACTCGATCTAGCTACATCGAAGCATTTATTCCTTACTTATCAACTTTCATCTTGAGATATCATCAAACCCATAAGTACAGTCTTCCTAAACAATCTTTTGTCAAATAAAGATATTATCAAATACCTATCTTACTGTTTGATAAATTACGTATGCAAAACTGCATTTGGAAATTTGTTACCTTGCAAAACATGGTTACAAATACCTTTCTTATTGTTTGCGTCATTTCTTGAATCGTTTTTGAATCTTTAACCTTGAAAATCATTGAATTCTAACTTGGTTTTGAACAACAAGACTCGTTAGTATCCTCACTGCGATGTGGATATAATGGTTCATAAACCTTCATAACTTGTAATCATGGGTTTGGCATCAAAGAAAAGACATAACTTGGCATGTGTCCAAGTGTCTTACCTTTACATATGACAAAACCTAATCTCCATGTTCCCGTAAATCTTCTGTTTAACTTTCCTCATCCCTGAATGCCTCTTATCTTAGCTGTCATAATGACAATGGGTGCATTATAGACCGATTGGCTAAAAACTTCAATTCGACCCATTATCTCACAACGTCGAGAAATTGACCTGTATCTGTGTCAACTATTCGTATACCGTGGTATGACGTTAAAACATCGATCGATATCTTGAATGATTGATTCATTCTTTGTTCTTTCTTAACCATAGTTGTGAAGTTATTCCAAGATCTTCGCATAGCGTGTTATTCTTAGACCAATGTTTGGTCAAAGGAGAAATACATAGTCACAAGATATGCGTTAAGATCGTTTCATATGGTGACATTTGGGATTCTTAAAATTCCGACGGTTAACATTTCTTACCATTGTTGGTCTTTTATTGATATCTAAACATCACCTTACCATGAAATTATATTCTGGAAGTTGTGATTTATAAGTATAATATACGATGGTAACTTAGCATCGCTTTCCAACATTTCATCTCAAAACGTCTTACATTTTACTGATAGGGTTCAAATTGGCATGCATTATGCCAAGAATCTTGTAAGATTCCATCAAGTGAAGCGTTTCATCTGTAATTAAACGTCAATCACTGTTAGTTTGAACACTTATCTTTCATTTTAACTCTTTTGCTCATTTAAGTTCATTCTAAATTTCGAAACGAAATTCTTTAAAGTAGGGGAGACGGTAACATCTTGTATTAACGTTCATTGTTAATCAACGTAAAAGCTTATAATGATAACTAGGAGCCACACACTTTAGACACTCTTTTTACCTCTAATGGCTCTGTCATTGCACATAAAGTAAACACTAAAGCGGTCAGCTTAATAGAGGATGAATTTTCTTCTTTTGATACCTTATCGAAACCTGAAAGTTCTTCAGAATGTATCTCAGGAAATAAAAACACAAACTGTATCAAGAAAGAAAAAGAGAATCACTATGATCTATCTGTGGCTTCATGCTCACCTTCTGATTCACTTGAGAATGTGAGGATCAAATGTAGTCCAAGCGTCCTCATCTTGTCATCTCAGCCTCCTCGTAAACAAATTTCGGGACGAAATTTCTTAAAGTAGGGGAGAATGTGACATCCGGTGATTTTCCGTTACCAAACTCCGTTAGTTCCGTTAAGTTTTACATACACGCGACGTAAGCACACACTAGTTGTCGTTTGACGTTGGTGACCTAAATAATAATTAATAATGTTAATTTAATAATAATCTACTTTATTAGATGATTATTGTGTTATGCTTATGTGTTTACGCGATTTAAAGACTATTCGGGAATTTTATCGCGTAATGCAGAAACGCGCGTGTTATTTCGTATGTCTTGTGTTTTTATAAAATAAAATATCTAAGAGTTACCATTAGTTTATATGTTAATATTATTAAGTTAAAAACACATTACAAATAGTTAAAAGCTTAATTTTTATAAAAATAACAAAATGCAAGTTTAGAGGGGGTATAAATGTAAATTTGTTAAAATAAAACACCCCAAACCCCACCCTTTTCCCCATTCCGTCGACCTGCAGCCCTCTCCCTCCCTTCTCTGCGTTTTTCAATCTAAAACCCTCAAATCTTCATGATTTTGATCGATTTCAAGTGCTAGAACGCGATTTGGATCTTCATTAACAAGTATACACGCGAATTGAAGGTTAGTTTTGATGTTTTTGTGGGTTTCTTGACTTGGCCGAACCCTGCTGCGAAATTAGTGTTCAATAAGCTGAAATCTTGATGTTTTGATGTTGTTCACATGTTAGTTAGGTTGTATGTATGTTGTTTAAAGTTGATTATGCAAGAAAACAACACTTTTGATTGATTGATTATGAAACTTGATGAACATGAACCCTAATTTGAAAATTTTGGGGATTTTATGGAATTGATTGTTGTTTGATGTTATTAGGATGTTAATTAGTTAGTATGAATGCTAGGAAACATGAAACATGCGTATGTATATGCTTTCATGTGAAATGTGTACACGTTCTGATTTCTGGCAGATTGCATACCCTGTTTTCATCATGACATAACCAAATGAAGACGAATCCAAAGCTGGTTTTCTTGAGTCTAACATGTTCCTCATGGAGTCTAGTTTTTAAAACCTTCAACCTTGTCCAATTTGGATGTGTAAAACGTGAGTTATGATCATTTTAGTGAAGGGTGGTCAGAAACAAACTTTCTGACAGATTCTGAGTATCATTTTGTATGTGCCACAAACAGGTCATAACAGGTCCAAATGATGTGTTTCTAGTGCCCGAATTGTTTGTTACTGAGTCTAGTTTCCAGAAAGTGTAACCACACTCCAATTGGAGGTGGTTAAATTGGTGTTTTACCTGTTTTGGCTAGAAGGGTCAATTCTGCCCTCTTGGACAGAATGTATGTGTTGACTTGTTTGATATGTCATTTTCATTTCATAAAACCTGAGACCAAACCCTATGGTCAAACATTTGTCCTTGGAATCCTCTGAACTCCAGAAAAAGAATTAACCCAATATCTATTTTCAAATGGGAGTTATGCACAATTTGGCAAGCTAACTCCAGCAGCCCTCCGGTTGAGAGCTGCTGTAACATTTTGAGTTTTTCTAGTAACTCCAGGCCCTTAAAACCTAAAACAACTTTTCACATACTTAATTGACTCATAGCAGAGCCTACCGGAGTTTGGCCTTGGCCTAAATCCTTGGTTGGTTATGTGTTTGACCGTATCGTCCGAACACCTAGAATCTGCCCGAAAACACAGATTCTGGAAAACGAATACCTACAACCTGTAACATATTTACTTGGATTTTGAGTGTAATGTTAGTACTACTAGAACTTATTTTGATGGTATAAGTTGTTAATTGGACATGTTGAATGTGTTGTGATTAGTATGGATGATTATTTGGTAGATTATCTGTTTTGACCCGTATATGCTAATTCATGGTTATAGGTCATATAAGTAGGTTATGCATGATCTAACCTGTTATATGATACACTAGTTGTGTTATGAACACACTGAGTATGCTAGATACTAAGAACTTACATGACTTGTATGTTATATGCTCATGTCTGTTTAAATGGTTTACAACACATAATGTCACCAACGGGTCAAACGGGTCAACTGGGTCAAACATGTCTATTCCTCTAAAACCTTGAGTCCTTGGTTATGGTGCACTTAGGGTTTCTCATATTCACTGCTTACATAAACTCATGTACTTGCGTAATCTAGGTAACCTTTGAAGGTTGAGTGTTCACTTTCTTTCAAGTAAACTCTAGTACACAATACGCGTATCAAGTGAGTATTTCTATACCCCTTTTTCTTATTTTCACACTTTGGGGTGAAACATGTTACTTATTAATCATTGCACTTGTAAACGTTTGGATTCTTGTAAACTTATAGCAATTTACTTGTGAGTTGTGGTTAGTTGAACTTTTGTGGTTACCATGTTATGGCGTTATATGTACAATCATTAACTATTGCTAGCCCAGCGAAGTCATAGATCTATGGGTAAGACAAGCCTGCTTGGTTGATCCAAGTACACTTAGCTGATCGTGTATACTTTTAACATTAATAGAATATTAACGTCGTTTGATACTTGTAAAACATTGTCGAGGTTTGATTGTTGCATTGTTCATAACATCCCTAATCACTTTATTCACTAACTTATAACTTGAATTGCCATCTGTTAGGTCTAGATTGTATAGGGCTAGATCAATTTTGTATAGGCTTAGTACTTGAAAATCAAGTCTTGTAATTAACATTTGTAACAGTCAAAATATATATATATATGTGATTTGAATCTATTGGTTAACCCCATATATGTATGTGTGTTGATTTGTGACTTGACAGGATAAACAATATACTTGGATGGATTTCCTGAAATTGACCAAGTGTAGGAAACATCTACGGATGAACAATTTTGTTAATCCGTAGATATGTTTCATACAAGACCAAATGACCAAGTGTAAGTTCCTGCGGATGATCAAATATCATGAAGTGAAGACTCCTACGGAAGAAGAATTTCCTACGGAAGAACAACTTTGCTACGGAAGACTAAGTCATCTACGGAAGAACAAATATTCTGCGGACGACAAGAATGCTGCGGAAGAACATTATACTTGTGCGATTGCAAATGCCAAGAAGTCAAACAAGTCAACACAATCAATAACAAATCCCGAGAGATCCGGTGTTTCCTTAACCGACTCAAACCATCTATAAATATGAGTCCTAGGTTTCACATCTCGGCGAACACAATCAATCAATATTACGGCGATCAAGAGTTCATTGTGCAACCCTAGCTGCCGTCACATCAACATCAAACATCATTCGATACACAGAATTCGATTGTTCATAGTTATTCATTATTCTTTTGTAATCATTACATTATAATTAATGAAATACATTTGAATTATTATAGATTTCGTCTTTATTGTGTTTCTGTGGTTGTGTTCATCATTGATCATTACAAACAATTAAACGTCAATTAAGTGATAATTCCGCGATCATTAAATTGATTTATTTTAATACTGATAATTCCTGAATTGCGATCCTTGGATTCACAGGTGGTATCAGAGCCATTGGTGCTCATTGATTTAGATCAATTGATCTATCGGTATTAAAATTGTTTAATTGATTTTCAAACAATTAAATCAACGACTGATTTTTCAGCAAGCACTCTCTCATTGCTTGTTTGATTTAGATCTATATTCAAATCAATTGAATACTAGATCTGGGTCTTTGATAGATCTGTCAATTTTCGCTTTTAAGTTTTTATTCATTCGTTTGCATTAAACATGAGTACTTTTGGAGGAGGATCTTATCAACCACCAAAGTTAGAAACAAAAGCTGATTTTAAATCCTGGAAGATCAAGTTCAGGAATCATGTGAACTACACAGATTCTGACTTGTGGGAGTCCATCACACAAGGTCCTTATATTCCACCCACTCTTGGGCCGGATTATAATGACAAAAATTAGCCTATCAGCACTAAGGACTTGCCACCTGATGATGTCAAGAAGGTCAAAGTAGATATTAAAGCATACAGCTTGCTTAGTATGGCTTTGCCTGAAGAAATCTTGATCAGGTGCGAGAACTATAAAACAGCCAATTCCCTGTGGAAGATACTTCACACTCTCTGTGAAGGGAGTGACGAGATCAGAAGCATAAGGAAAGACACCCTTAGATCACAATATGAAACTTTTCATCATATTGAGGGTGAGTCAATTCCTCAGCAACTCCATAGATTTATGTAACTTGTTACTGAGATGAACATCTTGGAGTTAAAATATACTACTGAGGAACTGAACAAGAAGATGCTCCACACTTTGCCTGAAAGTTGGAAGCATACAGTCTCCATGTTCAAGAACACCATAGATCTCAAGACAACTGGTCTAGATACTTTGGTTGCCAAGGTTAAAGCACTTGAACTGGATGAACAAACAAGAAACAAGAGTGTGAGAACTCATGTCTCACCTTATCACTTCAAGGAAACCAAGAATGCTGGAAGTGCATTTATTTCTAATCATGAAGATGGTAACTCTTGTGCTTTGAGTGATGATGAAGAGGAAGTAAGTTTCTATACATCCAAACCCACTAAGAAGTCATCTCAAAGTAAAACTCAAAAGGAAAAGGCTAAATCTACAGAGAAAAGAGAAACATCAGCAACAGTAAACTCAGAACCAATAACTGTGATATTGGATTCTGAAGAATAAAAAGCAGCCTTTGCAGCTTTTAGTTCTAGCTTTCAAGCATATCTTGGAAGTTCCCTTACAGCAGCAAACATCTGTCAGCAAGATTTGGAGGAACTCCCTCCTGATGTAGTAGAAGAGATGGATCTACAATGGCAGATGACGATGATTGCTTACAGAGCCAAGCAATATTTTCGAAGAAATAAAAATCTGGCGGCAGCAAGCAAAACATCGAAGATTGGAGTTGATAAGTCTAAAGTCAGATGTTACAAGTGCAATCTCTATGGTCATTTTTCTAGAGAATGCAATCAACAATCAACTCCACAGTATCAGCAGCAGCAGCAACAAAATCAGCAGCAACAACACTATCAGAATCAGCAGTCGACCTCTCAAAGATCTCTGCATAGACAACCTCAGCTCACATCCCCACCAGCCACAAATACATCAGCAGGACCAAGCAACTCTAAGGAGACAGGGCTGATCATACTTCAGGATGGAACATGTGACTGGAGCCTGTATGAGAAGGAAGTGATAGAGGAGAATCAAGCACTGATGGCACATATGGAAAACAAAGTCCCTCCTATGGCCAGAGAGGTAAAAGACAGGTTATGTTCATCAACATGTGTTGAGGAAGTTGAGAGATATAGAGTCCATGCTCAACAATTGGCTGATAAAGTAAAAAAACTATGGTTTTAAATGAATCACACTTAAGAGAACAAAAACAATATCAAATCAAAATAAACTCTTTACAAAAAGATTTAGAAAAATATGTTTCTGAAAACTACAGTCTAAAAGCCCAAGTTGAGCATCTGACCACTTCCTTAACAAAATCCATGGCTGATCATGCATCCACTGAAGTGAAACTTCAGAAGTTTCAACTATCATCTCAGCAATATGAGAAGTTGCTAAATTCTCATATTGAATCAAAGAACAGGTACAGGTTGGGTTATAATGCTATTGCATCACCTATTAATGATAACTACACACCTTTACCTGAAACAATGACTAACAATTTGTCAAATCATTTTGTGCAAAGCACCAAAATTGACATCAAAGATAGTCAAACAAACAACAATAAAGCTGAGATGATCTACTGAATCAGAATCAATTAAATATAATGAATCAGATTTAGATAACTATGATGACCTGGATGATTCTGATGAACATGATACTGATCAACTGAACATTGGTAAGAATGTTCAAGTTGAAACTGGTCTTCTGCGAGTCCTTGAAGAATCAAAGCTGCAATATCCGCCAAAGCAACGGAACATGCTGAAGACCATTTGCAAGAGGATTGCTGAACTTAATGAAGGATTACAAGAACTGAATCTTCACAAGATTGATAGCTGCGGATCAAGCACAAAAGCACCTTTGTCATCTTCTGATAAAGGTAAGAAACAATCAAACAAGAATCCTTAGAAAGCACCAACTGAAGAATCCGTAGAACACCTGCGGAAAGAGAATGAGGAATCCGTAGAACACCTGGGGAAAGAGAATGAGGAATCCGTAGAACATCTGCGGAAAGCAAAAACTGCCAAGTCCGTAGATCATCTGCGGAAGGCAAAAACTACTGAATCCGCGGACAAGCAACGGAAGAAAGAACCTGATACTGCGGACAAGGTAACAAGAGAAACAAACAAAAATGCTCAGAAAAAGCTCAATATCAAGCAACAAAAGGGAGCCAAAGACAAACAAACAACAGCTAATGAAGAACCAAACAAAAGCAAGAAGAAATCATCTGATGGTTCAGCAAGTGTGAACAAAAACAACAAAAGAAGGCTGAACTTGAAGACACTTCTGAGAAATATTGCAAATGGTGTGATATGAAGAATCACAACACTGATGAATGCTATTTCAGTAGCTACTGTTCCATTTGCAACATGAACAATCACATGACTGATGATTGCTTCTTCAACAAACACTGTGCCATTTGTGACAAAAATAACCATTCCACTCAGGAATGTTATTTTAATAAGAGGAACAAGAAAAAGAGCAAAAAGAAGTCACAAGATACATCATCTGAATCAGATTCTCAAGCCTCAGAAAGTGACAAAGAGACAAAGATTCAGAAAGAACAACAAAAGTCAAAGAAAAGACCCTCTGCTGCAGAAAAGACTTTGAAAAAGAAAGCACCAATACAGTCTAAGACACCTCACAAAAAGGTGGATTTGACAGATAAACAAAGTGAAGCAGCTGATGGTTTCTTTGATAACTTTGCTAAAGGAACTCCTGTGTCTCAATCAAAGCAGAAAGATGAAGAAACTTTCAAGTCTACAGGATTCTCTTCAAAGTTAAGATACCAACCAAAACAAGCCAAGTTGAAGAATGACTCGAATAAGCTTGAAGATACTCAGAAACCTGAATCATCTTCAACAGAATCATCCTCACAACCATCACATCAAAAGAAACAACTAATAATGAAACTTCAAGATTAATTCATGAAGGAGTAACTATAGTTGACACATCTGGCAAATCCAAGACAATTAAGCCTTGGGTTGTCAAGACTAACTAATTTCTTTTTGTGTGCAGGAACAATCATGGAGAGCTGACAACAAGTGGTATGTTGACAGTGGTTGTTCCAGACATATGACAGGCAACTGTGCACTTCTCCATGACTTCAAACATAAACATGCCTCTTATGTGGCATTTGGTGGGGATAAGAAGGGAGGTAAAATTGTTGGTGAGGGAATGGTAACTAATGGTGTTTTAACATTTGAAAAAGTAAATTACTGTGAAAATTTGCAGTATAATTTACTTAGTGTTTCCCAAATTTGTGATCAAAATTATTTAACACTATTTGATAACACTAACTGTTACATTCTTAAGCCAGGGTTTACAGTTCCAACAGACTGGGTACTTCTTCAAGCATCAAGAAAAGGCAACACATATATCTTGGATATGAACAACACAACACTCACACAACATGAGACATGCCTGCTGTCCAAATCTTCCGAAGATGAATCTCAATTGTGGCATAGAAGGCTTGTCCATTCCAACATGAAGAACATGAATAAATTGGTGAAAAATGACTTAGTCATTGGATTACCAAAGAAAGAATTTCATTGTTCTAATCACTGTTCTTCATGTTATAAAGGAAAACAACACAGAGTGTCTCATAAATCCAAAACAATCAACACAAACACTACACCACTCAAATTGCTTCACATGGATCTCTTTGGTCCAACCAATGTGCTGAGCATTGGAAAAAGGCAATATTGTTTGGTGATAGTTGATGATTTCACTAGATTTACATGGGTCTTTTTCTTAAAACATAAGAGTGAAACATCTGAAACATTAATGGACTTTGTGATCAAGATTGAGAATCAACTTGATTTAAAAGTTAAAATTTTCAGGAGTGACAATGGAACTGAATTTGTTAATGCTGATTTGGATTCTTTTTGCAGGACTAAAGGAATAGCTAGACAATTCAGTGCCCCAAGAACTCCACAACAAAATGGAGTGGCTGAAAGGCGAAATAGAACGCTGATAGAAGCAGCCAGAACAATGCTAGCTGATTCTCAGTTGCCCATTACATTCTGGGCAGAAGCTGTGAATACAGCTTGCAATGTTCAAAATAGAACTTTGATAGTCAAAGAACATAATAAAACACCTTACGAACTCTTATTTAAAAGAAAACCTTTTATAGGATATCTTAGAGCTTTTGGGTGTCATGTGTCTGTTTTAAATACTAAAGAACAATTGGGAAAATTTTCTGAAAAAGCCTATGATGGTTTCTTTGTTGGATATTCATCCACTTCTAAATCATATAGGGTGTACATTCCAGAACATAACATAGTTGAAGAGACTCCCAATGTTTCTTTTGATGAATCCATGTTTACTACCAATGTAAAAGGATCATCTTGGTTATTTGATATAGATGCATTAACTGAATCATTTAACACTGGTTATTTGATCAACGCAGGTGCTGCGGATACATGTTATCCCTTTGTGCCCCCAAGTGTGAATGAAGTGCCTTTAACAGCTGACCCACCAAGAGCACAAGTGTCACCTGAACCACAGCAAAGATCAAGTCCGCAGCATGCAGCTACCTCCAGAGAAGCAAACTCTTCATCCCCAGCACATGGAAATTCATCAGCAGATGTACCCTTATCCGTAGATATAAACTCTGGTGCAACTACTGATGCTAGATATGGACAGGAGGTAGTCATTCAACAACCATTGCCAGCTGACCAACATTGTTCATCCGTGGATGGTGATATATCTCCTACGGAAGAACAAAATACTGCTTCCGTAGAACCTCCTGCGGAAGAACAAAATGCTGCTTCCGTAGAACTTCCTGCGGAAGAAGACAAAGCACCCAATCAAACACAAGCTGATCCGAACGACCATGAGCCTTTTGATTATTTCATTGACTCAACTTCTCAGCTGACACCATCTGCTTCAATGGGTTTCACTAACTTGGACTCCACAGTTCAAGTTGATGTTGTCTCAACAAGCAGAGTACACAAGTCTCATCCAACAGACAATATCATTGGGGACTTACATGCTAGAACCACAAGGAGCAAAGGAGGTGTGGCAAACATTTGTTTGTTCACCTGCTTTTTGTCACAAACAGTTCCTGCCAACATTACAGCTGCACTAAAAGACAACAGCTGGATTGAGGCTATGCAAGAAGAATTACAACAATTCAGAAAGCAGAAAGTGTGGACTCTTATAGATTTGCCTCCGGGTCAACATCCAATTGGCACAAGATGGCTTTTCAAGAACAAGCTGGATGACAGAGGTATCATAGTGAGAAACAAGGCCAGACTTATTGCTCAAGGATACACTCAGGAAGAGGGAATAGACTATGATGAAGTCTTTGCCCCAGTTGCAAGGATTGAAGCTATACGAGTCTTCCTCGCTTATGCAGCATTCAAGAGGTTCACAGTCTATCAGATGGATGTGAAGTGTGCTTTCCTTTATGGGAAAATTGATGAAGAAGTCTATGTGGCTCAACCCCCTGGTTTTGAAGACCCTGATTATCCACATAGAGTATACAAGCTTGATAAAGCTTTGTATGGTCTTCATCAAGCACCCAGAAAGTGGTATGATACACTATCATCCTTCCTGCTGAAGAATGGGTACAAGAGAGGAACTATTGATCAGACACTCTTCCTCAAACAAGAACATCAAGATCTTTTGGTGGTTCAAATATATGTTGATGACATCATATTTGGGTCAACCAACAAGAAGCTGTGTCAAAGCTTTGAAGACTTAATGAAATCTGAATTTCAGATGAGCTCCATGGAGAATTGACTTTCTTCCTTGGCTTACAAGTTCATCAGAATCAGATGGCATTTTCATCAATCAAGAGAAGTACATTCATCAAATCTTGAAGAAGTACAATCTTGCTGATTCCACTTCATGCAAGACACCAGCATCAACAATAGACAAGATTGTGCCTGACCCTGCTGGCAAATCCGTAGATCAAAGATT
This sequence comes from Flaveria linearis, assembly GCA_024085815.1. NCBI lineage: Eukaryota > Viridiplantae > Streptophyta > Magnoliopsida > Asterales > Asteraceae > Flaveria > Flaveria linearis. Next base: position 4,066,336 of record CM044009.1, on the reverse strand, counting down.
GTATAGATCAATGATCGGTTCATTAATGTACTTAACTGCTAGTAGACCTGACATCATGTTTGCTGTTTGTGTTTGTGCCAGGTATCAATCAGACCCAAAGGAGTCACATCTGAATGCTGTAAAGAGGATTTTCAGATATCTGAAAGGCAAACCTGCATTAGGACTTTGGTATCCCAAAGATGGAGACTTTACCCTATACTCCTATTCAGATAGTGACTATGGAGGGTGCAACAACAACAGAAAATCCACAACTGGTGGATGTTAATTTTTAGGACCAAGACTTGTTTCATGGCAGTGCAAGAAGCAAACAAATGTATCTGTATCCACAGCTGAAGCAGAGTACATAGCTGCTTCAGCAGGTTGCTCTCAAGTCCTTTGGTTGCAAAACCAATTACTTGATTATGGTTACAATTTCCTTCATACACCAATTCATATTGATAATTCAGCTGCTATGTTTATAACTGCTAACCCAGTTCAACATAGTAAAACAAAACATATAGAAATCAGATACCATTTTCTGAGAGATTGCTCTGAAAAGGGTCTAATCAAGTTAGTCAAAGTAGATACAACCAATCAGCTTGCTGATTTGTTTACTAAAGCATTTGATTCTGTTAGATTCAATTTTCTGATAGAATCTTTAGGATGATTAACTTAGAATAAATCAACAAAGCATATGATTGACTTTGTGAAGAGTAATCGTTAAGGATAACTTAAGTGTCTGTTCGAACATCTATACATGCATTATATATGGGAAATGATAGTAGACTATACTTGGCTATTAAACAAAACTCAATCTGACTTATATCATACTGATATGTGAGTAGGTTCAACTTGAGTGGAAACAAAGCTAAGAGCATGCCAAACTAAAAGCATGAGGTAACTGTCTGTGAGGATTCCATTTAAGAATCAGGAAGGTTTGTTCTCTCCTGATGTGATCAAATCACTTACACAAGCACACTATGTAAAATACTTTATAATATTCTATCTTTGCAAAGTCATATTCCCTCTGTTTTGTGTGAACAAAGACCTGGGAATGTGATTAATAAGTGTGATCTTCATTCTCCCTCTGTTTTGTGTAAACAAAGACCTGGGTTAAAGTTCACCTCTGTTTTACGAAAGTAAAGACCTGGTGACTATGAAGATCATATTTCAGCTCTAAAAAGGAATCACTTGTGATCCATTGAACATCAAGTCCAAGCTATAACATCAAAGCATTCATGAGACTGAAAATTGTCTCAAGATAGAACTTATAACTTAATGTACATAGTCATTAAGTGTGGAATGTAGTGATTTGCCTCACCTACGGAAGACATACTCTAATGATAATTGAATGTGGGACTCATGGTTGCTACTGATTAACAAACTTCACAACATGATAAATTGCATGCCTAGTTGATACAACACTCATGTTTGAATTTAAGTGGATCTATATACTTGCAATCAGATATGTGTTGAATCAACTAATCAACATCAGCAGAAGCCAATTTATAGTATGATCCCTCTATATATATATGCAAGCATGTAACTGTTTCTCAGATGTTTAATTATTATCTCAACTGACTTTCTCTCATTTAGACTGTCATATGCCTGTCATGCCTGTTCACAACTTAAATTTATGATGAATGCAACAGTTTCACATTAATCACAAATTTAGGGGGAGTAGTTCATGCATGAAAAACAATACAAAGCTGATAATTGATTTAAATTACTTTGAAGGAATTGGAACTTGAGCACTAACTTGAATGCAGGATACAGGAAACTTGCTTCCATGTACTAATTGCCATGCAAATAAAGTCAACAATGTCCAACATCAACATTTGATTCTACTCTGTAGATATCATACATTTAAAGTTTTCAAACTTTAAGTTCCGCAGAAGTTTCAGTAATATTTCTCATCCGTAGAAGTAACAGTGAAATTTCTGCATCCGCAGAAGTCACAGTAATACCTCTCATCCGTAGAAGTATTATGTGATTTCTGATTCAGCAGCAAAACAAAACAAATGCATTATTTGAACTTTTACATCCGATGTAAGGTTCCGCAGATGTTAACATCCGCAGAAGTTAAGGTTCCGCAGATGTTGACTTCCGCAGATGTCAAGGTTCCGCAGATGTTCTGCGGAAGAAATAATGCTACTAAACACTTGGGATACGGAAAGGAATAAATGGAAGTGGGCCCAACATAGGAATAAATGAAAGTGGGCCCAACATAATGTGAGCCCAACATAATTAATAAAAGATGTTAATTATGTTCGACTATAAATAAGGTTTCTGACTCTTGAAATTCATTTATAACTTTTACAGAGCACTTTTTCAGATTAACCTAGAATTCGCCCATTTTCCCTCTTTTTCAAAATTTCAAAAAATCAACATTATCCAGTAACCGATTACTGATACTGCAAAGATGGCAAATAGATTTGCTAAAGAGCACAATGTGTGCGCGTTCTTGAACGCTGATGATCCAGCTGCGGAAGGATGTCGAGATATCATCAGATATCTCCGACGATCCAGGCTCTTCTACGCCTTGACGGCTGAGCCTGTGATCCATCAGGCGCACATAATCGGATTCTGGAATTCAGCACGAGTGGAAGAACAAAACGATGAGGAGGTAATAGTGGCTGAGATCCTGAACCGGCGTCTTCAAATCACTGAAAGCACCATACGAAGATGTCTGGAACTGTGAGATAGAGAAATAGGGCACCCCGATGTATTCGAGAATGAATACATAGAAAAGGTATTCAATCTCATGGGGTACGATGGTGATTACGAGAAAGGAGAAATCAAGAAGGGTAGGCTGTGCAAACCGTACAGATTCTTGTGTCACACCTACCTGAAATGCATGTCGAACAGGAAGTCGGGCTAGATAGATTTTCTCGGCATATATCATCCGGAATCATTGGGGTATTCGAGGGGAGAACTTACAACTATGCCAAATACATCTTCAACTGCATGAGTGAACAAGTCAAATTGCAGAAGAATGACAAGATGTATATGTTCCCGAGATTCCTACAACTGATAATCAACTCAGAACTTCCAGGGTTGAACAGAGTTGGCGATGTGTTTGTTCAAGCACACCTGAGCAAGTCAGTGTTGAATAAACTCAGTGGAAAGTATGAGGGTCCGATATGCCAATGTTCGCACATGTTCTAGATCCTCAAGCTGACCTGCCACAAGAGTTGGCATGGCAGATGAAGCAGAATCATCTGCTGATTCTGCACAATCTTCTCACTCTCCACACCAACACCACAACACCAACAACAATCACCACTCCAAACACCACCACTACAACATGAATCATCCAGCCAATCACCCACTCAACAACCACAATCACCAGCAAGCCTAAACACCCAACCAATCTCCCCAATTCACCACCATCAATCACCTGTACCAATATCATCATCATCCACCAAAGATACTCAGCCAGTATCACTTATCAAACAACAATCATCATCATCCCTCAGTCTTCATCTCATCACACTCAACCACTCTCTCCACAACAAATCCAATCCCCCATACAACCACCACCAGAATCTCCACAACAACAATCACCGGAAAGTGCTGGGACTGAACCTTTTGAGGTGACTGAGTCTGTACACTCCGTACACTCAGGAGACACAGAAATTTTATCTGAAGCCAGCACTGTTCCTTTCTCACCAACACACACCGAAGAACAACCCTCATTAGCACATACCGAGCCAATTCCTTCATTGAAAGATGAACAAGCTGCTGATGAACACGGGGAAGTTCAAGATTCTGCTCAGGATGTCACTGCATACCATGAAGATGACTTAAGTGACAGTGACATTCCTGTGAGCAAAAGCTTTCTGGTTGCTAAGTACAACAAGTTGGTACTTAAATCCAATAAGCGAAAACAAAGAATTCTGGAGCTGTACGGTGTAATCCAAGAAAAGGATGAAGAACTGACGAAGAAGGATGCCAGTCTACAAAGACTGAGAGAAGATGCACTGTCCAACAATGAAGTTATTGATCTATTGTTACAAACAAAACGAGAGTTGGAGGCTGCTTTAAAACTTGAGCAAAATAAAAAGGCTGAGCAAATAAAGCAAAAGATTTAGAGATAGAGAGCCTGAAAAGAAAACTCTCTGATTTGAAAACAAAAGTGGAGTCAAGTGCTGAGCCAGCAAAACAATCGGGTAGAGCTACCAAGCCACTGATCTCATACACCCGTAAAAGAAAATACTTTGGAGCTACACAAAAGAAACCAGAGATGAAAGCTCTCCAAAGAAAACAAAACTTCCAACTCCTACTCCTACACCTTCAGTAGAAGTGTCTGCTGTGAAGGTATCCTCCGGAGAAGAAGTAGACAGTGATAAGGAGTGGGAGGAACTAACAAGAATAGAGTCCCCCACTGATGATAAGGGTGGAAAGGCCGATGACCTTCTAACACCGCTGATATCATGGAAGAGAGGCCTGATTCCAGTATGTTCATGACCCTCATCAACCATGGTTTTCCGTATGACATGGTTGAGAGGATGAACACATCAGAGATGGCCAATGCATTGAAAGAATTTGAGTTTGCAAGGTTCATAATCCCTAATTGTGATTATGAAGCCTTTATAACTTTTCAATCATTGGAGAAGATAAGGAAGGACCTGGGCCACTGTGACACAGCAAAACTCACAAAGTACAATATGACTTGCTGGTTACAGGGCCACAATTACAAGCCGCATGAACTTAAAGGAAGAACCACTGGAGAACTGCGGAGGATGATGGAGCATGTGATGAAAGTGGAACTGGAAACGGGAGTTAAATTCAGAACCACTGCTCCACATCCAAAAGAACAAAGCAACTTGCTGCTGATCCAGTAACTGTTGAATCAAAAGATCAGCACAAGGAAAAGGAAAAACTCATCAGAGAGCCAAGGGCAGTGATCCCCGGAAAAGTATGGCCTCTGGGAACAACTGTTCGAGAGATCACCGAGAAGAAATCAACTCTCGTACAGCTGTATGATCATATCACAACTCCCAGTTCTGTGGAAGACAACAGGATTATGGCCTGGAAATATGATCCAGACTGGGATTATGCAATAATCAAGAGGACATCTGGAAGGATTCAATACTTCCATGATGTGGAAGACATGCTCAGCCTTCCGGAGCAAGATATGAGAGATCTACAAAGCATCCCAATGTTCAACTACCCAATCCATCTCAGGGGGAGAGACTTCTCAGCAGCTGTAAATGGTATGAAGACCAGTTTTACTGATGATGTGCTCATGCAAGCAAAGAGAAATGATAAGGAGCACAAAAGAATGATACAAAATCAGAAAAGAAAAACAGCTGAAGTCTCATCCCTTGTAGATGATGAACTGCTGAAGAGAGTGGGATGTACCAGAAGCTCACACACCATCAAATGCATCACTGGAAATCAATTCACGTGTCCTATCTCAGAATGGGGATACGTTGAAAAGAATAAAGAGATGGTGTTGCTGAGAAATATTGAAGGGAAGAAGGGAGACAAAATCAGAATCTTTGATCCAATAGAGCTAAAGATGCTGCATCCCAGCTACACTTCATATCTTCATGATAAATTCTTCCCAAAACTAACAGATGAAAAAGCCCAGAATGATCTCTGCCTGTACGTGCACATGATACAAGTTATTGATAAACTGCATGCAAAGGCACACAAAAGAAGGAGACATGAGGCTGGACTACTGAAGGGGACAACCATAGCTGAAGTGTCTAAGCTCAGAATCTCAGAAGAAGATGAATTAGAGATTGTACATAATGATAGTGTAGTGGAAACACTCACTACGGAAGAAGATTTTTGGGTCTGAGCTATGACACATTGAAGAAGATCAGCAGGATGCAGATCAAGTACAAGTACGATGATCAGAAAACTGCTGTATCTTACTTCTACAACAAAATGATAGCAAGAGTTAAGGAGCTTGCTGTTTTGAAAGACTGATTACAAGGAGCTAAGCCTAAGGGGGAGTATTGTTAGGTCTAGATTGTATAGGGCTAGATCAATTTTGTATAGGCTTAGTACTTGAAAATCATTTGTAACAGTAACAGTCAAAATATATATATATATATTTGCGACTTGACAGGATAAACATATACTTGGATGGATTTCCTGAAATTGACCAAGTGTAGGAAACATCTACGGATGAACAATTTTGTTAATCCGTAGATATGTTTCATACAAGACCAAATGACCAAGTGTAAGTTCCTGCGGATGATCAAATATCATGAAGTGAAGACTCCTACGGAAGAAGATTTCCTACGGAAGAAAACTTTGCTACGAAGACTAAGTCATCTACGGAAGAACAAATATTCTGCGGACGACAAGAATGCTGCGGAAGAACATTATACTTGTGTGATTGCAAATGCCAAGAAGTCAAACAAGTCAACACAATCAATAACAAATCCCGAGAGATCCGGTGTTTCCTTAACCGACTCAAACCATCTATAAATATGAGTCCTAGGTTTCACATCTCGGTGAACACAATCAATCAATATTACGGCGATCAAGAGTTCATTGTGCAACCCTAGCTGCCGTCACATCAACATCAAACATCATTCGATACCACAGAATTCGATTGTTCATAGTTATTCATTATTCTTTTGTAATCATTACATTATAATTAATGAAATATATTTGAATTATTATAGATTTCGTCTTTATTAGTTTCTGTGGTTGTGTTCATCATTGATCATTACAAACAATTAAACGTCAATTAAGTGATAATTCCGCGATCATTAAATTGATTTTTAATACTGATAATTCCTGAATTGCGATCCTTGGATTCACACCATCTTTATATATACTTATGTATTGAAACTATGGAATGCTCACCAACATTTTTTATGTTGACCTTTTATTTTAACATGTTTCAGGTAATAGCGTTATGTGGCTGTGAACAATCGTAACTCTCACGCCTCGACGATTCCGCCGTCAAGGTTGGGTGTGACAGCTTCCAACTGCACCGCCACCGTCTACCGCCTGCACTGTCGTTGTCTACTGGCGGTGGGTAACCCCCCTTGAAAGTCGGTTGAGGCGGAGGAAACCGCATACATCGGTTGTCTGGATGCCTCCGGTGGAGGTTTTCGATTAGCAAGGGTTGCGGTGGAAACCCTAGCGCGACCTTCTTGCAATCTGCAGTTCTACCAAAGATTTTGGGGTTTCCGATCGGTAGCTACATGGTTTGGTTCGGTTGTCAAGCAGTGGCAGGCGGCGATGCTCTCGGTGATGATTCAGGTACGTTCGCTTACATGTCGTCGATACTTTCGGTGATGATGTCGGTTCGACCACTTACATGCAGGCCTTGCATCTTTGCCGAGGGTAGGCCCGATCTTCGATTCGGCATGTTTTCCTCATGCTTACGGTGGGTCTGTTGGCCTTTCGCGTCCCTATTGTTGTCGTTGGCTGTCTTTGTCCTTTCGAGATGATCTCCTATTTTGGATATCTGATGTGTTGGCGTCGATGATGCTAAGCGAATGCTTATCTGAGACTGCTGTTTGTTGTTGTCGATGATGATGGGCATGTCTTCATCCGAGACCACTGCCTATGATTTATCTGTGATTTTTTATGAGAACCGTGTCGTTGCCTTGGCTTGGCATCCATTTTCGTTATGCAGCCGCAATCGAGTATCAGTTCAATTATTGTTATACGTGTATTAGAAAGTATTCTCGGTTGGTTATCTTATTATGTTGTGAAGTAGTTGTTCATTGATGTCGATGATGAAACGAGTCTTCGTCTGAGACCATTGTTTTCGATTCAGTTCTGAATTTATATGAAAACCGGTAATAGTTTCCTTGGCTTGGCATTCACGTTCGGTGTGCAACCACAACCAGGTCTTGGTTTAACGATTACCTTAGCGCCGGAAAAAACTGTTAGGTTATGACTATGATGATCAAAACATAAATCTGAGCCTCGGTTTACCCCGTTATTAAGACGCGCAACGCGCGTCTGGGTTAAAACACTAGTTAAGTAAATAATCAACTAATACCACATATAACAAAGATACATGTGTTCTAGTGCATAGTTTTTTTATTATATTTTTAATTTATTATTATTTTTCATTTGTAGTAATCTAGTACATACAAACTAGTCTTTTTTGTAATAATTTATATTTAGTTGTTGTGGCCAAATCCATAAGAGAGAACAAGTAAGCATTCTTCTTGTAATTGGTGTGGACAGATCGGTTGAATTGAAACCAAGTTTTGTGTAACTATCCTAATAGGAAGGGATATTCACTAGCCGAGTCGAACCGAGCTGATCGGCTTGTTTACAATCGAGCGAAAAATCGAAGGAACATTTTTCGAGCGTTAATTTTTCGATCGAACATCGAGCGAGCACAAACGAGCGGCGAACAATTTGTAAATATTAACTATTTAGTGTGTTATCTGATTTATATTGCAATGCGAGACGGTGACAGTGTCGGGTCTTAGTTTTTAATGACTTAAAAAGTAGCCACATTTCATAACTTAGTATTTTTATGAATAACAATACATTATGACTGACGATAATACTAAGACTGTAGCCGACGAGGCGATGAACATGAAGAGAAGGATACATGAGAGCGGAGATGATCAACTAGAGTAATAGCGAGTCAGATTTTTATTTATAGCGACTTAGAATTTCACTTTAATGATTAATTAATTTTTATTAGATTGATTGATCTAATATGTATAAATATAATTGTATAATTGTATTAGTAGGTCAAATCTACTAGAGTGCTATGTATAAATTATATATAAAAAATATAGAAATAATTCGATCCGAACCGAGCCGAGCGGACCTTTGCTCGTGCTTGGCTCGTTTATAAACAGATCCGAGCCGATCGGCTCGTTTAAAACCGAACAAAAATTCGAACGGGCATTTTTCGAGCAAATTCCTAACGAACGTCGAGCGAGCGTCGAGCGTGAGCGTTTTAAACAGCTCTAAATTACTAATACTGTTTTAAATAAACTTCTTTGTTTTATAATATACATGTTTCCCGTTATCATTAGCAGAAATTCATAATTTGTTTTCAGAAAACTCAAATCTTGTGAAGAAACCAATAAGCCCTAACTTGAATACACTCGTACACTGTTACTACATGTAGCCCAGTTTCAATTTATGAGTTTTTGGGTTTGTACGGGCCGGCCCAACTTGTACCTAAGAATCCATGATCACCCAAACATACATACTCAACTGTGATATGTTTTGAAATTATTCAGACAATTTTTGGGTCTTTTCTATATTCATGTTTGGTTTTTTTTGTAGTGTAAAACCCTTGGTTTTTGGAATTTTGGTTACATACTTACATGTAGTTACTTAAAACCTACAAGGCTATGAGGAGCCAATGTAAATTTTTTGTTAACTTTTTACATACTGATGTAGCATGTTTACGAACTTTGTAACGCGCGTTGTGGCTGTGTCTTAATGTAGTTAAGTCCTCTAAAAAATATAAAATGTTGTAGTGACTCAGATTTGAAGATTGAAACATTATATAAGACAATATATATGGTGTCGATGTTCTTTGGTTGCTATCAGTTTAATCCTTCATGGTAACATCACGTTACCATCGGTCGATATAACCAACAATATCCAAAAACAATTCTATTTGAACATAACTTCATTTTTACAAAGTTTAAATCGGAACATCAAGAAAATAAAATTAAACGATGCCACAAATTAGTCTTTTTTAATAGATAAAAAACATAGTTATTGAAGAAAAATCAATTTAGTAAAAAAATTACTAGGCTAGAAATGTATCTATATACTATAAGGGTTAAACTTGTAACTTTAAAATTTATGAGGTAAGTTATAAATTTTGTGACGGGTAAAGTTAGAAAACTATACTATAACAAGAAAAAATAGGTGTAACGATTTTGAACCACACACGCACTTTACAGCGTGTTACTCACAGAGATTTAAACTGAAATTCAAAACGAAAAATACGTAAAAGAAGAAAAGTATATGGGATCAAGTTGAAAGAATAATTATAGGAGTTAATTTTAAAAATATTAAGTTTAAAATAAAATTCTAAAAGATAAAAAATAAAAAAATATGTACAACCTTTAGTGCTTATGATAGAATAATTTATGCAACCTTGATAATTAGTAATATTTAAATGTTTTGTAAATACTTTTGAGGTTTGGGTTAATGATTAATAGCTCTGTGTATTCATATAGATTTGACTAACGTAGGAGAGGTGTATACTTTAGCGAAGTACTTTTATTTCGTGCGGGTACGTAAAGGTCAACAAGCTTCGAGTTAGAGAACACTATTTTATCAGTGAAATATTCAAGTATAAAGTTTTGAAAACCTAAAAAACGTAAGAAGTATTAAGATGTTGAAGCATGTCTTTTTTATTAAAATTATGCTGAGGGTAAAATTGGTAATGTTTCTCATTATTCAAGTTCCATCAATTTTTTTAAATGCTCGTAAACTTTAAGTATAATATATGTATTTTAAAAAAATTACAACCTGAAAACAATATTTTTTATCTTTAAAACGTATATGGTGTGATATAAAAAACAAAGTTTTTTTCATGTTTTTTAACTCATTGTGTGATCTCGTTAAATCATTATGTAATATTCTGAATTGACGAGAATTACACAATTATCTGTTGAGGATTTAAACTGGAAATATAAAAATATTATATTTTTTTTTCGAAAATCAATATTTAAAAAACACAATGCAAAACACAATGACTAGCATTAGATTCGCTGATAACAATAGACATAATAAACTATGCCTATGATTACACAATTACCAATCAAGAATACACAATGAACCGAAGAACGTAAAAAATGACATTTTTAGCATCGTTTTATTTAAAAAGTTATAGTTTAGAAAAACATAATAGAAACACAATGGTCAGCATTAGATATTGACCTGATGAATAGTACATATAATAATATATTACACAATGATCAAACAATTATTACACAATAAACTAATATAACGTGAAAAAAATTCTTTTTTTATCACAAAACATTATACGTGTTTTAATGATAAAAAATGTTTGTTCTTATGATGTATTTTAAAAAAAATAATGTTATATATAAAAGTTACATGCATTAAAAAAAATAAACTTTAAAATAGTCTAAGTCTAAAATACCATTAGTCTATAATTTAAAGTTTCAATTATTTACCACTCTAACACCAAAAATTCCTAACCACTAGATCTAAGATCTGAACACAATAATCATTCATCATTATAGTTCTTCTCTTATTTTTAAAATAACCCCACCATTATATCAATAATCAACATTTTGTAAAATTTTCTTTTATAAACAAAGTGTTATGCAATAACTATAAATGGAAGCCTTTTATCACTTCGGTATGTTTGTTGTTTGAGAAAAATTTTAAATCGGGCCATGTAAAGATTTAAAGAATTTATATAAAATTGATTTCGAAAATAAAGGTGCTACTGTGCTACACATAATTTCCATGCATCTTAAATGCAAATACTTACACCTTGTTTTATGTAAGATCCTTCGTGTAAAACGTTAAATTTTTTTATTTCGTTTTAAGTTGAGAAATTATGGTTATGCTTCCTTTAGTTTGTCACTAACATTAACAAATGTTGTAAAATTTTATTAAACTTTATATAATATTAACGTACCGCTTTTTATTAAAAAAAATAAAAGAACCTCTCTCCACTTTTATACATGTCAAAATGATGATATCTATAGTTTTTGGGCCGACTCAGTACACCTCACCAACCTCAACTCTAAGCACGTCTCAGGCCTTCTCCACCCTTGCACACGCTTGCTGCTATGCCTCTACTACGAGCACACCAAAGCCATCTCCATCACATCTTACAATGGTTGAACGACAATCGAGGCCATCTATTCACAGCCAACGTAGAGTATTCAATGGTGGAGACGAGTGATGATTTTTTTGTTTGAGAAACTGTTAACTCGCATAGGAAACTAATGAACAACATAGTCAACTAAAATCTTATGGGTTTGGTACGAGAGTCTCGTCCACAATGAAGTGACGAGAACGTGGTGATGAGTTGCGGATAGTTGGAGGAGGTTCTTAGCTTGTTGTTCGGGGACAAAAAGGGATGGCTCGAAAGGGGTGGCTCGAAAACATGGTTTGATGGAAAACTACCACATGCAAATTAGATAGATGAAGAGGGGTTCCCTAATTTATTTACTCTTCAAACTAATAATAAAATGGTTATTTTCTTAAAAACCTAACGTCAAAAACTATCGAGGGATGAAACATGTAAGTTCAGTAAACAATATGGACTATATTAGATTTATCAAACATAAAAGGATAACTGAAATTTCAAAACATCACATAATAATCCATCTAATTAAATTAAATAATTTTCCCCAAAAGGTCTAATATATTCCAAATTAAACTTAAAAAGTTGAAAGAAGTAAATATTCTAGATTTCATATCTTGAGAATATTCTTGTTAATCATCATGCATTCCACCACAAGAAAAGGATTTACTATGAGAAAGCAAAAGTTAGTTTAAAAATAAATATAACATAAGTATGTCTTTGTATATGTATATGATACAACTAATAAAAAGTAAAAACTATGAGAATCTTTTTTATTATATCTACTGATTTGAACGTGATATATAAGACAACTTTTAACCATTTTTTTCTTCATTGCACTACTTATAATTATTCACACAATTTGTGTTATTATTTATAGAAATCTTATAATTACCTACTAAAAGTTAGTTGATATAAAATAACTTATGATAAAATCTAAGGATGTCAACTTTAACCTGAATAAAAAATAGTTAAACACACATATAAAAAAACATGATACTTTTTTGACAAATTATATTTTAATAATACAAACTATTACCTATGGCCGATAGTAATCGATACAATTAATTTCGCCGCTAACAATCTCAACTTTCATTTTTGCTACCAACAATAATTCCGTGACTTATTTTCAAAATTTTTACGCTCAATTTTATCTATTTTAGTATCAGTTTAGCCTGTATGTTTCTTCATTTCATTCTAATTATTGTTGCGAATCGAATCGAGTCCAAATCGAGTGTAAAAATTTGAAAATTATGTTACTGAGATTGTCATTGGTAATAAAAGTGAAAGTTGAGAGTGTTAGCGGCAAAATTGATAGTATGAATCATTATCGGCTGATAGGTAATATTTTAAATTATTAAAATCCAATTGTGTTTATTTTTTCAATACATAATAATAATAATAACCTTTAGAAACATTCACATAGTATAAAAGTGTTTTTTAGGGTCCTAATGGGGACACCGCTGGGTTTTTTTGGGGGTAGGCCGGACCAAAAGGTCACGGTTAGGGCTAAAGGTTACGTTTGATAATTAAACATGATCGCAGGGCTTGCGGTCACGGTTTCTATGTCGTCTTCCGACACCTCGTGACACAAAACGACAAATGGCCTGATAAAGTTGAAAAACGGTCACCAAACCGTCACGGTTTGCCTAACGGTGACCTTTTGCCTAATTTTTTAAAATTTTACTAAGTAAATATTTTATAAAAAAATACCTCCATGAACCGGTGGTAGTGGGTTTCGAGCCCACACCACTCCCCTATTGCCTTACCGTCTTAACCGGTTGAGACGGGAGTGGTTCGCTGAAAGGTATTGAAAACAAATTCTTTTAAACTAAACTGGACCAAAAGGTCACGGTTTGGGCAAACCCCCTTTGTCCTTTGTTCACATGTGACGTTGTGGATGAAGCTGTGACAGTTTGATGACACAAAGTGTCACGTGGTGACCTAAACGTCACACTTTGTTGATAAAAGAGGTCACGGTTCGATCTAACTGTCACACCCCAACCTTGACGGCGGAATCGTCGAAGTGTGAGGGTTAAGATTGTTCACAGCCACATAACGCTACCCTTAAATGAAAATAATATTATCATAAGTTTCAAATGAAATACATTCATCAGTCTCAAATATAACAAAAAAAAAGTTCCAAACAATACAAAACATAACATAAGCATTTTATTCATTTAACTAGGTCCAAATCCTAGTTTATTGCATGCTTCAAATGATGACTTCAAGCGTGGGCATTTCCTGAAACATGTTAAAAATAACGGGTCAACTATAAAGTTGGTGAGTTCCCAAGGGTTTCACATACATAATATACCATAGATTTCAAGTAGCAATTCATGTCATAGGTTATGAGTTAGCAAGTTTATAAAGCACATATAGTACAATCAAACCTCGACTAGATTATATGTTTATATGAGTGGCTAAGTGTACTTGGTTCCCTAGTGCACAAGCATACGGCTCCTAGGAGTCGGCAATACATCGACTTTAGCACCAAATAGGCTTGTCAGGCCCAAAGATCTAAGACGTCGCCAGGCTAGCAATAGTTAATGATTGTAAACAATATATGTATCTCATAAGACTTACAATAACACAAATAACCATGACAAAATAAAAGTATGAATTGCATGTGCTTTATAAGATTTAGACGTTTATAAGTGTATGTTAAATAATGTAACATGTTTCACCCCAAACGGTGTGAAATAATATAAAAGGGGCAAGGAAACTCACTTGATCAACAAGTATGCAATGAAGGTTAATAAAAATAATAATAAACGTCGTCCAAGTTGTATCGTCACAAGTCACCTAAATATATTTAAGCACAAGGTTAAAGTCTAATATTAAGTTTAATGTATTATTATGAGCTAGGGTTTTTATTTGAGGTTTGGGGGTTTTTGTCATTTATATTTAACAAACGATATCAATTTTTGTAGCAACGATTTATATATAAAATATGGGACAAGAATAACATTTATAAAAATTTAATATTATTCCTAAAGTTAAATTAAGGTTTTGTAATTAACTAAAAAAATAAACACGATTAAATTGACAACTTAAATAAACAATGGTTGAAATAATAAACTAGTATTTTAAGTCTAAATTTTATAAAATATATATTAACTATAACATTCACTTAGAATTTTAGATAAAATCTAAGGATTTTTTTTTATAATAAATTGCAGGAAGTATTTTGGTGATTTTAAAATTTATGAAGTTTATAAAATAAATTTTATAATTTTTTAGCAATTTTCTGTAATTTTTAAAGGCTAGAAAGTAAAAAAATAGGTTTGAGGGTGCCCGGGGTCGAACCCGGGACCTCAAATCCAATTGTTCATGCTCTTAACCGGTAGGCTGTGGCGCCTATGCCTGTTATAGGCCGGGTTCCCATTTCTTAAACAACTAATTAGATGCATCCCCCAATTCCCATAAGAACCTAGAATCATCTTGATCCAATTGAACATCAAATCGATGTTAATAACCAAATTAATGTTGGGGCTTTGTTTCCCCATGTTAAACCGAGTTTATATATGTATGTAACTTATGTGATTAGGATTGAATCAACGAAGGTGATGATGAACAAAGTCGCGGGCGAGTAGATGTGCAAACTATTGTAAACGTGGATGATAATCAAATCCGTTGAACAGCAAGCTTCTAAGGGCCTCGATGATCAAAAGACCTATGTTAATTTCGAGTGTAATCGGGTAGAAGGTGGTTCTCGCTTAGCTTGCAGGTTCACGGCGAAAGAGGTTGTAGAACAAGGTGAATTTGTGGGTTTTAGGTGTAATTGAGATTGTTAATAGGTTGGAAATAGTTACACGCTCGATTACGTCCATTTAATTTGGTTATTATTTGGTGTTAATGGTCGAACGGTTTTCGTTTGTGATCGACGGTTATCAAGCCCAAATGTCACCCATTACCGGCCTTAAACTCGAATTAAAGTGTGGTTATGGTCCTAATCGTTCCCACGAAGAGAATAGAAACGGTTTAGATAAAAAAAACGACGAATTTTTGATGGTTTTCGGGGTGGCCGGAGCCGGCCGGAGGGTGGCCGGAATAGGACCGCCGGAAAAACGGGAAAAAGGAGGGTGGGGCTTTTGGTTTTAAAAATTACACCAATGGTCCCTCAACCTTGATTTTTCTATCATTTTTATGCCAAAACTTTAATTTAAAGTTTATAAAATTACATTAAGGCCCCCTTAATCTTTAACTACTTAAAGTTTTAAAATTGTTAAGTTTAATAACTATATAATTTATTTCTATTACTATTAAAATTATTATTATTATATTATTATTATTATTATTATTATTATTATTATTATTATTATTATATTGTTACTTTTATTAATATTAACATATATATATTTTTTTTATTTAATTTATATATTTTTAACTTAATGATAATAATGAATAAGCACAAACAACACATGAGTTTCAAAATTGACAATAATAACCCTTGTAAGAGTAAACGAAGTTAACTTTTAGTTAACAAAATACGAGATGTTACAGTCTCCCCAACTTAAAAGAATTTCGTCCCGAAATTAAAAGAAAAATGTAACTATGCGAACAAAAACGGATACTTCTTCTTCATATGCTCCTCACGTTCCCAAGTGAACTCAGCTCCACGCTTATTCTCCCAACGAACCTTGACAATTGGGGTAGTGGTAGTTCTAGTCCTCTTCATAATGCGATCCATAACTTCCACGGGTTTCTCGACAAAGTGTAATGACTCGTCGATCTGGATGTCATCCAACGGGACATGCAGACCTTCGTCAGCCAGGCACTTCCTCAAATTCGAGACATGGAACATAGGATGAACTCCACTAAGGTCGGAAGGTAATTCCAGTTTGTAAGCCATTTTCCCAATCCTCTTCAGAATCTTGAAAGGACCTACAAATCTTGGAGCCAGTTTACCCTTCTTTCCAAAGCGAACAACACCCTTCCACGGTGAAACCTTAAGAAGAACCATCTCCCCAACTTGGAATTCCAATGGCTTACGTCGCTTATCAGCATAGCTCTTTTGTCGACTTCTTGCCACTTCAAGGTTCTTTCGGATGATAGAAACTTTATCGGTCGTCTCTTGTATGAGTTCAGGACCAGTGATAAAGTTTTCACCAATGTCGGTCCAGCAGATCGTGAACGACATTTACGACCATAAAGTGCTTCGAATGGTGCCATCTTGATACTCGAGTGGTAACTATTGTTATACGAAAATTCCGCGAGCGGTAAATGCGTATCCCAATCACCACCAAAGTCTAGGACACAAAGGCGTAGCAAATCCTCCAAGGTTTGAATGGTTCGCTCGGTTTGACCATCAGTTTGGGGTGGTAAGCCGTGCTTAGATCCAATTGAGTACCCAAGAGTTCTTGCATAGACGACCAAAAGTGCGAAGTGAAACGAGCGTCTCGGTCGGATATGATGTGAAGAGGTACCCCATGACGACTTACAATTTCATCAACGTATATACGAGCCAACCTTGATGTCTTGTAAGTGTCACGTATGGGTATAAAATGTGCCGATTTGGTCAATCGGTCGACGATCACCATATGCTATCATGTCCTCGAGAGGTTCGGGGTAGCTTGGTTATGAAGTCCATGGATATGTGTTCCCACTTCCACACAGGAATCTCGGGTTGCTCAAGTAATCCACTTGGACGTTGGTGTTCGGCTTTAACCTTCGTACACGTGAGGCACTTAGCTACATAAGTCGCTACATCTTTCTTCATTCCAGGCCACCAATAATGACCACGCAAATCCATGTACATCTTGTCGGAGCCAGGGTGAATAGAATAACGAGTTTGATGAGCTTCGTTCATGACAAGGGTACGAAGGTTATCACGATTTGGAACCAAATTCGGTTTGCGAAATACATCAACCCATTAGGTTTCGTCTCCAGTTGAGTTAGAAGGTTATGCTCCAGTTCATCCTTCATTCTTCCTTCTTGTTGAACCCTTTGTTGAGCCTCCAAGATACTAGACTCGATGTCACTATCTATTCTCAAGTTTTGTAGCAGTACAGTAGCCTCGTTGACATCTAGTCGAATTTCAGTATCGAATCCCCTCAAGGTGTCAAACCATTGTCGTCGATCGCGAATTTCTTGGAACGAGGCCATCTTGCTATGAACCTTCGACTTAGTGCATCGGCCACAACATTTGCCTTCCCAGGATGGTAACGAATGTCACAGTCATAATCACTAATCAACTCAACCCAACGACGTTGTCTCATATTGAGATCTTTTTGATTAAAAACGTGTTGAAGGCTTTTGTGATCAGTGTAGACTATACATTGCGTACCATAAAGGTAATGTCTCCAAATCTTCAAGGCAAAAACTACAGCACCAAGCTCGAGATCATGTGTTGGTAATTCACTTCATGAACCTTCAATTGTCTCGATGCATAAGCTATGACCTTTCCTCGTTGCATAAGAACACAACCAAGGCCTTGTTTTGATGCATCGCAATATACGGTGAAATCATCGTTTCCATCGGGCAGGGTCAAGATAGGAGCATTGCACAGTTTGTGCTTTAATACTTCAAAGGCTTCTTCTTGTTCGGGCCCCCACTCGAATGGTTTATTCTTTTGTGTCAGGGAAGTGAGAGGCTTCGCGATCCTTGAAAAGTTGGCGATGAATCGCCGGTAATAACCAGCAAGACCAAGGAAAGAACGAATCTCGGTTGGAGTCGTGGGAACACACCAATTTTTCACAGCTTCCACCTTTGCAGGGTCAACATGAATTCCTTGGCTATTCACCACGTGTCCTAGAAATTGAACTTCCTCGAGCCAGAAGTCACACTTCGAGAACTTCGCGTACAATTGTTCTTTCTTCAACAACTCAAGAACTTGTCGTAAATGCAGTTCATGCTCGGTGTTAGTCTTGGAGTAGATAAGTATGTCATCAATGAAGACGATCACAAACTTATCTAGATAAGGTTTGCATACTCGGTTCATAAGATCCATGAAGACAGCAGGAGCATTGGTTAAACCAAAAGGCATCACCATAAACTCATAGTGCCCATAACGAGTACGGAATGCGGTTTTAGGGATGTCATCATCATGGACTCGTAATTGATGATATCCAGAACGTAGATCAATCTTCGAGAATATAGCAGCTCCTTGAAGTTGATCAAACAAGTCATCGATGCGAGGAAGAGGATAGCGGTTCTTGATGGTAAGCTTGTTAAGCTCACGGTAGTCGATGCACATACGAAACGATCCATCTTTCTTCTTCACAAAGAGGACAGGTGCACCCCAAGGCGAAGAACTAGGACGAATGAAACCCTTCTCGGTTAGCTCTTGAAGTTGACTAGAAAGTTCTTGCATTTCTGATGGTGCAAGTCGATACGGTGACTTAGCCACGGGGTTTGCTCCCGGTATTAGATCAATTTTAAACTCAACTTCACGCACGGGAGGTAACCCACCAAGGTCGTCGGGAAATACTTCCGGAAAGTCTCGGACAATCGGAACGTCCTTGAGTTCTTTCCCTTGACTTTTGTGTTGACCACGTAAGCCAAGAACGCCATATAGTTCTTACTTAAACACTTTCGGGCTTGAGTGCAAGACATGAGTTTAAGCCCTTTGGAAGATTTTTCGCCGAACACTTTTAGAGTATCCCAGATGATAACGGTATACGGATGCACTTCTCGAAACAAACGATCTCGGCATGGTGTTTGGCTAACCAATCCATACCAATGATGACGTCAAAGCTCCAAGTTTCATAGGGATAAGATCAATAAGAAAATCGTGGGTGTCAAGACTTAAGATGCAATCACGGATAACGACATCCACGGTGATCGGTTCTCCATCGGCAACTTCAACGGTGAGAGGTCTTTCTAGTTTCGTATGTGGCTTAGCAAGTACGGGTTCAAACTCTAATGAAACAAAACTCTTATCGGCTCCAGAGTCAATAGAACGTATGCATAAGTGTATTAATAAGGTACATACCTGTTCAAGGTTTAAGGCATTTAGCGATATAGGTATTGTATGAAAAAGACTTAGATCATAAACGTTAGGGTTGAATTTAGCATACCGTTCACCACATCGTTGTTTGCTTGTGCTTGATTAGCATTGATGTTGAAAGCACGTCCCCGGGCTTGTGGAACATTACCCGCAAGACGAGGGCATTGTGGACGCATATGACCAGGATCTCCACAATTATAGCAAGCACGATTGGTGACAGTTGTGGCGTTGTTAGGTGCATGACGACAAACCGCAACCAAGTGACCGTATTTGCCGCATAAGGTACAGATGCGGCACGGGGCGTTCCCGGATGATGATACTTACAGGTGTTGCACATAGGTTGAAGGCCAGCATAAGTCCCAGCCACAGGCACTTGGGTCACAGGTGTAGCCGTAGGTACCAGTTGTCTTTGAGGTGGTTTGGGTGCAGCCACAGCATAATTGCGTGTTGGCGTAAACTTGCGCTTCTTATTGTTGTTGTTGTTGTTATAAGATGGTTCAGCTTTGGTTTCCTTAATAGCTTCAGTAACCGCCCTTTCCACTTCCTTTGCACCCTTCACAGACATGGTGCCCGCTCGTATATGATTCTCGGTGAGTTGAGCGGTAATAGTAATGGCTTCTTCCAAGGTTGTGGGTCGGCTACCCACCACGCATCTTGGATTTGGGGTGGTACACCCTTGATGAATTTTTCAATGTTACGGGGTACAGTGTCGACCATGTGAGGCAACAGGATGCTCAGCTCGTGGTGCCTGGTTGAATAAGTTAGGTGATCACCACCGTCTTGTTTTAGGTTCCAGAACTCCTCCTCAAGCTTTTGTATTTCACTCCTTGGGCAAACTTGGCGATGGCAATGGTCTTGACTCTTCCCAAGTGAGTGCTAAAATAGCATCAGCTCCTCGATTTCTTTTCTCGCTATTCTACCAGGTAAGTGCCCTTTGTTGTAGCATACTCGTGGCATAACGAACTTTGAGTGCCTCGGGACACTCACAGTTGACAAAAGTGTTCTCCATACTCTCGAACCACTCAAGAAGACCAGTGGCTCCTTCCTTGCCACTAAAACTAGTGGGCTTGCAAGAGCTAAAGTGCTTGAAAGTGCAGGTACGGGTGTTCCCTTGTTGATTGTTGTTATTCTCTCCATGAGCACCACTATTGTTCCCATTAGTGTTGTTGTTGCTATTAGCCATCAGGGTGCTATTAAGCTCAGCAACCATGGTTGGGAGTACAGCAGCCATTTGTCGAGCAATCATTGCTGCAAGCTTACGGTCGGAACTTCCACGCTTTCCATGATGACGAGACATGCTAGATATACAAAATGAGTTAGTTACAGGAATGAGAATAACAAAGGATAGTAGTTTAGACAAAGACAAGCTAAGGGTTGTAAGGTACACAGAATGATTCCATTTTGGTAACGCATTACCATTTGGAAACGTTGACACGTCAAGGTGAATTGACCCATTTGCCTTAGAGATATGTGTATTTTGACCATAGTTTATCACTCATCCCAGAAATCCCCAGGTAGCGTAACGGGCCCCAATGAGATTTATACGAATACGCTTGCCTTAGCCCGAGGGCTTTTTGCCAGGAAATCCAGAATACAGGTGTCTATGTGTCACACAATATTCTTAGGTTCATGAAATCAAAACCTTGATGAGATTTATATAGATTAGACATAACGCCTAAAGATCCAAGTCATAAGCATAAGTATACTATTCCACGTGTCGTCGAGAATAAGATTAAGAGATTTCATATTCGGGGAGAGTCTAAGAGTCAAATGTAAGTTTTGGGAGACATGTAGAAATGTTTAGGCAATCCTATGCTAAGGCATCAAATTGCACATAAGGGACATAGCATTATGTAACTTGCAAACAATATATAATTCCAAGAATAATAATATTATTCTATGAGGTTCATGCATAAACTATAGTCTAGGTCACCATTTCTAATAACCTAAATCCCTATAGTTATGGGCTCTGATACCAATCTGTCACACCCCAACCTTGACGGCGGAATTGTCGAAGTGTGAGGGTTAAGATTGTTCACAGCCACATAACGCTACCCTTAAATGAAAATAATATTATCATAAGTTTCAAATGAAATACATTCATCAGTCTCAAATATAACAAAAAAAAAGTTCCAAACAATACAAAACATAACATAAGCATTTTATTCATTTAACTAGGTCCAAATCCTAGTTTATTGCATGCTTCAAATGATGACTTCAAGCGTGGGCATTTCCTGAAACATGTTAAAAATAACGGGTCAACTATAAAGTTGGTGAGTTCCCAAGGGTTTCACATACATAATATACCATAGATTTCAAGTAGCAATTCATGTCATAGGTTATGAGTTAGCAAGTTTATAAAGCACATATAGTACAATCAAACCTCGACTAGATTATATGTTTATATGAGTGGCTAAGTGTACTTGGTTCCCTAGTGCACAAGCATACGGCTCCTAGGAGTCGGCAATACATCGACTTTAGCACCAAATAGGCTTGTCAGGCCCAAAGATCTAAGACGTCGCCAGGCTAGCAATAGTTAATGATTGTAAACAATATATGTAGCTCAAATAAGACTTACAATAACACAAATAACCATGACAAAATAAAAGTATGAATTGCATGTGCTTTATAAGATTTAGACGTTTATAAGTGTATGTTAAATAATGTAACAGTTTCACCCCAAACGGTGTGAAATAATATAAAAAGGGGCAAGGAAACTCACTTGATCAACAAGTATGCAATGAAGGTTAATAAAAATAATAATAAACGTCGTTCCAAGTTGTATCGTCACAAGTCACCTAAATATATTTAAGCACAAGGTTAAAGTCTAATATTAAGTTTAATGTATTATTATGAGCTAGGGTTTTTATTTGAGGTTTGGGTTTTTGTCATTTATATTTAACAAACGATATCAATTTTGTAGCAACGATTTATATTATAAAATATGGGACAAGAATAACATTTATAAAAATTTAATATTATTCCTAAAGTTAAATTAAGGTTTTGTAATTAACTAAAAAAATAAACACGATTAAATTGACAACTTAAATAAACAATGGTTGAAATAATAAACTAGTATTTTAAGTCTAAATTTTATAAAATATATATTAACTATAACATTCACTTAGAATTTTAGATAAAATCTAAGGATTTTTTTTTATAAATAAATTGCAGGAAGTATTTGGTGATTTTAAAAATTTATGAAGTTTATAAAATAAATTTATAATTTTTAGCAATTTTCTGTAATTTTTAAAGGCTAGAAAGTAAAAAAAATAGGTTTGAGGGTGCCCGGGGTCGAACCCGGGACCTCAAATCCAATTGTTCATGCTCTTAACGGTAGGCTGTGGCGCCTATGCCTGTTATAGGCCGGGTTCCCATTTCTTAAAACAACTAATTAGATGCATCCCCCAATTCCCATAAGAACCCTAGAATCATCTTGATCCAATTGAACATCAAATCGATGTTAATAACCAAATTAATGTTGGGGCTTTGTTTCCCCATGTTAAACCGAGTTTATATGTATGTAACTTACGTGATTAGGATTGAATCAACGAAGGTGATGATGAACAAAGTCGCGGGCGAGTAGATGTGCAAACTATATGTAAACGTGGATGATAATCAAATCCGTTGAACAGCAAGCTTCTAAGGGCCTCGATGATCAAAAGACCTATGTTAATTTCGAGTGTAATCGGGTAGAAGGTGGTTCTCGCTTAGCTTGCAGGTTCACGGCGAAAGAGGTTGTAGAACAAGGTGAATTTGTGGGTTTTAGGTGTAATTGAGATTGTTAATAGGTTGGAAATAGTTACACGCTCGATTACGGTCCATTTAATTTGGTTATTATTTGGTGTTAATGGTCGAACGGTTTTCGTTTGTGATCTACGGTTATCAAGCCCAAATGTCACCCATTACCGGCCTTAAACTCGAATTAAAGTGTGGTTATGGTCCTAATCGTTCCCACGAAGAGAATAGAAACGGTTTAGATAAAAAAACGACGAATTTTTGATGGTTTTCGGGGTGGCCGGAGCCGGCCGGAGGGTGGCCGGAATAGGACCGCCGGAAAAACGGGAAAAAGGAGGGTGGGGGCTTTTGGGTTTTAAAATTACACCAATGGTCCCTCAACCTTGATTTTCTATCATTTTATGCCAAAACTTTAATTTAAAGTTTATAAAATTACATTAAGGCCCCCTTAATCTTTAACTACTTAAAGTTTTAAACATTGTTAAGTTTAATAACTATATAATTTATTTCTATTACTATTAAAATTATTATTATTATTATTATTATTATTATTATTATTATTATTATTATTATTATTTGTTACTTTTATTAATATTAACATATATATTTTTTTTATTTAATATTTATATATTTTTAACTTAATGATAATAATGAATAAGCACAAACAACACATGAGTTTCAAAATTGACAATAATAACCCTTGTAAGAGTAAACGAAGTTAACTTTTAGTTAACAGAAATACGAGATGTTACACTAACCGTGACCTTTTGGGGGTTCCCTAAACCCACACATTAACCGTTTATGATAATTTACGTATATCGAATCGGATTTTTTTCATGAACATGCACACACATCAACATATATATACAATAAGAACAAATACACTTCGTAGACGTACATACAAACATGCGTACGTGCACAAATCGTGACGTTTTAATGATAACCTAAACAATCTTATCGTGAACATATCAACATATATACACCTTATATTTTGTAAACCAATGTTCAAACATACATAATAAACTCTAATAATAATAACAATAATGATAAATAATAATAATAACAATAAAATAATAATAATATACTCTAATATAAATAAAAAATTTAATAGTAATAATTTTAAAGTTGATAATAATAATAATAATAGTATTATTTTGTGTATCCAGAAACTACATAATAAACTCTAATAATAATAACAATAATGATAAATAATAATAATAAACTGGTGATCGATAGGGTATATACCGATTATTGGTTGATGGAAGAAATATGTGCAGTGTATAGAAGATGATGATGACGTCGGAAGCACGTGATTGTAATGGTTAAGAGGATTAAAGAGTTGAGATTGAAGTCCATTAAAGAACTGAAGAATAATATTTTAGGGTTTGTTTTTTTTTCCGGTGAACGACTCCGGCGCCGGCGCCGGCGTACGAAAATAACCGCTGATTTTTGGAGGTGTGTTTAGGTACATGCGGGACTAGGGTTGTTAATATAAGGCCTCGGGATAAAGCAGAATCTTCATGGATCCTTAATAGATTACGGTGGATCAATTATGTTGGTTGCTTAAGGTACACAGGATAGATAGCATAGTACTCAGAGCTTTTAATATTTGTGTTATCATATCACCTGTTTTTTTTTTTTTTTTTTGTTTTGAAAAGAAAGTAGATGTTATCTTAATCGGGTCCACCTATCCGTTGGTATTTGTGTTGTCATGCGTTATGTTATTGAATAAATCAATTTTTGAGGACTACGAGTCATATATACTTAATAAAAATTGATGTTTATAAGTTAGTTTTTAAGTGTTAGTTTGTTTGTTATATATGTATGTAATACAAAAAATTTAAATAAAAGAAAATTTGAATCCTATAAAAATATTAGAAGTTACAAATTGAATAAAATATCTTATATTATATTATAAAAATATTAAAAAAATTAAATATTATACCCAATATGTCACGGTTTGGTCAAATCGTAACATATACACCACCAAAACCAAACCCACTCCTAATAATTAACCAAATCCCGAGGTGCAGAACTTTTTCTGAAGCCCAATATGTCACGGTTTGACTAAACCGTGACCTTTAGCCTTCAATAGTCACGGTTTGACCAATATGTCACAGTTTGAATCGGTTTTTTTCAAATTACATACGGTGCGCGTAAAATTTCCCTTTTTTTTTTTTTATCATAAAGCCTGAAAAACATCAACTAAAAAACATTTGACAGTGATCAAAGGCCCCCAAATCCCAATCAACAACAAGCAGTTGGAGTATCAAAAACCATGGCCTATGCGTACACACAAAAGTTGCAAAACCTTTACTAAACAAAACAATCTTATTCACCAGATTCCCTCTTTCTTTCTCTCTCTTTTCGTCTTCAATTCTCCTCTCCGGCAACCCCAAGAAACCCCACAAAACAACCCCCTTTCTTGCTGCAAAATCACCATGGATGACGATGTAGTCCACAGAGTTTTGCAAGAAGGTGGTCGCGATTACTACCAGCAGACACCCTCTACTTCCTCATCGTCACCGTCGATTCTTCAGTCGCTTCCCCTTCACGCGGTTGGTTGATTTTGGGTTTTGGGTTTCGTGCATGCCAAATGTTTGATGAAATTACCCAATGAAAGTTATCATCTTTTTGTGTTTGGGATTATGGCCAATTGCATTGTTGTCGTGATTAGTTCGATTGAGGGGTGTGTGGGTTGATTTTGTTGTCGGATTAACCGTTTTGTGAAATGATCTTTCTGTGTTTCGGATAAAGGGAGATGCTTTTCGGTTTTGGACTTTTGATTTGAAGGGGTTTAGTTTTGACTCCCAGTTTGTTAATAATGTGACCTTTTGTGAATTTGGGGGTGATTTTTGATACTTGCATTATGCTGAGTTAAATCTGTATCAAATGAATCAATGTCATTTTCACATTTGAGAAGTTTTTTTGTTTGTTATGATCTTGAATTCTTGACTAGTTTCAGACAGAAAAGTCAAATTGAGTCTGTTGTGTAGTTGCATTTAGTTAGATTTTTATTTTTGGTGCCATATGAACTATATGGGACCATGTTATGCGTGTCCTTTACTTGTAAGGTCTTATAGCTCTTTCTGATGTAAACTATAGTTGCCAGCATATGTTGCAAATCAGTTGTACCTCATGGAAATCAATATGCAGTTCTTATTTATATCTTCCAATTTAGGATTTTAGGTAGTAGTGCATTGAAAAATTTGCAGTGTTTCATTCGTGTTCGCCGGTTGTTGGTAAATGTTATGATCATGGGAACCAGGTGCCATGCCTACATGATACGTTGTATTGGAATTAAAGTCTTTACAGTATACCAAACGTATAAAGTTGTAAACCTGATAAAGTTGATGATGTTCTAGTAATTATTTACGGTTTGGACATTTTGTAGTCTTTTGATCGTGGCTATTACTTATTGGTAAAATCGATTCAAGAGCTTCGTTCAAAAAAAGAAGGTATTGTAGCTGTTGGCATTGGTGGCCCTAGTGGATCTGGTAAAACGAGGTAATTGTGAGACGCCTGAATTTTGCAAAACGCTTGGTTTTTAGTTAATTGCCTAAATCCACTGTCAATGTAATTGGAATGCACATAAATATCCTCATTGAATGGTGATATGTACAGTTTGGCAGAGAAGGTGGCATCAGTGATTGGTTGTAGTGTTATATCTATGGAAAACTATGGCACCGGAGCTGATGAAGGGAATGATCTGAATTCAATTGATTTTGATCTTCTAGTTCAGAATCTTCAGGTGACCTAAAAAGATGTCGTGGAACATTCTGAAAAGAAGTTATTTGGCTTTTCTTTGTTACTGAAACTCTTTTCTTTACATAGGACTTGTTAAAGGGCAAAGATATATTGACACCAGTGTTTGACTTCCAACAAAAAAAAACGGGTTGGAACTAAAGAGATCAAGAGTACTTCTTTTGGGGTGGTGAGCAACTGAGCACATGTAATTTCTATATTTCATATTGTACAATTTTACACCCCCCTGTTCATATATATCTACATCATTCAGGTGATAGTTGATGGTACGTATGCTCTCCATGCAAGACTACGATCACTGCTAGATATTCGTGTTGCAGTGGTAATTGCTTTGATATCATTACCATTGTCACATTTTGCAATAACTAAGTAAACTTCTTATTACATTGTATAATAACAATGTTCATATGAATTTCAGGTCGGTGGGGTTCATTTTAGTCTACTTTCTAAAGTTCAATATGATATTGGAGATTCTTGCTCATTGGACAATTTAATTGATAGCATATTTCCGTTATTTAGGAAGCATATTGAGCCAGATCTTCATCATGCACAGGTAGGACATTTAAGGTTCCAACTTTATCGTTTATCTCTGTTTTCCTGAGAAATTTCTTTTGCAGATTAGAATTAACAACAGTTTTGGGGCATCATTCAGAGATTCAATTTACAAACTCAAATGTAAAACCGAGGTCTGCCTTCTTCTTTAGCAGATTAGCATTTATTTAATCTATTTCATGATTGACACTTAAAGTCAACTGTTGTATCAGTCAGAAAGTGAACAATCAGCCTTCTCTTTTCCAAAGAAGGAAGCACAGATCGATAAGTGAGTCATTAACTTGCTACACTTCCCTTTCCAAATTTCTTTATCTTTTTAACTTTGTCACAACATCAACAAACACCATTTTCAGTTTTATTGAGATGTACTTAAGGCCTCCATCTGCAAATGAGGAGGCTCGTGTTAATGACTGGATTAAGGTTCGCCAGAGTGGCATCAGATACTATCTTTCACTCGGTGACCAAAGAATTGTTGATAAAAATTTCATTATTAGGCCAAAAGCTGAGTTTGAGGTAAATGGAGTTATATTATTAGTTTCTTTCTCGTTTTTCTTTACTTTTTTCACCCAATTTCTTGATAAAATTTGAACAGGTTGGAAGAATGACCCTGGGCGGTTTGCTGGCTTTGGGTTACAATGTTGTTGTCAGTTATAAACGGGCATCTAAATCAATCATTTATGGAGATCTTTCAGTATCCCTAGAGACGATAGACACTCTTTCTGAAACTTATATAGTTCTCAGGGGTAGAGATAGAAAAGTATGTTCTTATATCAAGGGTAATTTTGTCCTTAACACCGTAAGCGTGTATGCATGATTTATTTTCTTTTTCTTAGTTGGTTGAAGCAGAGGCATCGAGACTGGGAATCACCGGCCCTTGGATCACTAAATCATATCTTGAAATGATTCTTGACAGCCAAGGTAACTTTTTTATGTGCCATCAATCTAGTAATCTTCTCTGCTGTTAATATAATAAATTATTTAATTACAGGTGTTCCCCGCCTTAATACACCTCCACCTATTGCCACCAAATCTTCAGGAATAAATAGAGAACCCTCAATTGTTGCACCAAAACCCCTTCGGATTCGATCTGATCTTGTGAACCGGGATGATGATATAACGCAACCGTGGACCCGATCACCAACCAAGTCCAAATTGGACCCTGTTTTAGCTCCATGGCGGTTCATATCATCAGATGGTTCAGTTGTTGATGCATCTTCAATTGGTATGCTTCTTTTAGTACAGAGTAAATAAAATATAATTTT
This sequence comes from Flaveria linearis, assembly GCA_024085815.1. Lineage (NCBI taxonomy): Eukaryota > Viridiplantae > Streptophyta > Magnoliopsida > Asterales > Asteraceae > Flaveria > Flaveria linearis. The sequence continues at coordinate 4,037,319 of CM044009.1, read as the reverse complement.
TCAAAATCTAACACGTCTCCACATATGCATTGTTTCCTCTGATCTTGCAAATACAGATCCTTCTTCTTTTAGGGATACACTGCAGCTTGCCCCAATGCCTGATTCTTTTGATCTTGATAGAGGACTGCTTCTTGCTGTCCAAGCTACACAGGTCAGCATTTTATAGTTAGGGGATGAAATTATTTTACCTGAAGTTTTAACATAAAATGTTCCCTTTTTTCAGGCTTTGTTAGAGCACAAGGGGCTACCAGTTATAGTCGGGATCGGTCTCTCTCTCTCTCACACACAGACACACTTATGTATTGGTTTATTGATGGAAATTTGACATTTTAACATGATATGGTATTATTATAGGAGGTCCAAGCGGGTCAGGAAAAACTAGCTTGGCACGTAAAATGGCAAATATTGTTGGTTGTGAAGTTATTTCACTTGAAAGCTATTATAAGTCTGAGCAAGTAAAGGATTTTAAGTATGATGATTTTAGATCATTTGATCTAGCTTTACTCACAAAGGTATTCGTTTCTTTTATTTTGCATAAGAATCTTGTGCGTAAGAATTTTGTCACTCACTTTCATTGGTAATGAAATCTTGAAATACTGACAATCTTTTTATTTTAGAATATTGGTGATATTAGAAGAGGTCGAAAAACCAAAGTACCCGTATTCGATTTGGAAAGTGGTGCTCGCAGTGGATTTAAAGAACTTGAAGTACATGAAGATTGTGGAGTGGTATATAGTGACAACTAAATGTATGAGTTAGTTTTTTGCACATATATAGGTTTATAACTAATGTCAATATATAAGCAGGTGATTATTGAAGGTGTCTATGCTTTGCACCCTGATATCAGAAAGTCACTCGACCTTTGGGTTGCTGTTGTAAGATTATCTCATGACACTGTTGACTAAGGCTTTCTCATTTCTGTTATGAATAACTAGTGGTGGCAAATAGAGGGGTTTGGTAATGGGTTAAATGTGTTGTCCAGAACAGGTTCACTTGCTTTGACCTGAAACACTTTTGTCCAAAGATTTATCTTTTTCTAGGATAATACATGTGGAAGTCACTCAAGTACTCATTCATCTCTTTAAGGCCACTCGGTCCACCATATATGCATCCAGTTTCGATTATACCAATCCATGCGAAAGCATGCTGGGATATAATAAACTTACAAAACACCCAAGTTTCGTTAACAAATTGTTTTTTAATAGCTTACTACAAGGGTATTTATGGCTTCTCAGAACGTTTAAGCACATTTTCGGGATTAGAGATGTCTTTTGTCTGAACTTGGTATTAGCGAGATCGGATGTATACTTGGGTGGCCTATGAAGTAGTTTCAATGTGTGTTTTTTGATGAAAAAAGTTGAATAAATGGGAGTCCTCCATATACCTTATCCCAGTTTTTCTAAATAAGTAGTGTTAATTACAATTACAAAAGTTATACTATTAAATCTTTGTGTTTTGAATAAAACGATTATAGGAGACACTATGCATTAGAAGATACACTTTGGGTGATTTTTGAACCATTCAACCCATCTGACCTGTTCCGTACTTTCCGTTTTAGCTAACCTTCTTAAATTTACCGTTATAAACCATTAACATAATCTGAATCGACCCTTTCATAAGTAAATAGGTCAAAATTGCAACAATTGGGTGCGGTGTTATATGAAACTACTAGTTTTCAACGAACCATAATTGTATGAAATGCAGGTTGGAGGTGTTCATTCACATTTAATTTCTCGCGTTCAAAGAGACAAAAGTAAAGCAGGATGCTTTATGTCACAAAACGAGATCATGACAACTGTATTTCCTATGTTCCAGCTACACATTGAACCACATCTAGTTCATGCACATGTTAGTTCATTAATTTGAGTCTTAATCTAATTACGCAAATAACTTTTAGTTACTTTTTACATAGACTTATAATCATTTTTATGTTACAGCTAAAAATCCGTAATGATTTTGATCCAGTTCTTTCCCTGAGAGCTCATTGTTTGTGTTAAAAAGCAACAAGCAAGTAAGCTCATGATACTTAATATTTAAAAATTGTAAATATTATAATGTTTTTATATTAAACATGATAATCGCCTTACAGGTGGCGTATCAAGATATCTTGAAATTACTTGATCCTGCAAAGATTTGCAGCTCAGCTCAGAATTTTATTGATATATATTTAAGACTTTCCGGAATTCCTGCGAATGGACAATTAACAGAAGGTGACTGTATGAGGGTGAGAATATGTGAAGGCAGGTTTGCATTGCTGATACGGGAGGTCTGTGGGTCTTATTTAATAGTTTTATTTCTACATTTTTTACACTTTTATATTATGTTCTGTTTTCTTGAAAATCCTTTATTTTTTATTAGCCTATAAAAGAAGGGGATTTTATAATTCAACCCAAGGTGGACTTTGACATCAGCATCAGTACAGTATCTGGTCTTCTAAATCTTGGGTATATCACAAAACTTTATATTCATGTTTATATATTCTTAATGTAATTGTTTATAAATCCTTTAACTTTTGATGTTTTAATTAAATTTAGGTATCAAGCTGTAGCTTACATTGAAGCATCTGCATATATCTACCAAGATGGAAAGGTAAATTGCTTTTTTTGGGGGCAGGATGGAGTTTTTATGATTATTATGTTATATTTTAATCATATTATTACGACCCTTTAATTGAAAATATGGGTATTTTACAGCTTTTAATAGAAGTTGATCATCTAAACGACGTCCCCGGTCCCTATATACAAATCAAAGGGGCAAACAAAGAAGTTGTTATAGCTGCTGGTTCAACACTTGAACTAGATGGTTCATATACCACAAAGGTTCCGCCTTTTTTCTTAATTTTCATTTTTTTTTCAAGTATTTACCTACTTATTTTGTTTTTTTATCTTTGTTTTAATACTTTTTAGAGTTACCTTGAAATAGTGCTGGAAAAATTACCAGCATCAGATAGAAATTCGAACGGTATCTATGCTCAACAAGCTGCACGGTTACAAGAACTTGTTGACAATATTCAATCTCAGGTTCCCCTTCTCTAATTCTCTAACACACACACACACACACACTATACACAACACACATTATGTGTCCAGTATTTATTATTTAATCTAAAGTACTATTCCTCAAGTTAAAATGTTCTAATTTGGGTTAAGTTTTATTGTTGATGTCATAATTTTTATAAATAAATAGGGTAGTACATCATCCGAGTCATCACCAAGTAGAGAGGTTGTTTCACCTGTGGAAAGTGTTATTGAAGATATGCAATCAAGAATCAAGAGACTCGAGCGGTGGCAGGCAATTAATACAGTAAGTAATTTCAATCATTTAGTGTTTCTAACAAATTAAATCATAAAAAGTTTCTAACTTTTATACCTTTTAATCATATTTAACACAAAATGATTATAAAAAACTAAAAAGTTGGAAAAAGTTTGTTTCAGTTCAGGTAAAACCAACCTGACCTGATTCCTGACCCGTACACAAATACCTGTTTTGACCCATTACCCAATCCGGACCCACCCATTTTGTCACTGCTTGAATGTTTTTTCAATTGTCTGCAGGTACTATGGACGTTCTTGATGTCGGCTTTCGTTGGATATTCACTCTATCAAAGGAAGCACCAGTGATTATAAACCTTCTGGTGATTTTAAGTTACCAGCACTGATTCTTACCAAACATACAACTCAAAAGAACATATAACTTACTAACCACACAGCAGTAATCACTGTAAAACCTTCTTTTTTAATTACATAATTGAAAATGTTATATTCTCAAACATGAGACAAGCTGCCTCAACAATTGAAACCTCAACATCAACATTACATTGATGTTCCAAAAATATGTTAATGCTTCACATTCCCTTTTAGGACATTTAGCAATATTCTTTTGCAGTTTCTCCATACTCTCGAACTTGTTCACCAATAAAAGATGTAACATACTTGAAATGACAGATTTAAAACACTTCGTGTATAATATGTTTTTGGTATCGGTAAACTCTTTTTTTGATCTAACACCTGGGAATTCGCACACAGATTTTTTATTTTGAACCTTAACTGAAAGGTCGACTTCATTGTCATCCAATGTAAGATAATTTCATATCTTTTATTTGTACTTATCAAGCTTATCATGCAAATACAAGGTATAAATAATTATAATCTAGTTGTCTTGGTTCATTCAAACCTTATGTCTGAATGAGATGATATTTTTACTGAACATGTTTATTTGTTTTATATTGGTTCACTTAGATTAGCAAATTTGACACATAAGCTAATCATGTTGTTATGTCACATGTTTATTGTGTTAGTATATGTTTAAATCCATGATTTTATGCTCTTATAAGCATAAAAACTTCCTATAGAAGAACTACTTAAATAGTTAAAAGTGACACTTGAATTCTGACTAAGAAGACATACGTGTGAAAATGTGTTCTGTCGCTTGTCCCAACATATCTGTTGGTGATAGTCAGTTGGCGTTAGAGTGTGTCATCAGAATGTCACTTAAGACATCATATGTTCCCAGCTAACATAAGTTAACAAAACAATTGAAACCTTAATCATCAAAACATTACATGGGTGTTCCAAAATATATTTTAAGAACCTTAAAAATATTTGGTTCCCAACAAACCTTAAAAACCCTAAAACCTAAATAACAAGCATCTAAATCTTGAAATTAGATTGCAATACTTACATCTTTTTTTTCCAATCATACTAAATTTTACTATTGAAACACCCTACATTCATGATTCATTCCTTTAACCATGGCTTGATGACACAACTTTCATTGATGAATATAGTGTCGAAACGGCCTCTCCTACTGTCAAGTAGAGATTATTAGGCTGCAAAAGATCGTTGGTCCCGTCTGCTATTTGCAGTTTCTCCATCACTTCTCCGACCGGGTTCACCAGTACAAGCTGTAACATATTTGAAGTGACAAATTTAAAACACTTCAAGTATTACATAGTTTAAAGTTCTCATCTTGACCACACGGGTCGATCTTTTATATAAAGATGGCAATCCTCATGAAAATTCAGGTTTTGGGTTGTTATGTCTAACATGTTTCATAAACAGGTCATGTTTGGGTTGGCCTGATTAGCCAACCCATTCTCGCTTAACCCATATTTAACAACCCGACAACCTGCTTAGTATGCTTACAACTTGATTACAACCTGCAAACATGTCAAGGCGTTGTGATAAAATGGTTAAATAAGTTGTGCTCATGTTAAAAGATTTTCAACGCATTAGGTTAGGATTAATGTATTTGACCCGAACAAATATATGGTTACTGTTCTGGTCAGTGATTCAAAATGAGAAAAATAAATGTTGCATGTAACTTGCCTCAACACCCTTCTTCTCCAATACCCTCCTGAGTTCTTGAAAAAATGTCACTCCATTAGCATCAATGCCACTTACAGCTGAAAATCACACAAAAAAGAAATAGTTTTTTGATGTTAACATTGTGGAACTAATACCATCCAAATGCTTCACATAATAAATATACTATTAACTTTTTATTTTTCAAAGTGGTGACACTGGCGGGTTGAGCGATTTGGATTGTGTCAACCCATACGAACCCTTTCGTCTATTTTTCAACTTTTATAAACAATTAATATGTTAAATATAGTCTTGTAATAACACAGTTGTTAATATTGTTATTATAGTGATTTGCCCTTTTGATAACACATACTAAGAGGTCAACTATTGCAATTTGGGTGCTTTTCTACCCGTTTGACCCGTTAGAAATAAAGCATGACCCAAATAGACCCGTTTACTTGCGAGAGGTCAAAATTGCAACCCCTGATAAGTGAAAATTAGGAGTTACCAGCAAGATCTAGAATTAAGAATCTGAGATCAGTATGACTTTTGGTTTGTTCTTCCTCTTCATAATCTTGCATCCACCTCATAATCCTTCAATAAACAATAAAAGACAATAAGAATAATGAATTCCACTTGGCACGAATAAAAAATGTTTAACCAGAATTTTTTTATATTAATACTCTAAATTTACAGATTTCACAACTAAAAATACAACTGTGTATAAAATAGTTGCGTTTAAACTATAAAACCTGACATAAACCACATATTTCAACAAGTTATAAAATTAACAGAATAAACCCGCACCTGACTTGTCTAGCTAAATGTGTTGTGTGTTCAATCTAAACTGACCCGACCCGTTTAGACTAAAAAGATTATTTTTATAGAAAGATTACAAATTCAAGAAAATGAATTACCTTTCGTTGAGATAATTAGAGTTGGCAAAACTGATGGGAGCCTGAATACTCAAGATCAAGAAACCTGGGATTGAGACAGCATCCTTGTACTGATGTTTGTTCCTAAATATGTCAGTACCAGGATGTTCCCCACACCACTGTTTTAGGCCTTGTCATTTGCAACACCATCTTGAATATAGATATCCCCACCTACGAAAATAATAATCAAATTAACGTTTTTCGTTTATTGAGCTTTTACTGGTTTACTGTCTTAACCTTCTAAAAACCACCCGCCCAGTGTAAACTACACTAACATGGTCCCATTGGTTATCAGAATACTGATGAGCTCATGAGTTTTTCTTAACGGATTCTCATGGTTACCAAAAAGTTTCAATCTTTTTGAAGATTTTATGAAGTTGCAGCATAAGAAAACTTACAGCAAGTGCAAGTCCTTCTTGGACTGATATAAAGATGACACCAAAGAAAGCACATAACATTACAACGAAGTCGAATTTATCGACTTTCCATATTTGGTAAGCTGCTGGGATGTCGATGAGGCCACGACTGCAGTGACGATGATTGCGCCCAATACTAGGTTGGGTGTGTACTGAAACAATGGCATTAAGAAAAGGAGTGTGACCATAACCGTCACAGCCATGATTATGTTGGAGACTGCGGTTTTGGCTCCGGCGTTGTGGTTCACGGCTGACCGTGAAAATGCACCTGTGATGATGAGGTGGTGTTTAGAGTACAAGCAAAGATTCAAGATGTACAAACTGTAAATCATATCAGTGTCAAATGGGCTGTCCGACGGTTGTGTAATGTGTCAATAAGTAATTTTTAGTTCGGTCAAAAAGGTTTGGGCCCATCTAAGTTTCACCGTGGTTACATTGTACTAAGCCTGGCAAAATGGACTGGTCGGTTTGGGTCGGTCAAACAGGATCTGGCAAATGGTCTCAGGTTGAATGGATCAATATTATAAAACAAAGTATAAAACTAGTTCACTCGCTATCTATTTTATGACGATAGCTAGTAGGCGTGACGCACTGACAGTAGACGCTAGACAGTCGTGGTGGGTGGCCTACTTGAACATGTTCTACGTTAGTAGGTTTTTATTAGAGTGACCTATTTTGACCCGTTAAAAACCCAAACTAACCCTATAGGACTATAGGAGTATAGGTTTTGATAATTGTTCAATATGATCCAATATTTTGTGTTGGGGTTGTTTTTCCAGGTTTATATTATAAGTACAAGTCTTTAATGCATAAAAATACTCATTTTACAGTAGTGATGTAGCATGAAGTGGTGGAACCAACAACATTCATAACTCCAATTGCAATCATTTCTTTGTTACCATCAACTTGATAATTCTTCAGGGCAGCAAATGTTCTTCCTACAGCAATCCCTTCCTATGTAAAAAGACCAAAATATCCTTTTTAATAATATAATAATATATGATGAGCTGTAACTTATGCTGGGAGTTGTACACTTACAGTGAGAGAAATGATGCCAGTAATGACACCAGTTTTCAACACCAAACCAATATGACTTCCATGAAAATGCAACATGTTCCATGAAGGTGGATTTAACCCTTCTTGTAATTTTCCAATCTATTTAACACATGTAATATATTACTTAGAATTAAT
>CM044009.1:3835544-4029374 GCA_024085815.1 Flaveria linearis | reverse complement strand
TGCAATTGGTGATTAACTCAGAACTCCAAGCTTGGACAGGGTTGGAGAAGTGTTTGTTCAAGCTCACCTGAACAAATCGGGTGAAGAAATAAACTTAGTGGAAAAGTATGAGGGTCCTGACATGCCTTGTTTGCTCATGTTATTGATCCACAAGCTGATCTGCCACAAGAGTTGGCAGCAGATGAAGCAGAATCATCTGCTGATTCTGGTCAATCTTCTCACTCACCACACCAAAACACCTCAACACCAACAACAATCACCACCCCAAACACCACCACTACAACATGATTCACCAAGCCAATCACCTCAACAACCACAATCACCATCAAGCCTAAACACCCAACCAATCTCCCCAATTCAACCACACCAATCACCTGTTCTGTATCATCATCTTCAACCAAGACACTCAGCCAGTATCCCATCCAACAACAACACATCATCCTCTCCGTCTCATCTCATCACAATCAATCCACTCAAATCAATCCCCATACAACCACCACCAGAATCCCCAAAACCCAATCACCGGAAAGTGCTGGGACTGAACCACTTGAGGTGACTGAGTCTGTACACTCTGTACACTCAGGAGACACCGAAATACTATCTGAAGCCAGCACTGTTCCTTTCTCACCCAACTCACACAGATGAACAACCTTCATCAGCTCATACCGAGCCAATACTGCTGATGAACCGGGGAGATTCAAGAATCTGCTCAGGATGTCACTGCTTACAATGAAGATGACTTAAGTGACAGTGACATTCCTGTGAGCAAAAGCTTTCTGGTTGCAAAATACAACAAGTTGGGCTTAAATCCAACAAGAGAAAACAAAGAATTGTGGAGCTGTACGAGTTATCCAAGAAAAGGATGAAGAACACAAAGAAGGATGCCAGTTTGAAAAGGCTGAGAGAAGATGCACAATGCAACAATGAAATTATTGATGCATTGTTCCAAACAAAACGGGAGCTGGAGGCAACTTTAAAACAAGAGCAAAATGAAAAGGCCGAGCTAATTAAGCAAAAGGATCTGGAGATAGAGAGCCTGAAAAGAAAATCTCTGATTTGAAAACAAAAGTGGATTCAAGTGGAACCAGAAAAACAATCGGGTAGAGCTACTAAGCCGCTGATATCCTACACCCGAAAAAGAAAATATTTGGAGCCACACAAAAGAAACCAAAGAAGAAAGCTCCCCAAAGAAATCAAAAGTTCATCTCCTGATCCTACACCTTCAGTAGAAGTTTCTGCTGTGAAGGTATCTCCGAGAGAAGAAGAAGAAAGTGATAAAGAGTGGGAGGAATTAACGAGGATGGAGTCTCCCACTGCTGATAAGGGTGGAAAGGCCGATGACCTTCTACAACTGCTGATATCTTGAAGAGAGGCCTGACTCCAGCATGTTTATGACCCTCATCAACCATGGGTTTCGTATGACATGGTTGAGAGGATGAACAGAACAGAGATGGCCAATGCATTGAAAGAATTTGAATTTGCAAGGTTCATAATCCCAAATTGTGATTATGAAGCCTTTACCACTTTTCAATCATTGGAGAAAATAAGGAAAGACTTGGGCCACTGTGACACAGCAAAACTTTCAAAGTACAATATGACTTGCTGGTTACAGGGTCACAATTACAAGCCGCATGAACTTAAAGTAGTAGAACTACTGGTGAGCTGCGGAGGATGATGGAGCAGTGATGAAAGTGGAACTGGAAACGGGAGTTAAGTTCAGAACCACTGCTCACATCCAAAAGAACAAAGCAAACTTGCTGCTGATCCAGTAACTTTGAATCAAAAGATCAGCACAAGGGAAAAGGAAAAACATCAGAGAGCCAAGGGCGGTGATCCCGGAAAAGTATGGCCTCTGGGAACAACTGTGCGAGAAATCACTGAGAAGAAATCAACTCTCGTACAGTTGTATGATCATATCACAACTCCCAGTTCTGTGGAAGAAACAGGATTATGGCCTGGAAATATGATCCCGACTGGGATTGTGCAATAATCAAGAGGACATCTGGAAGGATTCAATACTTCCATGATGTGGAAGACATGCTACCTTCCGGAGCAAGATAGAGAGATCTACAGAGCATCCCCATGTTCAACTACCCAATCCATCTCAGGGGGAGAGACTTCTCTGCAGCTGTAAATGGTATGAAGACCAGTTTTATGATGATGTGCTCATGCAAGCAAAGAGAAATGATAAGGAGCACAAAAGAATGATACAAATCAGAAAAAGAAAACAGCTGAAGTCTCCCTTGTAGATGATGAACTGCTGAAGAGAGTGGGATGTACCAGACTCAACACCATCAAATGCATCAGGAAACCAATTCACGTGTCCTATCTCAGAATGGGGATACGTTGAAAAGAATAAAGAGATGGTGTTGCTGAGAAATGTGAAGGGAAGAAGAAGGGAGACAAAATAAGAATCTTTGATCCAATGGAGCTAAAGATGTTGCATCCCAGTTACACTTCATACCTTCACGACAAATTCTTCCCAAGCTAACAGATGAAAAAGCCCAAATGATCTCTGCCTGTACGTCACATGATACAAGTCATGATAAACTGCATGCCAAGGCACACAAGAGAAGGAACATGAGGCTGGGCTACTGAAGGGGACAACATAGCTGAAGTGTCTGAGCTCAGAATCTCCGAAGAAGATGATTAGAAATTGTACATAATGATAGTGTGTGGAAACCTCACTACGGAAGAAGATGTTTTGGGCCGAGCTATGACACATTGAAGAAGATCAGCAGGATGCAGATCAAGTACAAGTACGATGATCAGAAAACTGCTGTATCTTATCTTCTACAATAAAATGATAGCAAGAGTTAAGGAGCTTGCTGTTTTGAAGGACTGATTACAAGAAGCTAAGCCTAAGGGAGTTGTAGGTTTTTCTAGATTGTAGGGCTAGATCAATTTTGTATAGGCTTAGTACTTGAAAATCAAGTCTTGTAATAACATTTGTAACAGTCAAAATATATATATATATGTGATTTGAATCTATAGGTTAACCCATATATGTATGTGTGTTGATTTGTGCTTTGACAGGGAAAAACAATATTCTTGGGATGGATTTGATAAAACTGACCAAGTGTAGGAAACATCTACGGATGAACAATTTTGTTAATCCGTAGATAGTTTCATACAAGACCAAATGACCAAGTGTAAGTTCCTACGGATGATCAAGTTCCATGAAGTGAAGACTCCTACGGAAGGAGGATTATCTACGGAAGAACAACATCCTACGGAAAAGCAAATCATCTACGGAAGAACAGAAGATCTGCGGAAGGCAAGACTCCTGCGGAAGACCATTATACTTGTGTGATTATCAATTCCAAGAAGTCAAACAAGTCAACAAGATCAACAACAAATCCGAGAGATCCGGTGTTTCTTAGCCGACTCAAACATCTATAATATGAGTCCTAGGTTTCACATCTCGTAGAACACAATCAATCAATATTACGGCGATCAGAGTTCATTGTGCAACCCTAGCAGCCGTCACATCAACATCAACATCATTCGATACACAGAATTCGATAGTTAATAGTCATTCATTATTCTTTTGTAATCATTACAGTATAGTTAATGAAATACATTTGAATATTATAGATTTCGTGTTTATTGTGTTTCTGTGGTGTGTTCATCATTGATCATTATAAACAATTAAACGTCAATTAGTGATAATTCCGCGATCATTAAATGATTCATTTTAATACTGAAATTCCTGAATTGCGATACTTGGATTCACAATATTATTGCAGCAGAATATAACACTTTAACTTTAAATATTATGAGACAAAATTCGAAGATGCTAACTTGTGAAGTGTAGAATGATTATCGATATTTTGCTATTCTCAGAAGATTGAAGAGGTCTATGGACAGGATAAGGTAACCCATTTGCCCTTCAAAATGAACTTGAACCACGAGAGCCATCATTCTTAGAACATGTATTCTAATATTGATGGCCTACCTATACAAATGAAATGCAAAAACCAACATTTAGCTAAACAATAGTTTGATGAAGTTCGATTTTGACCAATACCTAATATAACTGAACACCCACCATTAAAATATACGCAAAGATTCATAAAAAGTTAAAAACCACCAAGGTCGGGTTGGTTCAACCTAAGATATCCAATTGAAAACTCAAATCGACAGTGAAGATATAATGATGAAATCCACCTGCAACATCAATGTAAAAAGTTAAAAACCACCAAGGTCTGGTTGGTTTCAACCCTAAAATATCCAATTGAAAACTCAAATCGACGGTTGGAAGATATAGGGATGAAATCACAACCTGCACACATCAATGGAGTTGAGATGATTCAAAAGAATTTTTACAAAAGGTGAATTGATTTAGATCTAGAAAACGGCAACGCATACAATATTTGCCCAAATAAGGGGAGCTTTATTGGTAGTCTGCTCTATCGCAAAGAAGCTGTGCTTTGGTAGTGTACGTCGTCACTGGTCGAATTTTCTTCATCATCCTCCGACAAAATGGGTATTTTATTTGGAGCCGCATCAGAATTTATTTGCAAAAGGCGCTCTCCGGTAGTCTGCTTTATCGGCAAAGAAGCGGCGCTTCATTCTTGATCTAGAAGAGAGAGAGAGAGAGAGAAAATAGAGATAGAGATAGAGAGAGAGAGACGAAATGGGTATTTATTTGGAGCCACAGAGAGCGCCGGAGCGGTGATGTCACACCCCAACCTTGACGGCGGAAACGTCGAGGTGTGAGGGTTAAGATCGTTCACAGCCACATAACGCTATTATTAAATCCAAATATATTCTCATAAGTTTCAAAGGAACATTACAATCATAAGTTTCATAATGAACTAATATTTGACATGACATAACAAAGTACAATCAACTGATTTCATTAACTAGGTCCAAGTCCTAGATTATGCCAGCATCATAAGTGCACTTAACTTGGGGGTTTTCCTGAAACATGATAAAAGTAAAAGGTCAACTAAAAATAGTTGGTAAGTTTCTAAGGTTTTCGTACATAATATGAAAAGATTAAAGTAGCCATTCATGTCATAGGTTATAAGCTAGTAAGGTTATAGAAACACATATCGTTACAAACCAAACCTCGACTTGATTACAAGTAATTAAGATTGGCTAAGTGTATTGGTTCCCTAGTGCACAAGCATACGGCTCCTAGGAGTCGGCAATACATCGACTTTAGCACCAAATAGGCTTGTCAGGCCCAAGATCTAAGACGTCGTCTGGCTAGCAATAGTTAATTATTGTAAACAAACTATGTATCTCATATAAACACTTACAACACCAAATAACCATCACAAAATAATAAGATGAATTGCAAGTGCTTTACAAGTCTCAACATTATAAGTGTATGATGTATAAGTATCATGTTTCAACTAAAATAGGTGAACAATGTAAAAAAAAAACAACGGAAACTCACATGGATATAAGCATTACAAGATGATATAAAAGATCAAAGGATAATCCAAAGTATTCCATTACAAGGCACCTAAATATATATTATAAGTTTAAGGTTAATAATAAGATTAATGTTCAAACAAGGATTAGATTTAGATAGATTATGGGTTTTGATAAGTAATAAGTTTCAAAATAATTTACATTTAATTTCATTAGAAGAAAAATATATATACATTTAAGTATTTTAGAAATGGATTTAAATATATATCTGAAGGTAAAAGATAACTAAAACTTTACAATTACCAAAGATTATTAGAATAACATATAGATTAATGACAAAATTTTTAATCTACACCATTAATTAAAGTATATTTTATAAGAAATATTATTTATATATAATTTGTGTATTATAAAATATATAATCTCTACTATTAACAAGGTATATCATTAGCTAAAGAAACTATAGTGTTCATTAATATTCTAATGATTTTTACGTTATGTATCAAGTTCATATTCCTATAAATAATTATCTAATTATTTAAAAGAAAACCATCTGTAACAACAAATAAAGTTTAAATGTAAAATTTAAATATTTTAAACAAGTATTAAAAATTAATAAAACAATTTCCAGAAAATTCTTTGATGTCCATATAAATTTTTAAAGTTTGCAAAGCTATTGTATATATTTTTTTAAATTTTTTCTACAAATAATTTAAGGCTGAAAAAAGCCCTATAAAAATAAGTGAGGGTGCCGGGGTCGAACCCGGACCACAAAGTTTAGCAAGTGGACATAGAACGAGTGAACCAAGACTTACAGCCGTGGTAGATTTTGGTTTTTTAATTCTTTAAAACACAATCAAATTGATTTCCCCCCCCCAACTATGAACCCTAGATCGCTTTCGATCCAAATTGAACATGATTCGAAGTTATTAACGAAATCTAACTTAGGGCTTTTAATCCCCAAGTGTAATCGAGTGTGTGGTGGTTTAAACTTACTCGATCGCGAACGAATCGATGTGATTTAGCTTGGTACACCTTCGGTCCCACTCGCGAAGAACAATGGATTCAAATCGAAGTTGCGATAAGATTTTTAAGCAATTGAAAGTACAGAGAGGTTTAAAGGACTCAAATGGAACGATTCCCCTCTGTTATATAGTTCCAATTGGACATTTTCATGTTAAATGGTTTTCCGAATGATGTTCGGGGCTTCCGCTTGAGTTAGGATTGATCCGTACGTGTCTTGTCTTATTGATGAGCCTTTTATGATCGCAATGATCACAGAGACGATTTCCAGCAATGAATTCGATTAATTGATCCAAGATGAGTTGAAACGGATTGATTTTGAATGCTTGATTTGGTTTCATCTCTTTACACAGAAACGGGGGTTTAAACTTCGAATTAATGGGGTTACAGGTTCGAAACTTGGTCGCGAGGTTGAGGACCGGTTTATTCATAAAAAAACGATGAATTTGTGTTGTTTGGGTGTCGCCGGAGCGATGGCCGGAGTTGGGAGATCGACGGTGAAAGGGGGGTGGTTGGTTTTTTTTTGCAATTTAGTCCCTGAACTTTAATGGTTATTATTCTGTAAGAAACTTTTAAAAAAGTTTCAAAAATTGCAAGTTTGGCCCCAAACTTATTAAAACCCAAGTTTTAAAATAATTCAAACTATTTATTTATAATTTCATTAAATCAATAACTATTTTATAAAAGTTTTATAGATTTTTTGTAAGAATAATAACCTTGTATATTAATTATTTATTTTAGTTTAATTATAAAACTCATAATGACCAATAGACTTCATAATTTATTAAACTTTAGTAAGACTTTTCTATTTTATTATTTATTGTAAAATGATTATAAACTTTATAACTTCATAAGAAAGAATATTTTAAATCAATGATTATTATAAGTTGTTTAAATGATTAATAATAGTAATTCACAATATAAATTGCACATTTAATGCATTTGATCCATTATTATTATTATTATATTATTATTATTATTATATTATTATTATTATTATTATTATTAATCTTTATTATTATTATTATTATTATTGTAATTATTGAAATTAACATCAACGTATTAAACTTAATTGTTTTAAAAATTATCTTTTTAAAAGCCATGAATAGACCTTATAAGAATTTAACAAGGTTAACTTTTATTTAAAGAAATACGAGATGTTACAATCTTCCCAACTTTTAAGAATTTCGTCCCGAAATTAAGAATAAAACTTAAACGAACGAGAGGGTTTAAATGAAAGATAAGTGTACGATCGGACAGTGGTAGACGTTTGATTACAGATGAGATGTTTCACTTTAGGAATTCTTCAAGTCTCTTGACAGAATATATGCCAACTTGAACTCTCCAGTGAAATACGAGACGTTTTGAGAGGAAACATTGGAAATGATGACGATTTACCATGGTATGTTAGACTTATAAATCACAATTTCCGGAATATAATTTCGTGGTAAGGTGATGTCTAGAAATCAGTAAAAGACACAACTGATAAGAAAGGTTAACGTCGGAATTAAGAATCCAAACGTCACCATATGAAAACGACCTTAACGCATATCTTGTGAATATGTATTTCTTCTTTGACCAACCATCGGTCTAAGAATAATACGCTATGCGAAGATCTTGGAATGAGTTCACGATGATGGTAAGAATATTATTAAAAACAGAAAATGAATCAATCATTTAAAATAGCAATCGATGTTTAACGCCATACCACGGTATACGAATATTTGAAACAGATACAGGTTAATTTCTCGACCCGTCATCCCACATAAATCAAATTGAATTTTAGCCAACCGGTCTATAGTGCCCCAATTGTCATCGTGACATTTAAAATAAGAGGCATTTAGTGAATGAAAAGTTAAACAGGAGATTCACGGGAACACGGAGGTTAGATTCTGTCATATGTAAATGTAAGACACTTGGACACATGACAAGTTATGTCTTTTCTTTTATGCCATACCCATGACTACAGATTACGAAATTTTATGAACACTTATATCCACATTGCAATGAGGATAATAACGAGTCTTGTTGTTCAACACCACGATAGAATTTCAATGATTTTCAGGTTAAGAATTCAAAAGCGATCAAGAAATGACGCAAACAATAAGAAAGGTATTTGTAAACATGTTTTGCAAAGTAACACAATTTCCAAATAGATTGCATACATAATCATCAAACCCATAAAGTAGAGTCGAAGAACATTCGTATGACTAGAAAGACATGAACACAAGTTGATAATGTCTTTATTTAACAGAAAGATTGGTTTAAGAAAGGCTATGATCGTGCAACCAGGTTTTAATGATAACTCATAAAGAAAGTCGATAAGTAAGGAATAAATGGTTCCATATAGCTAGATCATATCAAAACATGAGGATAAAGGAAAAGAAATCGAGTTAAGAATTTAATGCTCCCAAGCTTGGAATCAAAATCAACCTAAGCGATCGGGTCTTCTTTCAAGTTCAGAGATCCTGCTTTGGCTTGATAGGTCGAAACACTAACATTGTTTCACCCTTCAAGTTACTACATGCTCCTCGTCACTTGATTACAACCTTGGTAAGTTGAAGATCAAGAATGAAGAATAGTCATCAAGGGTGTTTTCACTCCTAACTTGATGGTGTATTCCAAGGTATGACACTAACTTACCAATCAAAAAGTTTGATCCCAACTCATTGTAAGGATCCATTGAAATAAGACGAGGTAATCACCATTAAGGTAAGGGAAATCACTCCTATCTAACGATGAAGTTTTACAAAAAACAAAATATAACAGGATGAACTTCTTCATCAAAATCCAGAATTCACTCCTACTTTGACGAGGTCGTTTCATTTGAGAAAATACAATCCAAAAAATGAAATTATCATCAAGGTATGGAATTTACGCCTATCTTGATGATTGAGCTTCAAGAAACAATCAAAGATTAACATTTGTCACCAAAGTACGGGTTTCAATCCTATTTTGGTGAGATCATGTCATTTGTGAAGTGTAAGTTTCAATGAGAATAATGAAGTCAATCCTCAGGAGGAGAAATGCTCTAATCCAGAGGATGAAATTTCATAAAACACACCAATGAAAACCATTTATCAAAACAAATAGAGAACCATCAAAATAAGGGAATCACCCCTATTTGATGAGTTAGAATTGTTTAGGAGGTACGAGTGTTCTTAGTCATAGATTGACTTACAAACTCTTGCATCTCACACGGTGCAGACGGTTTAAGGTTCGACTTAACAACGAAAGGAAAAGAATATCAATTTAGAAATTCAAGAAATTTCAAGTTACAACAATGTAACAAAAAAAAGAAAATCATGATTACAAGCTTAAGATCAAAGTTCGAGATAACAGGATTTGTTGTGGTGTTCAAACCTTGGATGGTTTAAATCGGGAAGACGAATCAAGGACAGGAATTATTCAACACCACAATGAGATGTGATCATTCGATCGAAAGGAAATACATGGACTTCTCAGGATATGAGGTCAACCATAGCTTTATTGAAGACACGCGTACTTTAAGTGATCACTATCTCAAGGGTTTCGAGTTAAGTAACGGATTCAATGATTGAATCAAATCACCATCTACACTTTGCCTAGACAAAGTATCCCGAAATGTAGAATTCCACCTATAGCATTGCATGTTCTTAGTTATGGGACACATCCTTAAGAAGATTTGAGAATCATAAGTAACGGTTTAAAGTTTTAAAGACATACATTTTAGATTCCCAATATCTTGGATATTTTAAGAGTCCATGTTCACGTTGGTCAAGGTATTAGAATAGTTACATGAAACGCTCAACGTGTAACGGTGTTTAACGTGGGAGTTGAAAGGTAAGACGAGTTCAATATCCAGGAACTATGTATGATAAGAATAAGAAGAAACCAGTTCAAGGAATCAAAGATTTTTAAGATACAAAGAGGATGGTTCCATTTAGTAACGCATTACCTTTGGAATCATTGACATGTAAAGGTAAATTGACCCACTGCCCTAGAGACTTGTGTATGTTGAATAGTTTATCACTCATCCCAGAAATCCCCAGGTAAGCATAACTGGTCTCGCAATAAGATTTATACGATATGCTTGCCTTAGCCCGAAGGCCTTTTGTCAGGAAATCCAGAACACAGGTGTCTGTGTCACACAAATTTCTTAGGTTCGTGAACTCAAAACCTTGATGAGATTTTCATAGATTAGACATAGAGTCTAATGAATTTAAAACCAAATGACAAGTGTAGATTCCACATGTCGTGAGAATAGGTTTAGGAAGTTCATTTGTGGGGAGAATCAAAGAGTTAAAGTTTAGTTTAGGGAGACAAGTAACTAACTTTTAGGCATACATAAGACAATCCTATGCTACGGCATCAAGTGCACAAAAGGCATAGCATTATGTAGCATGCAAAAATAAGTAAGCACAAAAGTATAATGATCTTTCTATGAGGGTTCATGTAACTATAGTCTAGGTCACCATTTCTAATAAACTAAATCTCTATAGTTATGGGCTCTGATACCAATCTGTCACACCCCAACCTTGACGGCGAAAACGTCGAGGTGTGAGGGTAAGATCGTTCACAGCCACATAACGCTATTATTAAATCTAAATATATTATTCATAAGTTTCAAAGGTAACATACAATCATAAGTTTCAACAATGAACTAATATTTGACATGACATAACAAAGTACAATCAATTGATTTTATTAACTAGGTCCAAGTCCTAGATTATGCCAGCATCATAAGTGCACTTCAAAACTTGGGGGTTTTCCTGAAACATGATAAAAGTAAAAGGTCAACTAAAAATAGTTGGTGAGTTTCCAAGGTTTTTCATACATAATATGAAAAGATACAAGTAGCAATTCATGTCATAGGTTATAAGCTAGTAAGGTTATAGAACACATATCGTTACAACCAAACCTCGACTTGTTACAAGTATATAAGATTGGCTAAGTGTATTGGTTCCCTAGTGCACAAGCATACGGCTCCTAGGAGTCGGCAATACATCGACTTTAGCACCAAATAAGCTGTCAGGCCCAAGATCTAAGACGTCGCCAGCTAGCAATAGTTAATTATTGTAACAAACTATGTATCTCATATAAACACTTACAACACACAAATAACCATGACAAAATAATAAGATGAATTGCAAGTGCTTTACAAGTCTCAAACGTATATAAGTGTGTGATAAGTATCATGTTTCCCCCAAAATAGTGTGAAAAATGTAAAAAAAAGGGCAAGGAAAATCACATGGATTATAAGCATTACAAGATGATATTAAAGATCAAATGTCACACCTCAATTTCCACAAACGGGGTTTTACCGTTAGGCGTGTGACATACCAGGATCTCAGACACGGTATATCAAACGACACTATATGAGTTTAAAAATAAACGTTTGACTTAAATCAGAGTAACATAAATGAAATAAACGTCATGCGGAGAACGAATATACAATAAAATACAACGAAATGTACTGAAAGTTAAAAGTGCTAATTCAAAACAAAATGTCCAATGCAAGAAAATGAGTTTGATGATGCATGTCCTGAGTGCGTTCCTTAATCGTGCATCATGAGCTTAAGCGTTCCGTTACCTGAGAAAACATGCTCAAATGTGTCAACATAAAGTTGGTGAGTTCACAGGTTTTAGTCAACAATAAATGTGTTTGTAAGCGTTTCCATAGTTTGCGTTTCATGGTTTAGTATATAGAGCATATCGTTAGGTAGTAGCCTATGTTCTTGTTACTTAGCGTTTCGAACCGAAGCTGACTGTTTGCGTCCTATATGTGTTTGTTGTATCCCGTCATGTCTCATAGACCATGACAATGTGTTTCCACCACGTTTAACCGACCGTGGCAATGTGTTAGGTCAATCAAGCACCCGTTTGACTCCAATCAAGCTAGCGGCACTCACCTGCGTAGCGCGACTAGCACGGGGGGGTTTGTCAACCAGTAGTACTACTCAAAATTACCTCGCTAATCCCATTACTAACGGTTCGAGTGTGTCAGGACATGTGTGTTTGCACTAACGTAACAAGCGATATCAATAATACTGGCAACCCTTCATAAAATATGTTTGCATGTTTTCTCCCCCAAAAAGGAAAAGAAAGTAAAAAGTGGGGCCGTGAATACTCCCTGATTGCGCCAGCAAAGAAATAATGTTCGCACAACTGTTGGGGTTTCGGTTAACCTGAATTTATTTAATATTCAATTAATAAAATATAAATAATGTGATCGTACGGTTTCGCGTTTCACGATTCGGTTACGGTACAGGCTATCGATTATTCCCCATTACTAGCCAACACTCAAACACTAAGTCATTTCCAATGTTTTAAACTCAATATTATGTATAGAAAAAAAAATATTGTTCTATGCTTAAATTTTGTGACCTTTTATTATAAAACCCCATACGTTTAAACTCATAACCCACACATCAAAAATGCGGAACGACACCAATGAAAATCACACATAATATATCTATACCCAAACAGATACTACGCAAGGTTATATATTACTTATATATATACATGACAAGCATGATCTCATATATATAATACATCATATATTCAAGAATATCAAGATTTTAACATTAAACAAAAGTCAACTCTATAATGGCATCCACTCATTCACGTGGAGGTTCCATGCATACCTTTATGCATTGCAAAACATAATGTACAGATCATACACCACATAGACCATACAGTATGCTAGAAAAAGGAGCAAAGAAACACACACATTCATAATCATATGTACCTTACTACATGAGCACACAGACAATTCATACACAGTTCCATGTTTTCTTCAAACCCCAATGCACATCAAACATTAGTACAATATGTATATAAATATTTTAGACCACTCATAACACTCAAACCTACTCACCTATATGTGAACTTCTAAAAGTCAACCACACCACAATTCATAAAAATATTTTACAGGTACAAGCACATACATGCAGAAACATATATATGTATATATACATTCTCAGAACACACACACTACCGCAACCACTCTCGGTTGAAAATCAACCTCTATATATATGCACCTACTGTATCACA
Source organism: Flaveria linearis (assembly GCA_024085815.1). Taxonomy (NCBI): domain Eukaryota; kingdom Viridiplantae; phylum Streptophyta; class Magnoliopsida; order Asterales; family Asteraceae; genus Flaveria; species Flaveria linearis. The sequence goes on along the minus strand of CM044009.1, from coordinate 4,015,928 downwards.
GAACACACATGCAAAGCATGTCATACACAACTAGCACACTCACACACTACTGCCATAAAATTCAACATATGTATATATAGGCATATCCAAGCACTCACAGAAATACATACATACATAACCACCCATATACTGCCAAACACAAACACATCATGTACATGACACTTATAGCTGAAATACATACACACATGCAATGATATACGCACGAAACAATCCATGAAACACAAGCCAAAAACACATACAATCATGAACATCTACATCGCATGCAAACTAATCACATAACATATAATACATCGCATGCATTCACGCATAACTACAGCCCCATGCCCAAACTGAAAAGAAATCACCATCGATCATCAACCGAGACCGAAGGAGTGGTTCGGTTCGAGTCACGCCACCCATGCGCACCCACTGTAACCATACTAACCCAAGTCGAACCCGTACCCATAACCGCCACCGAGTCCATAACCGAGAATGAATCCGATTACACGAGTTAGAAAACATACCGATCAACAACGTACGGATAGACGGACAGTCCCGATTCGCCCACACGAGTCATCAAAATCACACTACCGAACAAGTTGAGAAGAAGGTACAATGAGGGAAAGGGAGGCTGCTGTTGAAAGAGATGACATTGGGTTTCTAGGTAAAGCCGAGTGGGAGGATGATGAAGGGAGTCGGTTACGGGGGTTGGGTATATTTATAAGACTTTGATTGAAATTTACACATTTGGTCTTCAAGGTTATATAATTTTACACTTTTGAGGTGTTTAAGAGTTTAATTATTTGAAGTTTATATACTTAATCACCGTTAGGTATTGAATATCAATAGTAATTTTTATTTAGGATACTCACACATAACGGAGAGTGTTAAGTTAAGTGAGCGAGTTTAACTTGAAAAGTCGAGTTGTCACATCATCTCCTTGTTGAAGGAATTTTCGTCCCGAAAATTAGATTGCTAGGTTCGGTTAAATGCATGAGGTTCAGTTAGGTTTGATGGTTGTAACGTGTCAGACTTTATAATGTTTTGACAGGGTTGTGACATCATCCCCTTGTTGAAGGGAATTTCGTCTCGAAATTTAAAGGAAAAGGTATCTTAAGAATGAATACCTTAGAAGTAAGTGTTGATCCTTAAATAGTTGTGGGTACTTTTCATCTGATCTTCACGTTCCCAGGTAAACTCTGGTCCACGCTTTGAGTTCCAACGGACCTTGACGATAGGGTACGACTATGTTTGAGCGTTTTGACCTCTCGATCCATAACTTCAACTGGTTACTCGATGAAGCGTAGTTGTTCATCCACATGTATCTCGTCTAACGGAACGATAAGAGTCTCGTCTGCAAGACATTTCCTCAGGTTTGTAACATGGAACACATCATGTACTCTACTAAGTTCTTCAGGTAGATTCAGCTGATAGGCTACGGGGCCAACCCGTTTGACAATCTCAAACGGTCCCACGCATCTAGGGTTTAGTTTTTCACGTTTCCCGAAATGAATCACACCCTTCCAAGGTGACACTTTCAAAAGTACCTTGTCACCAATTTGAAATTCCAATGGTCGGCGACGCTTATCAGCGTAACTCTTCTGTCGGTCACATGCTGCTGCCATGCGGTTACGAATTTGCATGATCTTCTCAGTCGTCTCGTGCACAAGTTCAGGACCGGTAAGTTGACTTTCTCCAACTTTCGCCCAACAAATAGGTGATCGGCACTTACGCCCATACAGTGCCTCAAATGGAGCAGCCTTGATCGACGTGTGATAGCTATTATTGTATGAAAAACTCCACTACGGTAAGTGAGTTTCCCAACTGCTGCCAAATCAGTCACGCAAGCGCGTAACATGTCTTCCAAAGTCTGGATCGTACGCTCACTTTGGCCGTCAGTCTGAGGATGATATGTCGTACTCATATCTAGCCGTGTACCCAATGCTCGTTGTAATAATTGCCAGAAATATGAAGTGAATCGAGCGTCACGATCAGAAATAACGGAAATTGGCACACCGTGCCGAGAGACTATTTCCCTTAGGTAAATACGTGTTAACTTTTCCATTCTATCAGTCTCTCTAATTGGTAAGAAATGCGCGGATTTCGTCAAACGATCTGTAATTACCCAGATGGTATTGCATCCGCTGGGAGGGATGCGAGGCAGTTTCGTGATAAAGTCAATAGATATCTGCTCCCACTTTCATACTGGAATTTCTGGTTGTTGAAGTAAACCAGATGGTCGTTGATATTCCACCTTAACCTTAGAACAGGTTAAGCATCTGCTTACGTAAGTGGCAATGTCAGCTTTCATGTTTGGCCACCAGTAAAGGACCTTCAAATCCTGATACATCTTATCTGAACCAGGATGAATAGAATATCGTGACTTGTGAGCTTCATCTATTACCAGCTCTCGTAGGTCTCCATAGGAAGGAACCCATATTCGTTCCATGAAGTAGCGAATTCCGTCAGGTTTGACCTCTAATTGTTTCTCCATGCTTCGTAGTGATTCGGCTTTCAGGTTCTCGTCTTTCAACGCCTCAAGATGAGCATTGCGGATCTGATCGGGTAAACGGTGTGGATGGTGAGTTGTAATGCTCGAACTCGCTTCGGTTTGGTGTCTCCTTTCGACTTAAGGCATCTGCTACTACATTAGCCTTGCCTGGATGACACTTGATCGCACAATCATAATCGTTTAACAACTCGACCCAGCGACGTTGTTTCATGTTCAGCTCCTTCTGTTCAAAATATGCTGGAGACTCTTGTGATCGGTATAAATGGTGCGCTTGGTACCGTACAAGTAATGTCTCCTTATCTTGAGTGCAAACACAACGGCTCCCGACTCTAAGTCGTGTATCGTGTAGTTTTTTTTTTTTTGTGAACTTTTAGTAGGCGAAAAGCATATGCGATCACCTTCTCGCGTTGCATTAACACACAATCGAGACCTTGAATAGAAGTATCGCAATACACACAAATCTTCGGTTCCCTTCGGTTCCCTTCGGTAGAGACAATATTGGTTCCGTACAGAGATTCTGTTTCAGAACCTGAAATACGGATTCTTGTTTGTCACCCTAATTGTATGTAGTGTTTTTATGAGTTAACGCGATGAGAGGTTGAACAATCTTTGAAAACCCTTCGATGTATCGTCGGTAATAGCCAACCAACCCAAGAAACCGTCGTACCTTATCGGAGTCTCAGGCGTAGTCCAGTTCTTGGTGGCTTCTATTTTTGTCGGGTCAACATGTATTCTATTTCATTGACCACATGACCCAAGAATTGGACTTCTCGTATCCAGAAATCACACTTTGAAAATTTAGCATACAATTGCTCTCACTTTAGCAGTTCCAGAATCAGTCTAAGTGTTCCTCGTGTTCTTCCTTATTCTTTGAATAAATAAGGATGTCATCGATGAAGATAATGACGAACTTGTTCAAATAGGGTTTGCACACTCGGTTCATAAGGTCTATGAAAACCGCTGGTGAGTTGGTCAACCCAAACATCATAAACAAAACTCATAGTGGTCATACTAGTTAGGTCTTCCGGAAATACTTCCGAGAAGTCTCTGATAACTGGAATATCTTTAACACGCTTCTCATCCACCTTCTTCTCTGTAATTAGTGTCAGTAGAGAGAAATCCTTTTCTTGAGACATTTTGCGCCTTTACGTATGAGATGACGCTGAAGCAGAACAACCTACATTTCTGCCGTTTTCCTATCTTCTTGAGCCTTATATAGTTTCTTTTTAAATGCAAAGGTTTTCTGCACTCATAACATCCCTTATATGCTTCTTATGGTGAGGAGACTTGGCCGGGATGTTCACGCGATAGTTCTTGAAGGTATAGCCAAATTTCCGCAGAGCACTCTCAAATGTTCTTGTTGTACAACCATGGAGATTATAGTTGTATTTGTTGCTTATAATGGAAAGGTGAAGATGTAATGGACGAGGTCGTAATATCTTGCTATTTGGTCCCACGCTAAATGTAGTTAGCCAGAAAAATTCGATTGAGTCCCACCACTGGGGATACAAACAAATGTAACGTATGCTTAAACAGGATAGATATCAAATGAAATGAATGCTGGAACGCTGAAATTACCGAGACTCTAAGTCTTAAGATCAATCCAGTGAACAAGGACTACACGCGTCAAGAATATTATCACTTTATTGCAATTTTGAAGATCTGGCACAATGTAGATGGATAGTGTTACACGAACACTGAAATGCTAAAAAGAGCACGTCTCATAGAGACTAGGGCTAATGTCATAACACGAATCTCATTAAGGCTCGGGGTAGATGATAACTTAATGCTAGTAGGAATGAAGTATTTGTTTGCATATCAATAGTGAGGTTTTATGAGAACCGAGACCTCATGTCTCCAAGTATAGAAATGAAAATTTGTACTGATTATGACCGTTATCACCGATAGAGTTGCCAGAATTCTCATGCACGGCAAATTACAATTACGTGTGCACCCGTGATTCTAATTTGCTTTGCATGGTCACCCATGGTTCCTCCCATTCTAGATAACATGCCTTGTCAAGTACCGAGTGTTATCAATGATAGAGGTATCAAAGATATGTTTATTATGCCAAAGGTCAAATAACTAAGGTTGTACAAAAGATTCGGTTTAGATAACAACGGGGAATCGAGACGATCTGGCCTTTCCTTTGAAGCTCTAAGCGTCTACATGTCTAAGTCTGATCCTCTGATAGACTTCAAATCCCTTGGTTGTCCCACGTTTTACTATTCAGACTAGTGGAGATGATAGGGTATGTGGGAAAGTAGAAAAAGTACAATAGAGTTAGAAAAGTAGTGTGTGTTGTTCTCCTTGTTTGTCATCGTTAGGTTTGTCGTTTTGTTAGAAAAGAGTTTCGTGTTCCAATCATGGAAATGTTTGATTCAATTCGTTGTTGCTTTCACTCCGCGAGTGAAGGATCAAGTGTAAGCGTTGGTTGTGAGCGAGCGGGATTCTCCGCCCCTCCGTCAGCCGGTAATGACACACATGTCATACCCATAGTGTTATGTTGCTCAGCAGTGTAATGTCAGTACACTAGAAGGTTGTTTGCACAACAGTGGTAACCATGTAAAAGTGTATGTGCAATACTAGTGTTGTGTCTAAGGCTATAGTCTAGATGCAATGCAATCCTAGTTCTCTATAACCTGGCTCTGATACCAATCTGTCACACCCTCAATTTCCACAAACGGGGTTTTACCGTTAGGCGTGTGACATACCAGGATCTCAGACACGGTTATATCAAACGACACTATATGAGTTTAAAAATAAACGTTTGACTTAAATCAGAGTAACATAAATGAAATAAACGTCATGCGGAGCGAATAAACGAAATGTAAACCAATACTGAAAGTTAAAAGTGCTAATTCAAAACAAAATGTCCAATGCAAGAAAATGAGTTGATGATGCATGTCCTGAGTGCGTTCCTTAATCGTGCATCATGAGCTTAAGCGTTCCTGTTACCTGAGAAAACATGCTAAAATGTGTCAACATAAAGTTGGTGAGTTCACAGGTTTTAGTCAACAATAAATGTGTTTGTAAGCGTTTCCATAGTTTGCGTTTCAATGGTTTAGTATATAGAGCATATCGTTAGGTAGCTAGCCTATGTTCTTGTTACTTAGCGTTTCGAACCGAAGCGGACTGTTTGCGTCCTATATGTGTTTGTTGTATCCCGTCATGTCTCATCAGACCATGACAATGTGTTTCCACCACGTCTTAACCGACCGTGGCAATCGTTGTGTTAGGTCAATCAAGCACCCGTTTGACCTCCAATCAAGCTAGCGCGACTAGCCCGGGCGGGGTTGTCAGACCCAGTAGTACTACTCAAAATTACCTCGCTAATCCCATTACTAACGGTTCGAGTGTGTCAGGACATGTTGTGTTTGCACTAACGTAACAAGCGATATCAATAATACTGGCAACCATTCATAAAATATGTTTGCATGTTTTCTCCCCCAAAAAGGAAAGAAAGTAAAAAGTGGGCCGTGAATACTCACCTTGATTGCGCAGCAAAGAAATAATGTTCGCACAACTGTTGGGGTTTCGGTTAACCTGAATTTCATTTAATATTCAATTAATATAAAATATAAATAATGTGATCGTACGGTTTCGCGTTTCACGATTCGGTTACGGTACAGGCTATCGATTATTCCCCATTTACTAGCCAACACTCAAACACTAAGTCATTTCCAATGTTTAAAACTCAATTATTATGTATAGAAAAAAAAATATTGTTTCTATGCTTTAAATTTTGTGACCTTTTATTATAAAACCCCATACGTTTAAACTCATAACCCACACATCAAAAATGCGGAACGACACCAATGAAAATCACACATAATATATATTATACCACACATATACTACGCAAGGTTATATATAATACTTATATATACATGACAAGCATGATCTCATATATATAATACATCACATATATTCAAGAATATCAAGTATTTTAACATTTAAACAAAAGTCAACTCCTATAATGGCATCCACTCATTCACGTGGAGGTTCCATGCATACCTTTATGCATTGCAAAACATAAATGTACATATCATACACACATAGACCATACAGTATGCTAGAAACAGGAGCAAAGAAACACACACATTCATAATCATATGTACCTTACCTACATGAGCACACAGACAATTTCACTACACAGTTCCATGTTTCTTTCACAACCCCATATGCACATCAACACATTAGTACAAATATGTATATAATATATTTTAGACCACTCATAACACTCAAACCTACTCACCTATATGTGAACTTCTAAAAGTCAACCACACCACAATTCATAAAATATATTTACAGGTACAAGCACATACATGCAGAAACATATATATGTATCTATACATTCTCAGAACACACACACATACCGCAACCACTCTCGGTTGAAAATCAACCTCTATATATATGCACCTACTTGTATCACAGAACACACATGCAAAGCATGTCATACACAATAGCACACTCACACACATACTGCCATAAAATTCAACATATGTATATATAGGCATACATCCAAGCACTCACAGAAATACATACATACATAACCACCATATACTGCCAAACACAAACACATCATGTACATGACAACTTATAGCTGAAATACATACACACATGCAATGATATACGCACGAAACAATCCATGAAACACAAGCCAAAACACAATACAATCATGAACATCTACATCGCATGCAAACTAATCACATACATATACATACATCGCATGCATTCACGCACAACTACAGCCCCATGCCCAAACTGAAAAGAAATCACCATCGATCATCAACCGAGACCGAAGGAGTGGTTCGGTTCGAGTCACGCCACCATGCGCACCCACTGTAACCATACTAACCCAAGTCGAACCCGTTACCCATAACCGCCACCGAGTCCAAACCGAGAATGAATCCGATTACACGAGTTAGAAAACATACCGATCAACAACGTACGGATAGACGGACAGTCCCGATTCGCCACACGAGTCATCAAAATCACACTAGCCGAACCAAGTTGAGAAGAAGGTACAATGAGGAGAAGGGAGGCTGCTGTTGAAAGAGATGAACTTAGGGTTTCTAGGTTAAAGCCGAGTGGGAGGATGATGAAGGGAGTCGGTTACGGGGGTTTGGGTATATTTAATAAGACTTTGATTGAAATTTACACATTTGGTCCTTCAAGGTTATATAATTTTACACTTTTGAGGTGTTTTAAGAGTTTAATTATTTGAAGTTTATATACTTAATCACCGTTAGGTATTTAATATCAATAGTAATTTTTATTATAGGATACTCACACATAACGGAGAGTGTTAAGTTAAGTGAGCGAGTTTAACTTGAAAAGTCGAGTTGTCACATCAAAGGATAATCCAAAGTATTCCATTACAAGGCACCTAAATATATATTATAAGTTTAAGGTTAATAATAAGATTAACGTTCAAACAAGGATTAGATTTAGATAGAATTATGGGGTTTTGATAAGTAATAAGTTTACAAATAATTATTTACATTTTAATTTCATTAGAAAAAATATATATACATTTAAGTATTTTAGAAATGGATTTAAATATAATATTTGATAAGGTTAAAATATAACTAAAACTTTACAATTACCAAAGATTAATTAGAATAACATATAGATTAATGACAAATTATTAAAATACACCATTAATTAAAGTATATTTTGTAAGAAATATTATTTATATATAATTTGTGCAATTATAAAATATATAATCTCTACTATTTAACAAGGTATATCATTAGCTAAAGAAACTATAGTGTTCATTAATATTCTAATGATTTTTAGGTTATTGTATCAAGTCCATATTCCTATAAATAATTATTTAATTATTTTAAAAGAAAACCATCTGTAACAACAAATAAAGTTTAAATGTAAAATTTAAATATTTTAAAACAAGTTATTTAAAATTAATAAAATAATTTCCAGAAAAATTCTTTGATGTCCATATAAATTTTAAAGTTTGCAAAAGCTATTTTTATATATTTCTTAAAATTTTTCTACAAATAATTTAAAGCTGAAAAAGCCCTATAAAAATAAGTGAGGTTGCCCAGGGTCGAACCCGGGACCTCAAAGTTAGCAAGTGGACATAGAACCGGTGAACCAAGGCTTACAACCGCGGTAGATTTTGGTTTTTAATTCTTAAAACACAATCCAATTGATTTCCCCCCCCCCCCCCAACCGTATGAACCCTAGATCGCTTTCGATCCAAATTGAACATGAATTCGAAGTTATTAACGAAATCTAACTTAGGGCTTTTAATCCCTAAGTGTAATCAAGTGTGTGTGTGGTTTAACTTACTCGATCACGAACGAATCGATGTGATTTAGCTTGGTACACCTTCGGTCCTACTCACGAAGAACAGTGGATTCAATCGAAGTTGCGATAAGCTTTTTAAGCAATTGAAAGTACAGAGAGTTTAAAGGACTCAAATGGAACGATTCCCCTCTGTTATATAGTTCCAATTTGGATGTTTCATGTTAAATGGGTTCCGAATGATGTTCGGGTGCTTCCGCTTGAGTTAGGATTGATCCGTACGTTTCTTGTTTTAATTGATGAGCCTTTTATGATCGCAATGATCACAGAGACGGTTTCTAGCAATGAATTCGATTATATTGATCCAAGATGAGTTGAAACGGATTGATTTTGAATGCTTGATTCGGTTTCATCTCTTTACACAGAAACGGTGGTTTAAAACTTCGAATTAATGGGGTTACAGGTTCGAAACTTGGTCGCGAGGGTTGAGGACCGGTTTATTTCATAAAAAAACGATGAATTTGTGTGTTGGGTGTCACCGGAGCGATGGCCGGAGTTGGGAGATCGACGGTGAAAGGGTGGTGGTTTGGGTTTTTTTTTTTGGCAATTTAGTCCCTGAACTTTAATGGTTTATTATTTCATGTAAGAAAATTTTAAAATAAGTTTCAAAATTGCAAGTTTGACCCCAAACTTATTAAAACCCAAGTTTTAAAATAATTCAAACAATTTTATTAAATCAATAACTAATTTATAAAAGTTTTATAGACTTTTTTGTAAGAATAATAAACTCTGTATATTAATTATTTATTTTAGTTTAATTATTAAAACTCATAATTGACCAATAGACTTCATAAATTTATTAAACTTTAGTAAGACTTTCTATTTTATTATTTATTGTAAAATAATTAATAAACTTTATAACTTCATAAGAAGAATTATTTATAAATCAATGATTTATTAATAAATAGATAATTCACAATATAAATTGCACATTTAATGCATTTGATCCATTATTATTATTATTATTATTATTGTAATTATTGAAATTAACATCAACGTATTAAACATAATTGTTTATAAAATTAACTTTTCATAAAGCCATGAATAGACCTTATAAAAATTTAACAAGATTAACTTTTATTTAACGAAAATACGAGATGTTACAGGTGATACTTGGCGTACCATCAAAAGGGCACGTAGCAATCAGAAGCGACGCATGGAAAGGAACGGTCGGTGGCACTGTAGCCACCGACATAAGGGAATAATATAGATAATAATAACAACAACAATAATTGGCATGTTTGGGATTGTTTATTTGATTGAAATGACTTTTGATAAAAAAACTTATTAACTTATGACTTTTCAAAATAGTTTTTAAAAAGTATTTGGATTAACTTATAATCTAAAACGTTATAAAATGACCAAAAATACATAACTTAAATATTAGGGGGGTTAATAGGAGGTAGTAAAGGGGTATAATAGAAATTAAACTAAAATAGTTTTCAAAAGTTAATAACTAACCCCCTAATTTACTTTTCAAAACCTACTTTTTACATTTTGGGTTTGACAAACACTTTTTTTTGACTTATTAACTTCTCATCAAAAGTAACTTTTCAAAAGTTATTGGCAAACATGCACAATATCAACAACAACGAAACGACAACTACAATAATTATAATAATAATACAAATAAACAAACAAACAAACATACATACCCAGTGTATCCCGCTGAAAAGCAGGGTCTGGGAGGGGTATGTGGTGGCAAGTCTTTCCTCTATCCTGAGAGATAGAGAGACCGCTTCCGAAGAGACCCCCGACTCGTTAACAAAGACAGTACCCATAACAATCATAAATACATATCATACAACACATAGGTAAATAACACATACAGAATTAGATATGGCGCACATCATAAAAAGCGACGTGTAACACCCAAAAAGGGTAGATGAACGAAAAACTACACCTGACGCGGGAGGTCCCGCCACATGTAACCGAAACCGTCCCACCCACAAATCCCACTAAAAGTCCTTAATTTTTATTCGACTCCTCCACTCACTCCTATCCTCGATCATGTGCTCAGAGAATAATAATAATACAAATAAAAAAAATAATGAACAAATAGAAATTTTAAAAACAAAAAAGAAACCTAAAGCGGCCTAAAGAATCATCACAAGGAAATCGAACCCACGACCTATCTTCTGGAGGTGTCAGCTGCGAACCCGGTGAGTTGGTTTTTATTTTTGTTATTAGTGGCGAACAATTTAATTATAAACATAATTATATGCGTCAAATTCATAGAGTTCTCTAGTTCAAAGTTGTTAGTAATACAATAATGAGTAAATTGCCATTTTCGTCCATGTGATTTGGTGAAAATTATCACTTTAATTCAATAGTTTGTTTTTTCGCATCTGGGTCCCTGTGGTTTACAAATCTTGTCATATTCATCCAGTCCGTTAACTCCATCAAAATTTCCGTTAAATAAGGGGTATATTGGTCATTTTACATATATGTTTTTATTTTTCTTTTTTTTAAACGTGATTTAATATATACTCTTTAAATACATTGCTATTTTAGTCCCTGTGGTTTGAGCGTATTTGCCAATTTAGTACAAAAATAACCACCACATCACTACCCGTCATAAGAACCACCGAACCACCTCCGCCACCCCATCACAAAGCCACCAACACCACACCAGAGCGCCCACCACCACACACACACATCGGATTGTCGCTACCATGTAAACCCTAAAAATTGACAATCAATATTGGACTTGTAACGTACCACTTCGAAAATGTATATCAAACCTTACTAATACCTCTACAATACTCGTTTTTAAGGGTTCCATATACGTTTTCGAAGGGGTTTGTTATAAGTTCGAGATTAACGGTTGGTTTCTAGGGTCCACATGGTGATGGTGATCTAGTGTGTGATGGCGGAGATCTAATGTGTGGTGGTGGAGATCTAATGTGTGGTGGTGGTGCCCGTCTAGTGTGGTATTGGTGGTTTTATGATAGGGTGGTGGTGATGATTTGGTGGTTCTGATGGAGTGGTGGTGGTTTTGCGGCATGGTGGTGGTGTGGTGTGTAAATACGAGGTCCAACTCTGGATGGTTCCGGTCTTGCTGAACTTCGATCCACCGATGCCCTTTGAAGCTTCACACCTACCCACAATGAAAACAACAACAGTTAAGGCGTTCCAGGGGGGAAATATCCCTGGAGCGACCCTCCGACGTGAGAGTAAGAATTGGTTGAATGGAAATATGTGATAGGGAGAATTAAGGGGGAACTTTTGTGTGTATTCTTTTGTGAGGATCTTGATCCTCCTTACCTGGTGTTTATAGTGTTTGTCTGCTATAACGGTGTGTTAATTTACAGGGATTATTCCCGGCAAATCCATTACCTTTTATGTTCTCCGACCGTTACTGAATTATCGGTTATGATTGGGGTGATTCCGATGTAATTAAATGCGGGGCACGTGTCCTACTGGCTTACCCGTTCCGCCAGCATGGGCCGGGCTTTCGGGTTTGGGTACCCGGTCTTGTGTGGGTTATTTGTACCCTACGTCTACATGGTGTGACAACCCGGAAAATTTCGGTAAATTTTAGGATTTAAATTTTAAAAATTCTAAAACTTGTATATAAATATTTTATGAATAAGTAATATAATATTAATAATAATAATGTTAATAATAATAATAATACTAACAATAATAATAATAATAATAATAATAATAATAATAATAATAATAATAATAATAATAATAATATTAACAATATAATTAAAGTACAGGGGTTAATTCTGTAGTTTTTAAAACCTGATTTAAAGCTTCTGCATAAATTAATAATAGTACGAAACTCCAGGGACCAAACGTGTAAATTTTCTTTTCAAAACCACCCCCCCCGCCCGTCACCCTCTCCTTACCGCCGGCCACTCTCCGGCGAGGCTCCGGCGAGCCACCACAGCCAAATCACTGCGTTCCACTTGAATTAATCACTTCTGACACCTTCTAGTGGATGATTCGAACCTAACCCACGAACCAATTTAAATAAATAAAGCTGTGTAGTGCGATTCCCACCTTCGACCGAAAGTTCGGCCGACCATCCAACTAATCGGCCACTAAACCTCAACTATAATTAATTAATCGAAAGAGAACGATCGTTTGAGCATTTAAAAACTTCCATTGAATCCCATTTGGTCTGAAAACACACAAACCCACGATTCAATTCAACCCTTTGGTCGCGGACCTGCAACCACTGTTCCTCAACAATTCGAACTCGAAACAGGTAAATGAACATACCTACATACTCGTTTCATCGTAGGGGATAAAAGTCCTATGAATCTAACTGTTAACATTAGCGAATGATCTTCAATTTGGTTGGGTTTCGAACCTAGGGTTCTTGGATTTGGGATTATCCAATTGGTAGTGCTTAATACTAATTGGAAGCGGATTCTGGTGCAGCTGTAAGCCTTTGGCTCACCGGTTCAGTCCTCAATTACCATTCATGAGGTCCCGGGTTCGACCCCGGGCACCTCCTATTATTTTTTAATACCTTTTACAGCTTTTAAAAATATACAAAAATTACCAAAAATTATAAAAATAAGTTTTAAAAACTTTCTTATTTTAAAGGTTATCTAAGTAATTTCTATAAAATTTATTTATTAAAAACACCTTAATAATATTTATAAAATATTATTTATAAATGTTATAAATAGCCATTTTTATAAAAATGGACCTTAAATAATAATCATCAAGTTACTAATGGAGATTATAATTATAGATTTATTATGATAATAAATTTTACAAATTATTTATAAATACGAATATTATCATTATAATTATGATCATGCCATTATTAATATCAATATTGGTAATATTATTAATACATGGTGCTGTTTGTGTACCAAATCGTGCGCGTCAAACCGAACCGACCCGAATCCGACCAAATGTATTTATTCGCGTTGAACACATTTTAAAAACTTAATTACAATTAATAATAGGTGTTGATCGTGTTTGATCGTGCATTGCCTTATTCTTTGAAGCTCTTGTTCATTTCATTACATCAGTTCAAGGTGAGTTTACAGCCCCACTTTTACTTTATACTCTTTTTGGGGGAGAGAAACATGCTATTTTAAAAAACGTTACATTACATTGGATTTTTTAATACTGCATATACTTGATACTATGGTGTATACTTGCCCAACGGACCGTTAATATGGACTTAATGAGGTAATTGTTAGTAGTACTACTGGGATTGACATACCCCACCGGGCTAGTCGCGCTAGCACAACGTTCGTCAAACGGGTGAACGGTTAGCCTAATTACAAGTGTTGTGGTGTGATCCACATCCGGGCCTGGTTTATTATTTGATTACATGTCAGTTCGGCCGCGCCTTCATACACATAGTGATCATTATGGACTAGCTACCCATTATATGCTTTAATTACAAATCCGGAATTTCATTATACTTGACGGATTAATAAATCCGGAATTTCATTATACTTATCGGATTAATAAATCCGGGGATTTCATTATACTTATCGGATTAATAAATCCGGGATTTCATTATACTTATCGGATTAATAAATCCGGGGATTTCATTATACTTATCGGATTAATAAATCCGGGATTTCACTATAGTTGACGGATTAATAAATCCGGGGATTTCATTATACTTATCGGATTAATAAATCCGGGGATTTCATTATACTTATCGGATTAATAAATCCGGGGATTTCATTATACTTATCGGATTAATAAATCCGGGGATTTCATTATACTTATCGGATTACTAAATCCGGGAAATTACATACTTGACGGATTACATAATCCGGGAATTACATACTTGACGGATTACATAATCCGGGAACTTCATTACTGATAATTACTGTTTTCTGATAAACCTGTGAACTCACCAGTCTTGTACTGAGATTTTTGCATGTTTTCTCTCAGGACATTGATGTGGCACGTCTAGGAGCACAGCATCCACTGCATGTCATTCCACATTCATCTCAAACTGTTTTCAAGATTTAATTAGCATTTACTTTACATAAATTGGATTGGACGCGTGTTTGCGTGTTCCAAATTTTGTTAAATGTTTTCCTGTTTTCGCTTCCGCACAACTTAAATATATTTGGTTGTTTCATTAAAATTAAACAACTTATATGATTTGTAATTATCGAGTCGTTTGGTGTAACTGATGCTTATCTGAGATCCTGGTTGTGTCACACGCCTGACGGTAAAACCCCGTTAGCGGATTTTGAGGGTGTGACACATGGTGGTTCCATCACAGTGGTGGTGATGTGGTGTTTTATGCCAAGGTGGTGGGATTTTTGGACTGAATTGGTAAACATATCCAGACCACATGGACTAAAATAACAATTTATTTAAAGGGAATATGTTAAATGGGTTTTAAAAAATAGAAGAATAAAACATATATGTAAAATGACTAATATACCCTTCATTTAACGGAGAACGTTGGATGGAGTTAACGAACTGGATGAATATGATAAGATTTGTAAACCACAGGGACCCAGATGCGAAAAAATAAACTATTAGATGAAAGTGGTAATTTTCACCAAAGCACAGGAAGAAAAATAATAATTTACTCTATAATAATTGATATATAGAAGTCAACACATGATCAAAACTTTTGCTATAGTAAATAAACTATTTTGGTTGACATGCAACATAAGCGTGACGCGTGCTAGAAATACGTAAATATAGTTGATCGATGTTGGAATTCTCATCATTGTACAGGGCTGTAAAGGAGTTGAGCCGAACCAGGATGGGTTCGAGCTCGAGCTCGAAGCTTATCGAGCCGGCTTGGCTCGGCTCGAAAATTTTAACGAGCTGAAAACACCGGCTCGAGTTCGGCTCGTGAAAAGCTCGAGCCAGCTCGTGGCTCGTTCTAGCCGGCTCGATTTTAAAAATCTTTATTTTTTCACATTAGTTTATATGAAAACACAAAAAAATATATTATGGTTTTTATCTTTTGTTGGGTATTCCGTACTTAGAGAAACAAATATCATTATTTTGAATATAAACAATTTACTATCAAGTTATATATATATTTAAACACTATACTTAATGTTTCTAAAAAGAATTCATTTTATTTTAAAAAACTTTTTAAAATCCTAATATAAAAATAATAATCTTAATAATAGTAGTAGTAATTATTATTATAGTATGTATATATTATATATAATATATATATATATATATATATATATAATGCACCGAGCCACGAGCCGAGCTCGAACCGAGCTAACCCTGGCTCGAGTTCGGCTCGTTTAGAATTCGAGCCGAGCCGAGCCGGCTCGCTTAGCTACGAGTTTTTTTTTAGCCGAGTTTTTTTCGAGTTTTTCTCGAACGAACTTCGAGCGAATTTCAAGACACGAACTTTTTGTACAGGTCTATCAATCATTGTATGATGAAATTTTTGGTCTTTAAATAGAACCACGCATTAGTAGTCTTGGAATCCTTTTCTTTATATGTGGTGATATCATTAATAATGCATGATAGACCACCATTGTAAAATATTAATGGTGCTTTATATAAATAAAACCACGACTTCTAATTACATAGTGTTTGAAGACATCTCGTTAAATATTCTTCACATTCTCTTCTTAATCAAGGTTTTAAAGATAAACAATCGCTGAAAATAGATAATTTAAGAATAAAAGTAGTTGGATATGTTACATAGTGGAAAATGTTTTGTTATAACATAATGTTGTTTTGTGCAAGTGTGTAACATAACCAGCCCACCAACATATTACAACATCTATTAAAGCACATTAGTTTATTGATCATCATATGCATGTAATTTAACACCAAACTAGCTTTTAATGACTTAATTATGGCTTCTTGTATCATAACAAACTCACTTACACATAACGAGACCCGTAAAGAGCCATTAGTATAAAAAAATCATTATAGGCATGTTACTTTTTATAATCTAGTATGACTTTGTGTAATTTAAACAATCCCATGAACGCATTACAAAGCCCAATAGTGTATCAATCTTCATAAGCGTGTATTATAACACGTACCTAAATAACTTGTTATAACTTATGATGGTTTTGTGTATCTTAAACAACTCACTAACACATTACAAGACTCATTAATATACTAATAACCATAAACACGTGTCTTTAATAAAAAAGCAACTTATTATAACTTATTACATCTTTGTATAACCTTCACAACTCATTAACACATTAAAAGGCTTATTAAGACCTATACATATATATTAATATGTATGTCTTTAACAACAAATAACTAGTTATGGTCTCATTTGTGCCCAAAAAAAAATTATCATAATGTAACACTTCGAAATTTCAGTTAAAGAGGGCTAAAAGAATATAAAAACTTGATGCACAAATGACAAAGATCAAGGACTAAAGTTGACAAAAACGAGATTGGAATTAAATAGTATTTGGATGAGCGCTAGGGACCTTTTTAGGATTTGTGTTAGTTCAAAAGGACAATAGACAAGAGGATTTGATCATTATTGAGTTGGATTTGATTCATCTACAAGTGTGCATGACAAACAAAATTAATTGGTTTTAGGTGTTCTCTTGAATCTTGATTGTTACTTACCATTGAACTCCAAAATAACCAATGAAATTTACTCAACTTAAAGATTAACACGTGTTTAAAATAAAAAGTAAATAATTTAAATTTGCTAGACCTTTAAAAGTGTCAACGTCAAAACTAAGGCTTCAAATCATAGAATTCAGGTTTGAAAGTAAGTGCAAACCACATATGACGTTTGTCACATGATCCGACTCACTAAGATATTTACATTCACTACTTATGAGTCGCGTAACTTCAAGCATGATTAAAGTTATGTCAATTTTATAGTGGATCACTTTTTTACGCTACTCTTTTGGTAGCTGCAAGTAAAAATCTATGTTTCTGATGTACTTTTCTAACCTTGTATTGACTATAATGGTGGACAGTTGAACAATGATTAAATGCATATATGACGTATGCACGTATGCTAGAAGCTTAAAAAGAAAGTTTGTTTCTCAAACCATTTGTTGTCGGTATGACGGTTCCTAATAACTAAAGACGGTATATTCGGTTTGAGTAATTGTATATTTCTTCTCATTTCATTTTTGATGGAACAGATGTAAAAAGTACGTATGTACACGTGTCGCTTTCTTTATAAACTTAGTCAAATAAAATAATATATGCATCCATAGTTATACAAATCTATATATTATTATACATAGAGGTAGGAGTGTTCAAATCCAGATATCGAAAATTTTTTGATACTGTATTTCACTATCGAAATCCAAATTCTAAATTTCGGATATTCTAAATTTCGGATTCGGATATCCATTCGGATATCCGAATTCAAAAAACATTTCTATTATTTAATAAATTGTATAAAAATATAATAATTTTTATTGATTTTTTTCCGGATATCCAAAGTTTTTATTAAAATATCCAAAAATATACAAAATATTTAATATTTTTAAATTTTTTAAAAAATATTTCGGATATTTCGGATATCCGAAATATCCGAAAATTCTCCAAATCACTATACGAATCCAAATTCGAATCCAAAATTTTGGATATCCGAATTTCAGATTTTCAGATATTTCGGATTAGGTTTCGTATTCGGATATTTTTGAACACCCGTACATAGAGTTGTACAAAAAACAGGTTCGAAAAAGAAACCGATAAAAAAACGAACCGGTTAAAAAAACTGGATTGAGCCAAACCAGTTCCTAGCCCAACTCGAACTGGTAGTTTGTATACAAATATCCGAAAATTCTCAAAATCACTATCCGAATATGGAATTTCAGATTTTCGGATTCAGTTTCGAATTTGGATATTTTTTAACACCCGTACATAGAGGTGTACAAAAAAATAGTTAAAAAAACGGATAAAAAACAATCTGGTTACAAAACTGGATTGAGCCAAACCGATTCCTAGCCCAACTCGAACTGGCAGTTTGTATACCGGTTTGGTACCAGCAACCAAAACCGGTTTGTAAACCGTTCTTAATTAAAAATAACCGGTTCAATAGGGATAAAAATCGGTTCCAAAACCTTTCTTTTTGTTTAAGGATTATTGATGAAAAATCAATTTGAGAAAAAAACTGGTTTGTACATATGCAAAAAGAACCTGTCCAGTTTAAAAACCGAACCGGTTTGACTAAAAAAACCAGTTCGTACACCTCTATTTGTACAAATCTTAGCAGTGTTACTTAAGTTCGGTTAAACTAGTTAAAGATTTATGCATCAATCTTGTTTCTATTGTTTCGATATTGAAATGAATGCAACTTCGTTTATTCTCTATGGATTTTAGAGTCGGTGTTACCCGATAATAACTGCAGAAAAACACATATATTTTTTACTTTCAATTTACTTGGTGAAATCAATGTTTCGTTTCCTGCTTTCCTATATGATAATACCTAACATTAATTTTCCTTTTTATGATGTTTTTTTTTATCCACATGACTATGCATTGGATCCGACCCATTGGACGAAAAACTTGATAATATTGTTTGCCAAGTATTACTTTTAATCATGGTATGTTTTGTATTTCCCTTTAATATATCGTAAGACCATCTAAACCGGTATTCGGATAGAAGAAGCATGTGATATGTACTATCATACTAGCTTAAGTACAACCCAACTTTTATTTTATGTTAGACTGTCCACAACGCTAAAAGTCGTCCTTTCCACAAATAGTCTAAGTCAGCATGTCACATCAGTTTTGCACTAACTTTCATTCATCCTTCTCACAATCAACTTTTACCCTAGTACCATCATTCCCACAAACAACCGTTAAAAAACAAAGCAACACACATTTTAGTGACGTGGGCCCCACAAAATGCATCCATGGAGCGCCCTTGGCAAAGGGCGGGTGAAGGACGGATGGGTCTGCACAACACAGCCCTTCCGAAGGGCGGCACAGGCGGAACTAAAGGCGGTGTGTTGTGGACATGCTTATGAATAAAATATAAAAGGCAGTAAAAAATAATTTATTAAATTTCATTTTGGTACAAAATTCAAATTCCAAATTATGTATTTTTCACAAGTTTTAATTAATCTTATATTATATATTAGTTTATTAAAAGCAAATTTAGAATACAAAGTATATATTTAATACATATTGAATGTAAATAATTACATAATAAAGATTACACTTGTGTGAAAATATTATGCAATGACAGAGTTATTAGTCAAGACCGTGCAAGAATATCTCTTGCGAGACAATTTCACTATTACATGATAATTTCATTCATGTGTAATAGTTTTACCTCTTGCATTCATTTAACTTTCACTCTCGCATATTTTTTTGATAACTTTGTACATTATGTACGAAATTCAACTTTGTATTCTAACTTTCCTTTAATTTTTATTTAGTACGTAATCGTTTTAACTTTAATAAAATTATATGTATTAACAATGTGAATAAAAGTTGAGGAATAACTAGAGTTGTGAAAGATAGACATTTTTACACCATAAGGATGGAAGAGATGAATTGATAAATGACGATGTGAGTTTATTTAACAGGCTCAAATTTGAACTTTATAAAACAATGCACAGATTAGGCTCGCAAGCCGCGGTATAGTAACATTAATAATGAAGCGTTCATAAACTCTAGTTTCGTGAAAACTAAAGAAAATCAATGAAATTAGTCACAAAATTTAGGTGGTGTTTGTTTTTCCCAAAAAGAGCTTCTAAAGCTCTTTTGTCTGCATCAAAAAGAGGCGGGCAGATGTTTGAGGTCTGCAGAGTGTTTTTTGGAAGACGTTTCATTAAAAAACGTCTGCAGGAGGTCTGTATGGAGAAGATGTGGACCTATGTCTTCTGAGATCTTCTAACCTCTTCTCACATCTCCCCACCCTCCTCACCTCCCCCATCGGCCACCCTACCTCCCTGACGGGTGGTTCAAGGAACAACCCTTTTATGATTTTAAAACGCGTGATATTCTCATATTTGATTGTGTAATTATCTTGAATTAGATAACTACAGTTGCTTTTGTTTCAGGCACATTATGGAGCTTAATATGAAGAAAACGTAGCTGTGGACGGACCTCGACGGGATGGAGCAAGGAAGGATAAAAAAAAAAAAAAAAAAAAAAAAGTGGGTGTCTACCGTACCTTACGGTGGCCACCGTAAGGTACGGTAGACCCCAAAATCTGAAGTTTTCCACCGTATCACAGAAGGTTTCCACCGTACTAGTCCTGTGGCTACCGTAACTTACGGTGGCTACCGTAAGTTACGGTGGCTGCTGACGAAAAAGTGCAATTTGCCATAATAAAATGCTTGAGTGGTTTCTTTTGCTGGAAAGCTGGATCTGACGACTTTTGGGGCAGAAAGAGGGGAATTTGGTCTGTGATTGCTAGTTTAAAAGATGGGAAAACAATGGATTTGAGGGATCAAATCCTTTGAACATGAACCATTGTGTGAAGATGAAGATTCAAGTCATGTTTGGCTAAACTTGTGGTGATCATCCTAGATGTAAGGTTTGCTTTTGAAACACTATGTTTGTGCTTGAATTTCTAGAATGATAACTTTGAATGGTTTGTTTGAGTTATTATGGTGTTTGGATATTTGTTTGTAAGTTGTTGATTGTTGTTTGATGTTAACCCAAACCATACGTTCTTGGTGCCACGGGCAATCGAGATATCATGGGAGGGATTAAGGTTGGATAATTGTCAATTGATCATCGAGTAACAACCTCGCATTTTACAATCCGAGTACTTAGTTCTCTTTCATCACAAACGACTATTCAAGCACGAACCATATCTATGTGGTTCTTTCTAGTAAGCATAAACATAAGTGTGGATTAAAACCTGAAATCTAGGGTGATCACTTGTTCTTAATCTGTTACAAAGGTACGTTGTGATTTGAAATATATTTAGTGTTATTAGTTCTTAAACCAAAACAATCCAATTCTTGATATTTACTTTATTGTCATTTTAGAACAATTGTAGTTATTTTACAGGACTATAAGATAAACACATATTCCACAAACTCCCTGTGTTCGATACCCACTTACCGCTAGCTAATTAGTAGTACTTGGTTTTAAATTTGATTGAGACTTCGACCTCACGTCAAATTTTGGCGCCGTTGCCGGGGAGTTGTGCGCAACGTGTGTTTGCTTATTAGTTTTGTTTTGTTATCTCGGTGTTACGCTGGTTGTGTGTAGTGTGCAGGTTTTGTTTCAGGTGTATGCATACCAGGAATTCAAGCTCATCATCACCATTAGTGTTTGATCCAGAAATTGAACGAGCTGCTCGTAGAAACAGAGTTTTACATCGACAAAACAGAATCAGTGGTTCACCAATAGCACCTACATCACCCGTTACACCATAAAACACAATGGATCCGCTTTCACCACCTCCTACTACGGGTCAAACGACACCATCCGAGCCTTTACCAAATCCTACGTTACCACCGGAGACTAAACCAACCCATACCCCATTACCTACAAGTACCCAAACTGAACATTCCTTTAGCTTTGACCCATCAGCACCTATTCCGCCCTTTTCATATTTCTTTCCAACAACCGGCCAATCATCATCATCTAGACCAGTACCAACATCACAACCATATCAATCCAACCCATCCATATTTCATACTCCCTCTACTTCTCAATGCAACCGGATACACAATACCAACAACATCAAGTTGTGCAAACCTCGGGAGCAGGAGGAGCTGGTGTTGATAGTGGTTATGGTGATGAATTTAGAAGATATGATGAAGAAGGGTACACGTACGAAGGAGATGCTGATCAAGGAAATTATGTTTATAGTCAAGGACAAGCTATGCAAGGACATAGGAGTCTACAACCACAAGTTTTGCAGCAACAAGTTATACCACAACAAATACAACCCCAAGTGAGGCCCCAATTTCAAGGGCAAATTCCTCCACAACATGGGGGAGCAATCTTTCAACTACCGTTTCAGCAATTCATGCATCCAGGACCACAAATTCAAAGACCAATGGGTCCTCAGCGACCAAGAGTTAGGTTGGGTGTTCCACGAAGGCATAATTGGGATGCTGCTAGAGGTATTGAGGCACACTTTCGTCCAATCATCATAAATAATCCTTCACCAGTGGTCATTCCTCAAAACAATCAAGGGAGAACGTTTGAAGTCCGAACAAATTCACTTCAAAGTTTGCCAAAGTACAAAGGGTTAGCAACGGAAGAACCCTATTTTCATTTGGAAGCTTATGATTCAATTTGTAACACAATTGGTGGTCAAGGATTTTCTGCGGATGATGTCAAGTTGGTATTGTTTCAGTTTTCATTGGAGGATAAGGCAAAGAGGTGGTTCTACACTTTGCCATCCGCTTCAATTTATACATGGGCTGAGATGCAACAAAGGTTTTTAGAAGAGTTTTTCACAGCTCAAAAGACTAATGATGCTAGGAGAAGCTTGAGAAGTTTCCAACAACAACAAGGTGAAATGTTCCATGAGGCGTTTGAGCGGTTTAACATGATGATCAAGAATTGTCCTCATCATGGAATTGAGTTATGGGAGTTGTTGAATGCTTTTCACGAGGGGCTTCATTCTGAAGATGCTCGGGATTTAATGTCTATCACAAATGGTACATTTGGTACAAATTATGAGCAAGACGATTGGGCATTTCTGGAACAAATGGCGGTTACATCGAAGAGAAAGGCTCAATCATCAAGACGAGCACGACCGGTCATTACACGAGCTCCAGTTCATGCGGTGGATGATGGTAATGTACAATTTACAAATCAAGTTTATAATGTTTGTACAAATTGCAATGAGTTGGGGCATACTGTGGATTCTTGCACGGTAACTTTTGAACAAGTGGAGGAAGTGAATGCTATTCAAGGTCAAGGGTTTGGTGGAAGAAACTACAACATGAATTCAAATACCTATCATCCGGGTTTGAGAAATCATCCCAACTTCAGTTATGGGAATCCGGCCAATCAATCCAATCCGAATTTTCAAGGAAACACCCAAGGTAACTATGTGCCTCGCCAACAATTCAATAGTCAAGGCAATTACTGGGGTGGGAACAATCAAGGTTTCCAAAGGCAATCCCAACAATCGGGTAATGAGCAAGGTGGTGTAGCGGGTCATGTTACTTCAAGCGGGAATGAAGTTATGGATATTCTTATGATGATGCAACAGGAGATGCAAAAGAGAAATCAGCTGGATGATGCTCGGGCCCAAAAAGATGAAATTCGTGACAAGGCCATTCAATCTTTGAGCATCCAAATGGGCCAACTCGCAACAGAAGTAGCAAACTTGAAGAAGAACAAAGGAGAGCTGCCAAGTGATACTGTGGTGAATCCTAATCACCAATCTAGTTCCAAGAGCCCAAGAGAAGTACACATTAATGCTTTGGAATTCACATCTCAGGTAAGTGTTCCTTTGTTAGATAAATTACCCCTAAAACTCCCAGATCCAGGAGTGCCCTTGATTCCAATTCATATAGGAGACCTTAAAATTGACCGGGCACTTTTAGATCTAGGAGCATGTGTTAGCATCCTCCCCGGGCACTTATATGACAAATTTGATTTTGGTCCATTGAAATATTGATACCCTAATAATGTTGGCTAACCAAACACCCATTAGGCCCAGGGGTATGCTAACAGATGTCATTGTAAAGGTGAGAGATTGCTACTACCCAGTGGATTTTCTGGTACTGGATTACACTTCTTCTATTGAGAATGTACCATATTCAGTCATCTTGGGTAGGCCGTTTCTAGCTACTGCATAGGCAGTCCTAGACTGTGAGCTAGGAATGGTGAACATGAAGTTTGGTGAGAAGGTTTTGAACTTAAATATGTTTTCTATTGTTACTAACCCTTCCATCAAGGGAGCATGTTTTGCTGTTGACATGTTAAAGGAAGTGAAAGAGGTTGCAGCTAAAGGAAAGAAGAGAAAGAGAAAGAGAAGAGCGAATAAAAAGAAGGTGGAGAAGACAGTTGAACAAACTAAGATGGATAGTGAAGGTAAGAAGACTGGATGCAGCACACTTGTTGCACAAGTGTGGGGATGCGGGAAGGTGTGTCAAGTTTCCCGGCAAGAGTTAAAACAATCCACAAGGCCACCATAAGTCAAGCTATTCAGGTTGCATCTTCTCTTGTACAGTTTGTTTCTTGTTTTCTTTTGAGTAGTTCGGTTGGGTGGTAGGGTGGAGTTTATGATATGTTAATGTTTATGTGTCAGGGTTGAATTAAGGAGGTGTTAGTATCATAAAAACAAAAAAATATATTTTCAATTTTGTAAGTCTTTTGTTTTGTTTATTTTGTTCCTTTCAAAACCATACATTGGGGACAATGTATCTCAAGTGTGGGGATGAGGGGAATTTTTAATGTTTTTTAAAAAAAAATTTAAGCAAAACATTGTGAGAATTTGAACACCTTGGATTAACTCCGAATGATGCATCGGCAACCTTTAATCATTCTTATTCTTGGTGAGAGTTGAAGCCACACTAATAAATAGATAATATTTATCTTTGATGAGAGTGACAACAGGTGGGGGTGCATTAGAACTTGTGCTTGAATACGATTCGAGACTTTCGTTGGATATGAATGTGAAAAGAATAAGGGCATGTAGGTAGCCTCGTCTTTGATGTGTGCGAGTGTGGGATTTGGGGGGTTGGACCTCATAAATTATATATATGAGCTTGGTTGCGAGAGGGGCGGGGGTTTGGACATTTAGTTGCCCAATCTTGTGCCTAAAAACCTATCGTTTGTTACCCCTTAGCTAGTTACTTCAAAATTTACCTAACTTGACCTGGTCTTATAGTGTTAATAGTTGTTTAG
Organism: Flaveria linearis; assembly: GCA_024085815.1. Lineage (NCBI taxonomy): Eukaryota > Viridiplantae > Streptophyta > Magnoliopsida > Asterales > Asteraceae > Flaveria > Flaveria linearis. Next base: position 3,990,379 of record CM044009.1, on the reverse strand, counting down.
TAATTGTAATCATCTTCAATGCTATGTTGAAGGTTGCGTGAAGATTTCATGTTTGTTTTATTGTTATCAAAGAAAAAAAAATTAAATATAGATAAAAATTTTTGAAAAAGCGATGAAAAAAAAGAGAGAAAAATAAAAAGAAGAAAAAGAAAGAGAAAAATTAAAAAAAAAAGAAAGAAAAAAAGGGGGGATTGAAGTTGAGTACCTTGTTTATAGTATTAGGTTTGGTAGTTAGATGTTTATGTTATTGTGTAATAAAAGACCAGGTTAAGTTTTCGCTTCTACATATATATTCCATTTCCTACCCATACACCTAGCCACGTTACAACCTTGAAGTCCCTTTGATATGCATTCATGTTTGGCAATTGTTAAGAGAAGGGTCGATTTAGGTACAAGTTTATAGTTGTGCAACCGCCGTTTGCCTTTTGTGTGTCTAGCTCATGGTTATTTGTCGCCGAGAGGAGGGACATAGCGAGGGGTGTGTCATTTTGGTTGTTACAAAAGGGTTAGTAAAAAAGTATTACATGTTTATGCTTGGGTTACATTGATCGCTTGTTTGAAATTGATTTGATACGTTGCTTGGGACAAGCAACGGTTAAGTGTGGGGATGTGACGGGTGGTTCAAGGAACAACCCTTTTATGATTTTAAAACGCGTGATATTCTCATATTTGATTGTGTAATTATCTTGAATTAGATCACTACAGTTGCTTTTGTTTCAGGCACATTATGGAGCTTAATATGAAGAAAACGTAGCTGTGGACGGACCTCGACGGGATGGAGCAAGGAAGGATAAAAAAAAAAAAAAAAAAGTGGGTGTCTACCGTACCTTACGGTGGCCACCGTAAGGTACGGTAGACCCCAAAATCTGAAGTTTTCCACCGTATCACAGAAGGTTTCCACCGTACTAGTCCTGTGGCTACCGTAACTTACGGTGGCTACCGTAAGTTACGGTGGCTGCTGACGAAAAAGTGCAATTTGCCATAATAAAATGCTTGAGTGGTTCCTTTTGCTGGAAAGCTGGATCTGACGACTTTTGGGGCAGAAAGAGGGGAATTTGGTCTGTGATTGCTAGTTTAAAAGATGGGAAAACAATGGATTTGGGGGATCAAATCCTTTGAACATGAACCATTGTGTGAAGATGAAGATTCAAGTCATGTTTGGCTAAACTTGTGGTGATCATCCTAGATGTAAGGTTTGCTTTTGAAACACTATGTTTGTGCTTGAATTTCTAGAATGATAACTTTGAATGGTTTGTTTGAGTTATTATGGTGTTTGGATATTTGTTTGTAAGTTGTTGATTGTTGTTTGATGTTAACCCAAACCATACGTTCTTGGTGCCACGGGCAATCGAGATATCATGGGAGGGATTAAGGTTGGATAATTGTCAATTGATCATCGAGTAACAACCTCGCATTTTACAATCCGAGTACTTAATTCTCTTTCATCACAAACGACTATTCAAGCACGAACCATGTCTATGTGGTTCTTTCTAGTAAGCATAAACATAAGTGTGGATTAAAACCTGAAATCTAGGGTGATCACTTGTTCTTAATCTGTTACAAAGGTACGTTGTGATTTGAAATATATTTAGTGTTATTAGTTCTTAAACCAAAACAATCCAATTCTTGATATTTACTTTATTGTCATTTTAGAACAATTGTAGTTATTTTACAGGACTATAAGATAAACACATATTCCACAAACTCCCTGTGTTCGATACCCACTTACCACTAGCTAATTAGTAGTACTTGGTTTTAAATTTGATTGAGACTTCGACCTCACGTCAAATTTTGGCGCCGTTGCCGGGGAGTTGTGCGCAACGTGTGTTTGCTTATTAGTTTTGTTTTGTTATCTCGGTGTTACGCTGGTTGTGTGTAGTGTGCAGGTTTTGTTTCAGGTGTATGCATACCAGGAATTCAAGCTCATCATCACCATTAGTGTTTGATCCAGAAATTGAACGAGCTGCTCGTAGAAACAGAGTTTTACATCGACAAAACAGAATCAGTGGTTCACCAATAGCACCTACATCACCCGTTACACCACGAAACACAATGGATCCGCTTTCACCACCTCCTACTACGGGTCAAACGACACCATCCGAGCCTTTACCAAATCCTACGTTACCACCGGAGACTAAACCAACCCATACCCCATTACCTACAAGTACCCAAACCGAACATTCCTTTAGCTTTGACCCATCAGCACCTATTCCGCCCTTTTCATATTTCTTTCCAACAACCGGCCAATCATCATCATCTAGACCAGTACCAACATCACAACCATATCAATCCAACCCATCCATATTTCATACTCCCTCTACTTCTCAAATGCAACCGGATACATAATACCAACAACATCAAGTTGTGCAAACCTCGGGAGCAGGAGGAGCTGGTGTTGATGGTGGTTATGGTGATGAATTTAGAAGATATGATGAAGAAGGGTACACGTACGAAGGAGATGTTGATCAAGGAAATTATGTTTATAGTCAAGGACAAGCTATGCAAGGACATAGGAGTCTACAACCACAAGTTTTGCAGCAACAAGTTATACCACAACAAATACAACCCCAAGTGAGGCCACAATTTCAAGGGCAAATTCCTCCACAACATGGGGGAGCAATCTTTCAACTACCGTTTCAGCAATTCATGCATCCAGGACCACAAATTCAAAGACCAATGGGTCCTCAGCGACCAAGAGTTAGGTTGGGTGTTCCACGAATGCATAATTGGGATGCTGCTAGAGGTATTGAGGCACACTTTCGTCCAATCATCATAAATAATCCTTCACCAGTGGTCATTCCTCAAAACAATCAAGGGAGAACGTTTGAAGTCCGAACAAATTCACTTCAAAGTTTGCCAAATTACAAAGGGTTAGCAACGGAAGAACCCTATTTTCATTTGGAAGCTTATGATTCAATTTGTAACACAATTGGTGGTCAAGGATTTTCTGCGGATGATGTCAAGTTGGTATTGTTTCAGTTTTCATTGGAGGATAAGGCAAAGAGGTGGTTCTACACTTTGCCATCCGCTTCAATTTATACATGGGCTGAGATGCAACAAAGGTTTTTAGAAGAGTTTTTCACAGCTCAAAAGACTAATGATGCTAGGAGAAGCTTGAGAAGTTTCCAACAACAACAAGGTGAAATGTTCCATGAGGCGTTTGAGCGGTTTAACATGATAATCAAGAATTGTCCTCATCATGGAATTGAGTTATGGGAGTTGTTGAATGCTTTTCACGAGGGGCTTCATTCTGAAGATGCTCGGGATTTAATGTCTATCACAAATGGTACATTTGGTACAAATTATGAGCAAGACGATTGGGCATTTCTGGAACAAATGGCGGTTACATCGAAGAGAAAGGCTCAATCATCAAGACGAGCACGACCGGTCATTACACGAGCTCCAGTTCATGCGGTGGATGATGGTAATGTACAATTTACAAATCAAGTTTATAATGTTTGTACAAATTGCAATGAGGTGGGGCATACTGTGGATTCTTGCACGGTAACTTTTGAACAAGTGGAGGAAGTGAATGCTATTCAAGGTCAAGGGTTTGGTGGAAGAAACTACAACATGAATTCAAATACCTATCATCCGGGTTTGAGAAATCATCCCAACTTCAGTTATGGGAATCCGGCCAATCAATCCAATCCGAATTTTCAAGGAAACACCCAAGGTAACTATGTGCCTCGCCAACAATTCAATAGTCAAGGCAATTACTGGGGTGGGAACAATCAAGGTTTCCAAAGGCAATCCCAACAATCGGGTAATGAGCAAGGTGGTGCAGCGGGTCATGTTACTTCAAGCGGGAATGAAGTTATGGATATTCTTATGATGATGCAACAGGAGATGCAAAAGAGAAATCAGCTGGATGATGCTCGGGCCCAAAAAGATGAAATTCGTGACAAGGCCATTCAATCTTTGAGCATCCAAATGGGCCAACTCGCAACAGAAGTAGCAAACTTGAAGAAGAACAAAGGAGAGCTGCCAAGTGATACTGTGGTGAATCCTAATCACCAATCTAGTTCCAAGAGCCCAAGAGAAGTACACATTAATGCTTTGGAATTCACATCTCAGGTAAGTGTTCCTTTGTTAGATAAATTACCCCTAAAACTCCCAGATCCAGGAGTGCCCTTGATTCCAATTCATATAGGAGACCTTAAAATTGACCGGGCACTTTTAGATCTAGGAGCATGTGTTAGCATCCTCCCCGGGCACTTATATGACAAATTTGATTTTGGTCCATTGAAATATGTTGATACCCTAATAATGTTGGCTAACCAAACACCCATTAGGCCCAGGGGTATGCTAACAGATGTCATTGTAAAGGTGAGAGATTGCTACTACCTAGTGGATTTTCTGGTACTGGATTACACTTCTTCTATTGAGAATGCACCACATTCAGTCATCTTGGGTAGGCCGTTTCTAGCTACTGCATAGGCAGTCCTAGACTGTGAGCCAGGAATGGTGAACATGAAGTTTGGTGAGAAGGTTTTGAACTTAAATATGTTTTCTATTGTTACTAACCCTTCCATCAAGGGAGCATGTTTTGCTGTTGACATGTTAAAGGAAGTGAAAGAGGTTGCAGCTAAAGGAAAGAAGAGAAAGAGAAAGAGAAGAGCGAAGAAAAAGAAGGTGGAGAAGACAGTTGAACAAACTAAGATGGATAGTGAAGGTAAGAAGACTGGATGCAGCACACTTGTTGCACAAGTGTGGGGATGCGGGAAGGTGTGTCAAGTTTCCCGGCAAGAGTTAAAACAATCCACAAGGCCACCATAAGTCAAGCTATTCAGGTTGCATCTTCTCTTGTACAGTTTGTTTCTTGTTTTCTTTTGAGTAGTTCGGTTGGGTGGTAGGGTGGAGTTTATGATATGTTAATGTTTATGTGTCGGGGTTGAATTAAGGAGGTGTTAATATCATAAAAACAAAAAAATATATTTTCAATTTTGTAAGTCTTTTGTTTTGTTTATTTTGTTCCTTTCAAAACCATACATTGGGGACAATGTATCTCAAGTGTGGGGATGAGGGGAATTTTTAATGTTTTTTAAAAAAAAATTTAAGCAAAACATTGTGAGAATTTGAACACCTTGGATTAACTCCGAATGATGCATCGGCAACCTTTAATCATTCTTATTCTTGGTGAGAGTTGAAGCCACACTAATAAATAGATAATATTTATCTTTGATGAGAGTGACAACAGGTGGGGGTGCATTAGAACTTGTGCTTGAATACGATTCGAGACTTTCGTTGGATATGAATGTGAAAAGAATAAGGGCATGTAGGTAGCCTCGTCTTTGATGTGTGCGAGTGTGGGATTTGGGGGGTTGGACCTCATAAATTATATATATGAGCTTGGTTGCGAGAGGGGCGGGGGTTTGGACATTTAGTTGCCCAATCTTGTGCCTAAAAACCTATCGTTTGTTACCCCTTAGCTAGTTACTTCAAAATTTACCTAACTTGACCTGGTCTTATAGTGTTAATAGTTGTTTAGTAATTGTAATCATCTTCAATGCTATGTTGAAGGTTGCGTGAAGATTTCATGTTTGTTTTATTGTTATCAAAGAAAAAAAAATTAAATATAGATAAAAATTTTTGAAAAAGCGATGAAAAAAAAGAGAGAAAAATGAAAAGAAGAAAAAGAAAGAGAAAAATTAAAAAAAAAAGAAAGAAAAAAAAAGGGGGGATTGAAGTTGAGTACCTTGTTTATAGTATTAGGTTTGGTAGTTAGATGTTTATGTTATTGTGTAATAAAAGACCAGGTTAAGTTTTCGCTTCTACATATATATTCCATTTCCTACCCATACACCTAGCCACGTTACAACCTTGAAGTCCCTTTGATATGCATTCATGTTTGGCAATTGTTAAGAGAAGGGTCGATTTAGGTACAAGTTTATAGTTGTGCAACCGCCGTTTGCCTTTTGTGTGTCTAGCTCATGGTTATTTGTCGCCGAGAGGAGGGACATAGCGAGGGGTGTGTCATTTGGTTGTTACAAAAGGGTTAGTAAAAAAGTATTACATGTTTATGCTTGGGTTACATTGATCGCTTGTTTGAAATTGATTTGATACGTTGCTTGGGACAAGCAACGGTTAAGTGTGGGGATGTGACGGGTGGTTCAAGGAACAACCCTTTTATGATTTTAAAACGCGTGATATTCTCATATTTGATTGTGTAATTATCTTGAATTAGATAACTACAGTTGCTTTTGTTTCAGGCACATTATGGAGCTTAATATGAAGAAAACGTAGCTGTGGACGGACCTCGACGGGATGGAGCAAGGAAGGATAAAAAAAAAAAAAAAAAGTGGGTGTCTACCGTACCTTACGGTGGCCACCGTAAGGTACGGTAGACCCCAAAATCTGAAGTTTTCCACCGTATCACAGAAGGTTTCCACCGTACTAGTCCTGTGGCTACCATAACTTACGGTGGCTACCGTAAGTTACGGTGGCTGCTGACGAAAAAGTGCAATTTGCCATAATAAAATGCTTGAGTGGTTCCTTTTGCTGGAAAGCTGGATCTGACGACTTTTGGGGCAGAAAGAGGGGAATTTGGTCTGTGATTGCTAGTTTAAAAGATGGGAAAACAATGGATTTGGGGGATCAAATCCTTTGAACATGAACCATTGTGTGAAGATGAAGATTCAAGTCATGTTTGGCTAAACTTGTGGTGATCATCCTAGATGTAAGGTTTGCTTTTGAAACACTATGTTTGTGCTTGAATTTCTAGAATGATAACTTTGAATGGTTTGTTTGAGTTATTATGGTGTTTGGATATTTGTTTGTAAGTTGTTGATTGTTGTTTGATGTTAACCCAAACCATACATTCTTGGTGCCACGGGCAATCGAGATATCATGGGAGGGATTAAGGTTGGATAATTGTCAATTGATCATCGAGTAACAACCTCGCATTTTACAATCCGAGTACTTAGTTCTCTTTCATCACAAACGACTATTCAAGCACGAACCATGTCTATGTGGTTCTTTCTAGTAAGCATAAACATAAGTGTGGATTAAAACCTGAAATCTAGGGTGATCACTTGTTCTTAATCTGTTACAAAGGTACGTTGTGATTTGAAATATATTTAGTGTTATTAGTTCTTAAACCAAAACAATCCAATTCTTGATATTTACTTTATTGTCATTTTAGAACAATTGTAGTTATTTTACAGGACTATAAGATAAACACATATTCCACAAACTCCCTGTGTTCGATACCCACTTACCGCTAGCTAATTAGTAGTACTTGGTTTTAAATTTGATTGAGACTTCGACCTCACGTCACTCCCCCACCGGCCGGACCACCGCCGCCCCACCACCAGCCCTTCCACCAGCCCCGTCATCCACCTTCGTCGCCGGAACCATCCCCTGTCGATCCACCCCATCCCCATCGACCTTCAACCGAATGCAACCACCATCGACCTTCAACCCCATCCCCAAATCCACCCATCGAACCCGTGAACCCCAAATTCAACAGTCGACCACCATCATCGAACTCCACCATCGACCGACCCCCAATTCAATCCCTGTTGACACAAAGCTAGAGAGAGAAAGTTGTAGAGAGAGGGTGTCGGGGGCGAAGGTGGGTGTCGGCGGTGAAGGCGGTTTTGAAGGCGGTGGTCTACGTCGGTGAAGGTGCTCCGGCGTAGGTGGGGTGGCGTGGGGCGGCTCCGACGAAGGCGGGTGAAGGCGGGAGAAAGTGGGAGAGAGAGGGAGAAAGTTGCAGAGAGAGAGAGAGGGAGAAAGTGGATTGGAGAAAGTTGTGTGTCAAAGGCTTAAAAACAATCTTAATATGTCATTTTAATAATTTGTAGATTTTAAAAAAAACAAACAGTCTTCTTATTACAGACTGCAGATGTTTGGTCCACCTCTTCTCCTGTAGATGTCTGCAGATGTGGTCCGCAGACTGCAGACGTTTTACCTCTTCAGAAACAAACAGCACCTTAGACATTTTTTGTCACTACCATCTATATATGTGTATTTGTATATAGACAGGGGTTGAGTTCAAATGAAAAATATAATATAATTTTACATATACGTCGCATATAGCTAGGTTATGTATATATAACAAATTTTCATTCTAGATAGTATTATGTATACATAACACTCTTTATTCGCGTATTTATGTTCAACATATATAATAAATATATAAATATCTTTTAACAGTGTAAATAGTATTATGTATATGTAACACTCTTTATTCTCTTATACAACTAGTTTTGTGTCAAAACATCTAATATAGTGTGAGAAAAAAGTATAGTCGTTTGACTAAGTCATTTCTAGATTTTGATCTTTATCGTGTGATAAAATAGTCTAATTCCGAACATAGATATTTAAACTATATTGTTTTGCATATAAAAATGTATGTTAATTTAAATACATTTTAACAGATAATATAATGTACAACGTATAATAAAAGTAAATAAAATCATAAGGTAAAGTCCTACCAATGATGAATTAGAAAGACCACTTTGTAAACAAAAGATTTTTTAAGTGTTAAAACAAAATTAAAAGCATTTTATTACCTAATATGAAAAAACCAACTCATGAATAGTACTATTCATTGAATAGTACACCCCTATTTCCATTTTCTCCTCCTCTTCTTCTGCTCCATCGTCACCCTCTTCCAATTCTTCCTCTCACACCTCTCCTTCTCCGTTCAAGATCTCCGCCACTGCACCGAACCTCCTTCGCGCGGATCGCCGCTATAGCTCCGATGGAGACCGCCTGATTTGGTTCGAGAAAGAGAGAGAGGGCGACGGCTCCGCCCACCGCCCACCGCCCACCTCCCACCGTCAGCCGCCCACCACCTGCTGTCCTCTTTCCGTTCATCGCCGTCGTTGCACGGCCGCCGCCTGTAACACCGCCGCCAGCACCGTCGTTGCCACGTGAGCAACCGGTGGTCTTGATCACTCCGACATGACCGCCGCCTTTCATCTTTCTCTTATGCCAATCACCGCCGATTGTTGGTGGGTAGCGAACGGCCTCTAGATCTCGTCGGAGCTTTGGCAGGTTTGATCTTTTTAGGGTTTTTTTGCCCGGGTGGTTGTGGTGTAGTGGTGCGTTTGTGTTAGGGCCACCGGGGTTCTCTTCCCGCTCTGCGTCTCCTGCGTCTTTGTTGCGGTGACTCTGTCGTTGGCCGTACCTGCTGCGGTGACTCTGTCGCCGGCCGTACCAAAGGCGATAATGGGGATTTTTAGGGTTTTGCGGTGGTGCCTGGCCGTGCCAAAGGCGACGATCGCTGAGGCGATGAGGATGGTTGTTTTGGCGTTGGCTCGCGGCAGCAACGACTGTTGTGGCGGTGGCTTTGTTGTTGCCTCGCCTCCCCTTTGTGGTTATAGTATGTTACGCCCACCATATCAGCTTAAAGAACAATAAGCGGAACAACCTGTAACACTTGCAACCGCCTCTGCAATTTCTTCAGGTAATTTATGCAGGCCTTCATCACTTTTCATTAATGTTCCATTATGCATATTGCACTCATCTGTACTTTAGCTATGTGTTACAATGTCAATCTAACCACGTGTCGTATGGTCTACAAGGACATGTAGAGCTTATTTGAAACTTGAAAGAGTCTTACATTATATATTATTGTGAGAAGTTTCATGTTTCTGATTTTGACTTCATATTTAATGATTGGTTTGAGTTAAATTTGTTATTTGCACTTAGACTGTGTGAAATTTGTCAAGAAATGTTGTTTTTAGTTTGTTGTAGATTTTGAAGTGGACCTATTTCCCCTATTTTATATCAGATATACAGACAGAGGATGTACGAGAAGACACGCACAATGAAGAAGGTGAACCATGGTCACTTGCACATCCTTGTCTACCACCAGAAGTTGCTCCATCAGGTGAATCTTTTTTGGCATTAGTTTTGTACTTCAGATTCATTTCAAGGGTTGTTCGTAACCTTTAATTGGTAGAATGGTAGTTGTTGCTGGATATAGCATTATACTATGTAAATACTCATATGCCTAATTATGATATGCAATAAGGATGACAATGTTAACACATTTGCTTATGAACACGTTGATTTTGAGTAATTTTTGATCTCAATGGATCGAGTACAATAATTAGCTAAAAAGGGATCTGCTCAAATGGATGGAATGGGTGAAAGCTGCCCTAAGTGTATACTTAATATTTTAATGCATACAACCTTCAAAATCGCTATTCGGAGATTTATATTTTTGTAGTTTTAATATAGTTTTCGTAATCATCTTTTAAGCATGACTTATTTAGTAAAATTGATAAGAGATGTACAAAAAGTGTCTTTGGGTCAACCTTACCAATCCCATTTTAACCTGTTACCCAACATTCTTTACCCACCCATCTTGCTATCTTCAGTATTCAAGAACTAATGTCTATGAAAATTGATAATATATACAACTGGAGGTGATTATTTTGTTGAGTTTTATGTCATGAGTTAGCTTTGAATTTAAATACAGTTTAGTTTATGAACAATTTGGTAATTAGATTAATATTAGACTCTCATTTCTATTTTGACAATAATTAAACTTATCCGTACACCATTTTTTAGTTGAATTTTTTTTCATATGCTTTGAATTTTTATACAGTTTAGTTTGATGAACAATGTGTTAATGAGATTAATATTAGACTGTCAAATTTTGTTTTGACATTGTATAATTTGGTAATAAGATTGTATAACATGGAAAATTTGAGCGTAAACGATTGGGAACTTAAAGAATCTGATCCATACACCATCTTTGTAACTGTATGATGTTTGTTTTGCACTTGATACATGTGTGATACAATAAGTATTCACATGGAGCAGAACAATAAATGGATCATATGTCACAGGTATAACGTTTTTTGAATATCAAAAACTTAAGTTTCATTCAATTGAATTTAACAGTCTGGTTGATTAGTTTTGGTAGATAATTCCCAAGATTGTGTTTGGAAATCATACACAAGTTGCATTAGATGTTGGATATGGGGTGGCAAGTCTATGTATGTTATCAATAAGATTGAATTTATTCCACTGTTTCGGATGTAGTTCTACAGCGATAGACTCTTTGAAATCATGAATGTCGCTGCCCGGAGTAGCCATTAACAACTTTCTCTGTCGGCGGCGACATGCTATGTGGTTGGGTAATCTATTATGTCCGTGATGATGAGTACTATCTCATCTGAGACATTATCGTTGGGTTGTTCACTTTGTTGTTGATGATGAGGGTTTTCCCATCTGAGACCATTCGTTCTGGTTGTTCACCGGCTGTGATGATACCACATAACTGTCGTTGGTTGCCTTGGCTTGGCAACCGTCTTTGGTTTGCAGCCGTAACTCGACGTTGGTACTGAGCCGCCTTTTAACCATCACGTGTTGTGGCTATGATGATCTAAACGTAACATTATAAACATGTGCGTTTGTCTGAGCCTCGGTTTACTGTATCTAAGACGCGTAATGCGCGTCTGGGTTACAAACGCTAGTTTGTTTAATGGATGAGACAAAATTCTTAGATATTTTCCCAATGCTTTTCCGATCTTTACTAAAAGAATGAATTACTTTACACAAAGCAGAAATTTGATTAGACAATTGGGAAAATATGAGTGGTCAACTACATGCTTGTGAAACCCTAGAACAAATACTATGTTTATTGTAACTCAATTGAAAAAAAAATACTTTTTTATCTAAAATTATTATCCACAATAGTAGTCTAAGTTATCCTAAAATAGTTATTCATTTTTAAAAAATTACTAAACTTCATTATGTTTTTAGTTTACCCTTTCTTAGGCTAGCTTCATGACATTTGGTGAATTAATTACCTTTCTTTTTCATAGATATTGTTGCCTATATCTAAGAAGTCTTTTGCGAGGGTATCATATTCTTGTGGTATCTTACTTTGAAGTGTTGTTAGAGGGAGGAGTTTCTTATTATCCATTAAAACATATATTATGTTTGGATGTAATGGGGTATATATCCAATTTTCCGTATTTGATAGTAAATAAATAGAAAAAGAAGGATTGGATGCCTTGAGATTAAGTATGATGGATAACATTGTGACTATAATGATTTATAAATGTCTAATGAATGAAAATACTCAATCAAGCTTATTGATATGATAACATAGTTATTAAAATTTTTATAACTAAACATGTTATCACTTATCAATTCATGTACAAATATTTAATTTTAGGGTTTTTGTAAACAAAACTATTAAAATAATGATTTTGAATGTTTTAGAAACATGTTGGCAAGAAACTCACAAGGTAGGTTGCCTAGTCGGAACGAAAAACCATTGTTACCGGTATGCGTAGTTTCAAGAGTCAGGTTGAATAGATATCGACTCATTTAAATATTTCTAGTTTACATGTTTATAGTATACGAGGGAAGGCTAAGATTATTTTCAAGCAAAGTGTGATGTATGTAAATAGAGTTGGTACTTTAAATGAATCAAAATAGTTTCAAGTAATAAAAACAAATTAAGTGATAAATGCAACACTAATATTTAAGTCAAATTTGTTTTCTTATGTTTCATCTGTATCGACGTAGAAATGCATTCCGTCATTCTAACTTATTTTTATATTTTCATGAGAAATATACAAAACCTATCAATGTTATAAAAACAGAGCATTTTTAACTTTCATTAGTCACTAATATGTTTTATTCTGCAATTCATTGGCGATTCATTAGTATTTATGATGAAAGTAGTATTTCTAGCAGCGTATACCCTTTTTTTTCGGCTTTTTTTTCCATAAAATTTGTACCTACCCCTTTTATTTCTAACCTAAAATAGATGATGTGATATAGTAAAACTTATCTCTTCATACATATAGTCTTCGAAGTCACACAACCCTGTTTATATAAAGAGTGCATATTTTCTATATATAATTATATAAATTAAGAGTTTAGAAACTTAATTGTCCGTTTTTAACAAAAGCATGTAAGATAATAATTATAGCTTTATAAATTCTTACTTCCTTTGTTTATAACTGAACTAGTTTTAGTAAACCCATGTAATACATGGGTTGAATAAATAAAATATTAAATTGAATAAAAATTATTAATTATAAAACGATAGACTAAAACATGATATGATTGAAATTATGTATAAGTAATAGTTATAAGTAATAAAATAATAATATGAAATTTTTAATTTTTTATTTTTTCAAAGAGAAATTAGACATTTTGTTTTAAAACAACATTAAAGTTTTTTTAAATTTCCTTACTATAAATCCCTATTTTAATTATTTTTGTTTTATTAAAAAATTACTTTAAAAACCAATTTAAAATATTGCGTAAAAATAATTTTATTTTTTAGAAAAAAATCTTTGTGTAAAAAACTATTTTATCTTTTTTAATTTATTAAAAACTAATTATAATGTAAAAATAAATAGATAATATTATTAGTAATTAATGTGGTTATTTAATAGGAGAGAGAAGCGGAAAAAATTTAATTAGAATGAATGTGATGCTGACAAGTGGCATTAGATGAGTCTAAAAAGTGACATGTGGCAACCATAGTTACCCTTTTATTAGAGTAGTGAGATTATATATTCTGTAAACTATTTGGAACTAGTTTTAAGTAAAAAAACTAGTATTTTGCCCGCGTGTTACGGTACGCGGATAAATTTATATCAAATATATAAAATTATTATATAAAAACGATTATATATTTAAAATTATATTAGAAAAACAAAATAAAATAGAAATTAATTTATAATAATTAATATAAGATTTTTCAAACCAAAAACAGTTTGTCATGTATGCAATTAAAGCTGTACACCATGCGTTGAAAGTGTTAAGAGTATGATCTTTGAATTTTAAATTATAGTTAATTAGAATATTAATCTGTTGGAAAAATAAATTAGAATTTTAATTTGTTGAAATAATAATAATTAAAATACAAAAAATCGTGGACGGCAGGATTCGAACCTGCGCGGGCAAAGCCCACATGATTTCTAGTCATGCCCGATAACCACTCCGGCACGTCCACCAGATGAATTGATTTTTGATGCTTCTAAAATATATTTGAACAACTGTAAGGAAAATCTTTATTAAATTATCATATTATTATACTACTTCTATTTTGTCTATTATATTATTATATTAAACAAGTTTAATAAGAAACCGACTATGGACATAAAATTACAACAATCATGTATTAGGACTTGGATAGACAATTATATTTAATTTAATGAAAAAAAACCATTTAAAATACAATCTTTATACGTCATATTTAACATACTACTAGTAGACATAAACTCACTCATTGTAGAGAGGTTGTTGATTTTGCGAGAAATCTACAACACTCGGTTTAACATAAAATTTATGTAAGACGTATGTAGAAGAAGAACAACACAATGCTATATTCTGAATTTTATAATATGAGAAGGATAATTTGCAGCACTTTATATAAATATTAGGAATCTTGAAGTAGTTTGATAACTTGTATGTTTGTGGATAGATTAAAATTTTATCAAAACATATGATAAGAGTGATTAAAAATGTTCACATATTGTAAGTTTAACTAAAGTTAAAGAGAAAAAAGAAACTTTGTGGCTAAACTAAAAAAACAGAAGTTTTGTGATCAACTTTGGAAAAAAAAAGTTGATAAGTTTATATTTTAAGTTTAATTAAAGTTAAGGGCTATATGGTAATTATTCAAAATTAAAAAAAATGTCAACTAATGCTCTACATCTCATCATCATAGATATCCAATATTATCCATCTGTATAAAAAAGGAAAGTTAGCTACAATATAGTCTAATAAACTATTACTTTGACCACAAAACTTTAGTTTTTTAATTACACACTCCTCTTTCAAAACCAGCTTATACACAAATAGCTCTTTCATATTACTTTGTTATATTGAAATAGTTTACATTAAATATTATAATTGCTCCCACATTTTTTATTATGATTAGTATTAAATATCTTTTGTGTTATTATTATAACTTTTAAAACACAATGTTTTTTAAATTTAATCATCTCATTGTAGAGTGTTTGTTTTTTATTTTTTATTTCAACAAGTTTATTAAATAATTATGAATACAAACAAATGCTTATTTTTATCTATATTTTGATATAATTTTATTAATATCGAACAAGTCAAATATTATATATTTTTTATTTATTCCGTCTACGACTCCACGTTTCCAATTAATATTGTTAAAATCCAGTTCGTTTTCGTCGCGTAGCGCCGGTTATAGCACCCAATTTTTTTTATCAATTTTGATCCGGAGAATGACATAGAAATAATTTCATGGCGCAAATATGAAGGTGTTAATCTTAATAAGTGTTGATATTAGTTTTGTTGGTTCTTTGGTCGAGTTTGTATTAGACTAGAAGTCTTTTTTATTTGATTATTTAATAGTGTTTGAGTTGAATTATAACTAGTGTATAGATTTGGTATAAGTAGATAGTTAAATAGTCAATGTAATGTGTGGTCTTTGATATTAATAACAAAAGTGGTGATCTCGTGATTAGATCAAAAATATGATTATTGTGCGTTGTTTGATCCGATATTTCCAACAATATTAACATTTAATAGAACTAGAGACAAGGAAAGAAAATGTTACAAATATATATAGGGAGGGAGAGGTTGAACTCAAGACGTCAATACAATTTGTATAGCTATAAGCCTATAAGGCTTGCACACTATCAAACTTCGCCACCACACCCAAGAAGTTGTCTTGTTTTAAAAAATACAGGGTGTATTTTTAAAATTATACGTTGTCAATCGATTTTCAGATACAAATTTAACGCATAAATAATTTTTTTTACTAGTGTCTTTATGACACTTGTATTCATAACATAGGCCCCCTGACATAAGGTAAAAACTTCCATCCATCTTCACCTTTATAAATCCGGTTCGACCTGGTTTATGAGTTTGCTTGTTCAACGACAGATCCAAAAAATCACTTGGTACATTCAATCCATGTGAATCGAACTGGAGGTTAGTATAAAACATTTTATATAATCTCATCATATAGGTAAATGGGTGGTGTAAAAATGCTCTAAATGATTGATTTTGTATTTTGATAAAGTCCAATGATCGTGGAATATTGATTTCTCTAGATCATCATGATTAGAAAATAAATTATATACATTCTGAAGGTTGATTGACATATCTCTTTTGTTTTGACATATAACAAATCCTTTCCACTAAAGTTTGGTGAAAAGCAATAAAATGATAAATTATATAAAGGTAAAACACTTGGATGAAGTTATAGCTTTTAGATATGAGATTATCATGAAAATGATGGATAAATGAAATAATTGTCTAGTTGTATCATCATAAATGCTATGATCTAACTTTTAAAAAGAAAAAAATAGATCTAGGACAAATGGATAAGCGAGAAATGGATAATTAACAAAAGTTCCATGTATAAAAGGGAAAGTTACATCTAATGGTAACAAACTTTCCTAAATTAATGTATTATTAAAATCACTTATACCCTTTTTTTCCATTAAAATCACTTAGTTTATTATATGTGTCTCAATGTTGGTATTTTAATATAACTTACTTTTTTTCAAGTTAAGCGACATATATAAAACATATATTAATCTTTGCCTATTATTTATTAATTGTTTTTTTATTTAATTTCAAGTAGGAGGTATACTAAGGAAAAAAACTTACTAATTAAGTTTTATAATTATTCCGACTTGAGCCAAATTAAAAAAAGTAACAATTAACTGATAATAGCCCAGGAAAAAAACGTGTTTTAGTAGAGAAGGTTTCCACCCCTTTATAAGGAAGCTTTCGTTCTCCCCCTTATATTGTAGCGATGACTCCATAATTTTATAAAATTATATTCTAAAGTTAGAAGATGAAAACAAAAGATATTATTAAAGAATATATACCTTAAGGCTTAAAGCAACTTTGACGGTTTGCACGTTTGTATTTCCATTAACTCCGTTTTGAGTTAAATTATGATGAAGTGTACATAAAAATAAATATAACTCAATGGAATATTTAAAATTTATAAACATCATACTTAAAATATTGTAAGAGAAAAACTTGTATATAGATAATAAAAAGTTAAGACAACCAAATCATTTAAAAAAATTATCTTTAACAATTGCAAGATAAAAAAAAGGAGGGGCACAATTCTTAGCAACTACCATGTGTCACATATAATTAAATGTGCACACTTTAAACAAACTAAAGTTTGATGTGCTAAAACAAAAATATAAAAACTCTGGTGGTTGGAAGGATAATATCAAGAAAGTTATTGTAGTGTTTGAGTTATATATATAGGGGTCGGTTAAAATAAAAAGTTCATTTTATCTAAAAATCCTAAAAAATAATCAAGGTGATTAAATTTCTAATCTAACACTAATGAATGACTAAAATTCAAGTGAAGGAGAAAAAAAATGTAGGGGTATATTTCAAAATATACATATTTGTTGACTTTTTTTAAAATCCTTCACTTTTTTTAAACATTGATAACTTTTTCATACAATATTATTTTGTTAAAAAAATCACACCATAAAATCAAACATTTCTTTCTCTTTAATTTTAGTATAGTGTTGTTATACTTTTTCGAGAAAAAAAACTAAATTGTACGAAATGGCGTTGTTTTATATGAAATGGTATTGTTTTCAGTAAAATAACACATCTATACTAATAAATTATTACATGTGATGCCACGTGTCATTATGAGGTTTCATCTCTTAAAATTTTCCCGCCTAAATCTCATTTAACAAACTTTCCATAATCATGTTATCTTATTTATCTTTAAGATTTTATTTTCTTAACTAACTCAATCATCACCAAAATTTTAGGGATTTTATATTCCTTACATAAATCATTTCAAATTTTATTTAACCCCTTAAATTCTATATTAATCATTTCACAAATTCTAATTTTTGCATTGTTATCTACTCTTTTTCGACTTTGTTCAAATATCAAGTAAGATATTTTTATCTTCTATAACCGTACCTACTATACATTCAACGATTATTTTTATTTCTTTTATCCTTTTTGTTGTCTGTTACTATTTTGTTTTCATAATTATTAATTTTATGTTTACTTTATGTTTTATGTTTTTGATATTTATCATAGTCACTTATTAAATATCTATTCTCAGGTTTTGATTATCACAATGAAAAGAAAATCAACATTGGTTTATTGTTGCTAGGAGTAGAACGATTTCAAATTAAGTCTATATTATATGCAATAATCAAATAATTTTTGGCTTATAAATTTATATTTGTCTTATTTTATCAATAAACTTTTCTATTTTTAATTTTTTTCTAGGCATGAACAACCTTTTAGTTGTTTGATTGTTTTCCCAAACTTGAGTTTCCACGTCTTCTTTAACAAGCATCACGTCGAATATATATAAATTTACAAATTCTTAAGAAAAACTAATTGTTTAAAGAATGAGCTCAACCAAGTGAATCACACATTCATTTATTTAAATTTGGCTTGTGCAACATTGTTCATTCAACAGTGTTTTCTTGTAGTAATAGAGATTGAATACAATCTATTTTTTTGTATTATCATTTGAATTAAAAACAAATAATGTTTAAATATTTGTTTACATTTTTAAATTATATATATTTTTCTTTTCAATCCGTGTAATACACGGGTCTATAACCTAGTTTTAATAATAAAACAACACATAATTTACAACAAAAAGAACCAAAATTTACAACAAAAAGAACCGCATTTATGTGATGAAATACTACAATATTATAAAACAATACTACTAAAAATACATAATTTACTATTAAATAATGTGAAAACAACACAAAAATAATATAACAGTACAAAAATAACATAACAACACAAAAACATAAAACGACATAATATATTTTAAGTGGTATAAATAATAAATCAACACAACAAAACATTAAAGACAACACAACAAACAAGCACAACAAAATAATACAACAAACAAACACATCAAAACAGCACAGCAAACCAACAAACCTAAACAAAACAACAATAAGAAATGTATTGAAAAATTAAGCTATTTGATGTTAATAGTCGGTATTTTTAATCATGTTATTGGGTGTTGATATAACAATAAGTTGTTATACAAGCTAGTTGAAATATCTAAGTTAGTTGGGTATATCAATATTAATTTGTTCAATTACATGTGTGAAGAAGTAGTAGCAAATAGTTTTATTACCATCATACCCTTCATTTTAGACTTTTTAGGTAAAATGATTTTTTATTTGAACCAACATATATATAAATATATATATGTGTGTGTGTGAGAGAGAGAGAGAGGGAGAGAGTGAGGGATCAAATGAAAACCATATTTATAACTTAAAACCGTGAAAACCAACACTACCAAATCACATAACTTATAATTGATTTAACCTTTAATTGTTTAAAGTATATTTAAGTAAACTTCAACATTATTTTTTAGGTCATTATATATTTTTAATTTAAACTTCAGGGAATGACGATGATGACAAAACGACTTACGTATACGTAACTTGTATGAGGTTACGTGCATGTAACTCTTAGTCGACGATGATGACGAAACGACTTATGCATACGTAACTTGTATGAGGTATGTGTATGTAACACTTAGTTGTACACTTGGTAACACATACTTACATAAGGTTATATGTGTGTGTATATATGTATGTATATATGTATATATGTATATATGTATATATATATATATCTACGTATGTATATATATATATATCTACGTATGTATATATATATATGTGTGTGTGTGTATGTACATACATATATATATATATATATGTATATATACATCTAAAATGAAGGGTACATACATACATACATACATACATACATATGTACATACATACATACATACATACGTACGTACGTACGTACGTACGTACGTACGTATGTATGTATGTATGTATGTATGTATGTATGTATGTATGTATATATGTATATGTATATACATATATATACATATATATGTATGTATATATGTATATGTATATACGTATGTATGTATGTATGTATGTATGTATGTATGTATGTATGTATGTATGTATATATGTATATGTATATACATATATATATATATACATATATATATATATGTATGTATATATGTATATGTATATACATATATATACATATATATACATATATATACATATATATACATAATACATATATATGTATATATGTATATATGTATATATATACATATATATATATACATATATATATATATACATATATATGTATGTATATACATATATATACATATATGTACATACATATACATATATATACACATATATATATATTATATATATGTATATATATATATATATAGAGAGAGAGAGAGAGAGGAAGAGAGAGATTTGAGATATCCTAAGAAAACCATAAAGTTATCTGAAAACTAGAGAAAAACAATGTAACCAGTCACATAATTTATATATTTTTTATCACTACTCTCTATATATGTGTGTGTGTAAATATATATATACATAGGAGCATGGACCAAATGGGAACCATAATATAGTTTTGCATATACGACACACATAGGTTACATATATATAATAATTTTTCATTCGACATAGTGTTGAATAAGGGGGTGTGTGTGTATATATACACATTATTTGGATAATTCACGTTTATTGTTTTGTTTTCGTAATAATTTGGGGTTCTATAAGAGTGAAATACAAAGAGAGACCTTTACTACGATAAAACATATATAAAACCTTAAAAGTAGTTTAGTGATCCTGCAATAAGATTATGATGTATACACACCGCGCTCATCGCTCTTCACCCTCGTTGTTTCTCTATCACTGTATCATTGGCGTGGAAGACGCTTTCCCCATAGCCTCCACATCAATGTGTGGCGCGGCTCTTTTCGCTGCATTAATTGCTCATTCTTTGTCTTCATCATGAAATGTGAAAGGGTTGTCACTAGTCCCCTTCTTCCTTCCCGTCAATTGCCTTCGAGACAGTCTGAGTCATCACTCGTAATGATGAGCGGTGTGTGTATCGTCAGGGCCGACTCTACAGTAATTTGTGACGCATTGAGCTCAGGGTCCCTCAAAATTAAAATAAGGGCCCTCATTTTATAAAAAAATATTATATTGGGTCTTGATATTATATGGGTCAATGAAATTTTGAAGTTTGAATAACACTTGATAGTTAAGTCCAGATAAAAATTTTGATGATCGACTAGTCCTTTTTTGGCACTTCTTTTTCTAAATAAATCAACTATCAATGATTAAATGTTAGTATACAAAATTTTCTTTGGTTTATTGCTTTTGTTCAATAAAATTTGATTAGGTTACTTATGTTTAAATTGCGTTTTTGAAAAAGGGCTAAATTTTTTAGTTCAATTGTTGCCCCAACGTTAAACCGGCTCTATACATCGTATAATGTAGGTGAAACTAAAAACCTTATGTGGTTTGTTCTATACAAATTTTCTACTTCCATTACTAGATCATAATTTTTTTTAAAACAATTAACTTAAACTTTAAAATTATAAAGCTACAAGGAAAAAAAGAGGACCACGTGCCATTGCGGTTCATGTATCCTTGATGGAGAAGAGAAGACCACGTGCCATTGAAGCATCTTTGGAACTTTATTGTCTTTTGACATTTGAATTCCTATAGTGCACCATTCAAGCATTGTGTGGTTATTTTTGTCTTTTTTTTCTTCACAATTTTATTAATAAAGTACTTTCATAAGAAAAAAAAAACTCAGAAAATAAACAAATGAGATCAGAAAAAACACAGTCTACGTTGTACATATGGCCTCTAAAGGCAAGATTTATAATTCTCTCCTTAGTCATTCCTGAACTCTCCTTAGGTCGCATTAGTCGTATATAAGATATATTTAATCTCTTAAACAATCTTTTAAATATTGTCGATTGAAATGAGGGGCAATTGGATTTATCTTTTATAGTGTGTCACATCGTCTTTTTTTTTTTAAAACTACTTCTTTTACTCTTCAAACATAATACGTTTCATCTACGATGTGAAAGTAAAAGTAGAAAAGTGCAAAAGTAAAAAATAAGTATAAACTAAAGTTTAGTAAAATTTTAAAAATATAAGAATCTCACGTAGTATATCTTCATTGGATTGATCACTATAATGATGATTGGCCTTGTTGTAGTGTCGTCGAACTTGTTTATATCCCTCAACATGACTTCACTACTCGACTCGAGAAAGAGATTCGGTTGTTCCATGTGTTTCAGTTACACTTTCAGCTCACTCGCGATAGGCGTGAAATTGGGAGGTCGAAGGGCGTTGTTGGAAAGTGTTTGAAAACGAAAGTTGTTGGCAAATAGTTGAGATTGTTGTGATTGGTGGCGTAAAGTTAGCCGTTTGTGGGAAAACATCAAGATTTTGAAACACATTCAAAATTTGCAAGTTAATGAGATTTACATTTTACAGAACCCGCCTTATTGCCACATGTCATTATCATATGTTATTGAAGTCGATGGTTGTTTAACGATTGTAGCTTTTGGTTGAGGTTGGTTTTATAGGGAGAAATGCATATAAAACTTGCCGTAAAAGGTTGATAGTTATCGTATTTAATATGTTTTTCATAAAAAATTAGCCATTGATACGGGGAAATTTAGTTTAGAGCAACAGCTTGATCTGGGGGTGAGACTCGATCTCACCCTACCCCGAGCCGAACCTGAGGTTCTAGGGCAGTGTTCCTAGCGGCTTTTTTGCCACATCACCCTCCCCGGTGTTCATATCTACTCTCCTACAAGTCAAGTTACACAAAAACATTATCTCAAATATGTTCAAAACCTTTTCATCAAACCCTTCGAATCGCGCCGATGTAAGATTACAAATTAGAAGCTCTTAGATGTGATCTTATAAATCTATAGCAATCATTGAATTATATATAAAATATGTACTATATATTATATAAGGACGAGCCTTGAAGCAACCAGTACAATTGTTATTTTGTGATCTTGAGGTGATGAGTTCGAAACACAAAGAACAACATATAGCCCAAAATGTAAGGTATGACAAGACTGTGTGCATCTCGTGATCTGGCCCCCTGAGGCCTGCGCAAAGCGAAAGCTAAGTCAAGCACAATTGCACGCGCTCTTTGACTGTATATCATATGATCATATAAGAATTATGCTTCAAAAGAAACGTGTAAGAGTTGAGCGTCATATACAAATGCAGGAATCATGAAGGGATAAAGGTGACGGTGGTGCGGTGGTCCGATAAAGGGTGGCATTTGAAGAAATGCGGCAAAAACACC
Organism: Flaveria linearis; assembly: GCA_024085815.1. Taxonomy (NCBI): domain Eukaryota; kingdom Viridiplantae; phylum Streptophyta; class Magnoliopsida; order Asterales; family Asteraceae; genus Flaveria; species Flaveria linearis. Next base: position 3,967,222 of record CM044009.1, on the reverse strand, counting down.
ATTAACGACCACACAAGGTGCCATTGCCGACCACCATCATCATCATCATGATCATCATGATGATCACCAGTTGTATCTTGTCATATGATTTCTAAAGCACATATATCTTCTTTAACGCCCATGCTCAATTATGTTTAATTTGTTTTTATGATTTTGTCGATAGGTGAAACACAAAGATTCGTGTTTGTGTTGCTATCGGTGGATCATACCTACTTTTGCAAAGATTCTTGAAGGAGACACCTCATTCATTAGGATTTAGGAATATTTTGAGTTGACTTTTTTTTATGTTTTTTTATATATATCATTTTAACATGCATAAATCCATTTAATCACACAAAACACACATATATGGTTTCGTATTGTTAATCACACAACTTATAAGGTTTAACGAGAAAATGATTGTATTTTTTAATAACAAATGAGATCTCAAAAACCTACTAATAGACAGACCACAAACTCCTCTTTTATATGTATGGGAACTATGACTACATTTCAGTTGAAACGATGCAATTCTTCTCCCCTACAACCCTGCAAAGAGGTTGCCTCCCTCCCTATGGAACGCTCGTGTTCATTGGTGTGTGAAATCATAAGTCTCCAATAAACATGTACTTCATACCTTCTAACTTATATTGATATCTGTTATAATTTCACTTTGTCTTAGATAATGCAACTTTACTAACATTATGTTGATGAACAACTTTGTCTGAGATAATGCAACTTTACTAAAATTATGTTGATGAACAACTTTCTAGTTGAATCATAAACCCAAAAAAGATTCATGTATTTATTTATGTCAAAGACATCAATTATAACCTTGGATAGTCTTGAAAATGTGTAACCTAAAAACTACCCGTGTAACCCATTTATCTCAACAAGTTCAACGAGTTGCCAGACTTTATACGATTAGTTATCAAGTTTTAAATGGCTTGACAGGTTGATCTTACAAAATGTTGTTTTTATTTTTTAATTTTATTTTAAACAGGTTCAGTGGTCAAGAAGTTTAAAGGTCAACTTAACACACGGGCCGTTTAATTAAACAGCTAAACATGTCAATCCAACATAACATCTTTATTAAACGAGTTAGACATAGACAGCCTAGAAAATGATTGTTTTCATGTTATATTTTCATCATATTTTTTGTTTGCTACCCCTAGTGTGATGCCATGCATGTGTTTAGAGATGTTAACAAGGTCTAGTGAAATATACTTTAATGCGCTAGTACTTTAGATAAGATTTCTCATGTAGAGTACTTGTTTTTCTTACTAGCTTTTTACCTTCTTTTCTAGTAAGACGATCCTGAATCCTCATCACATGCATGACTATAGTATATATGAATTTGTAGCATCTCTTTACCTTTTATAGCCCTTTATATGGTTTAGGTCTCTTATGAATTCCGATGTGGTATGTGATATATGCTTAGAGCTCATAACCTTGTGCATGATTAATTAGACCTAGTTTGACACGACACAATTATGTATTTTGTTAAAGTCAAAAGGAAGTTAGTTTTTTTAATATATTTTGTATGCAATGTAGCATAAGCATAGATAGAGAGCATAAATCCCATAAAATGAAATAAAACATAGCAAGAAACTTGAAGGTTTATAAACACTCAAGGTCTCCCTTGACATGTCATTTAATCAAACACATAAAGTTTGAGTATCAAGGTGTTGGTTTATGGGAGAAGTTTTAGCGACTTAGTTTAACACTTCGAGGGATCACGAGACTTTTGATTCTACTATGATGCTCAAGTCATAAGCATTATTCTTATTAGAAGTGTAAGTCCTTACGAATGAGTGTTATGATTAGGATGAAAATAGAATTAAATAAAAAAAAAGTTCACAACCAAGATTAGTGTTTATCTCTAAATAATCATGATGGAAGATACCATTGTATAGCCTAATTATTTTTTACTTAGTTTCAAAGGATTTGTCACACCATAATCATTTGTTTCTTGATTGGTGTATCTATGGATTAAATGGAGGCCATAAATTACAATCCAACTTATGAGGTTTAAGTGAGAAGAAAGAGAATCCATATATAGAAAGATTTAAGGACCACAACTTTGAAATGACTTTCCCTTTAGAATATACCAAATCATTTCTACACCCCTCATTTTTTAGCATTTGCAATGGTCCTAAAAGTAGTCATATTTAGCCCTCCAAAAAAGCTCTTGTTACAAAAGATGGTCCTAAAAGTCACCGTTTTTAAGTGGTGGTCTTTGTCATATGTATCAAGACTTGTAAGCCATGAGTTTGTGAAACATATTTTATAAGAGTTGCAAAAAGGTTGTACCAACAATGTATACAAATATGTTCATTGACAGGGGGAGATTTCAGTATCCATTGACTCTCTTATAACCAAAATGTAATAACATTCTTTTAGATTGACGTTTCAAAATATTATTGATGAAAGGAACTTTTTGTAATTTTCTTAGGTTTGTTCTTCTCTAAACAAGTTGTTTTTATTTGGTTGAAAACTTTCACTATAACATCAAAACCTAATAGGGTTGATAGCTCCTGAACAATAAAGAGTCCACACTCACAGTTATGAAAGAGTTGGCCACTACATTGACTCTTATCTATAAGATTATGTTTTATTAATATAAAAGTCAAAACACATCCCAAAGCTTCTTCTTATCTTCTAGGATGCACTTCCTTACAATTGAAAGTAAAAGCCAAGTGATGTTAATGTGATATAAAAAAGATGATTGTTGAATGTCAATGGGATTTCAAAAAGAAAACAAAGTGAACATCTTATTTTCTATGCATTTCTTTGCTTTTCAAGTTCTACAAAATGCCCATGTGGTATTTGCTTTGATCCTTTAGTCTATCTCCAAAGATTATCTTTAAAAATATTACAATTTAGTTTATATTTTTTCTTTATCATAGTTCTTGTGTAATGTTAGGCCCACAAAAACACTATTTTGTTGTTACTCACGAATTATAATCAAGATCCATATAATAAGTATTGTTAAAAAGTCAAATTGTATCCACTTTGGACATGATGAAAGTTCTCATAGTATCCCTCAAGTTTAACGATTTCCTCCAAGTCTTATTCACATCTTGTTTTTCATCTTTATTTTTATAATTACATTAAAAATTATTATTTTTCTCTTTTTTTAATTAAATAATACTTTTTTTATACATTTATTATTACATTTTCTCTCTACCACATTCACAATCACTTACAAAAATACTAAAATTTTATAGAGGTTGAATAATGTTTTCAAATATATATAGATGAACAATAACGTTTTCTACTCCCCCTTACAACCACTCACAATCATTCCTATAATTTGAGGAATACACTCACAATTAAATGGGGAATAAGATGTGAATGCTAATCAAGCTCACAAAAGACTTACTCAAATTATAGGCCAACTACATTCATCTAACAACACAAATTTTTGTGATAAATCATGTTGATCCAATTTGTTGAGGATAGTATACGAGTTGCTTCTTAAATCCACTATCTTTAAAACCAAATCAGCTTATTGGTTACTTATGCTTTTATAAAAATTATGTTTCATTACAATGAATATTAACAATTGTATAAAGAATTTGAGGAGCTGAGATTATGTCACGTGACGAGAAAATAAAAATAAACGGGTAAAAAGAATCTTCAGGTGTTAAAATAGTGACAAGTTAATAAATGAATAAAACATACCATGTAAAGGACAACCCACGTAGCTCTTGTTATGCCCCATTTTGTCATAATTGTTCATACATAGATTTTAGTTAAATTTGGTATAAAAATATACATAATATTATATAAATTAGTTTCAATACGAGAGTCAACATAATCTAAGTTCGATACTTGGATGACATCCACATACATTATATGATTCAAATTCAAATATGTTCTTTTTGCACAATGACATATAGGATTAACAAGTATGATGTTCTTGCTCTACAAAGATTTCGGCCTTTAGCGACAAAAAGTCTCACTTATCGCCGTAAAAACTATTAGCGATGATTTCTCACCTCTAATAACCACTGTCATTGCTAATCCTGTCGCCGCTAATAAGAACATTTCTTGTAGTGTGGGTTGATACTTGTGTTTGTTTAGGTAGGTTTATAGCATATGATAGGTAAAACGGGTCAAATATATAATATAAAAAATAATCTTATTCAATAGAAACCATGAAGTGAATAATATGTTCTTTAAAAATATCCAACATCCTCGTTTTGTCAATTAACATGCCATCCACCACCACCACCACGTACCACCAACACCAACTACCACTTACTGGACACCACCACCGCCATCCATTGTCACAAAAATGAATCAACAGAAAAAATGGAATTTAAACTCATAATCTCACAAATATCATGTCTAAATCCTGAAAATCGAGAACCCAAACAACAAAACGGATGTTTAGAAACAGAAAATATTAAATGTTATATAAATTTTTAAAATGAAAAATAATACTTGTTTGATCCGATAGGTCAATACGTCCAATCGACGAATGACTCGTTTAACATGTTTTAATTTGTCATTTTGAACTCAAAATGTATGGTTTAGTTTATATCATCTTAGCTCGTATTGTGTTTTTTATTATATGTATTTTTTTATAGTTACACAAATTGAAAACAATCAAGGCTTAGAATGTCGTGATCATCATTGTGTGCTTAACTTTATTTCCTACAAAAGAAACTTTATTATATTATTATTGTTATTTTACATTTAACCGAGCCTAATTATCCGATCAAATTAACCGAGATGTATTAACAGAAGATGGAAGTGTTCGGTTCGGGTTATAAACAAGGTGTTTGGAGATGAAAGTGTTCGGTTTGGTTTTGGCGGACATGTGGTTTGGGTAAACCCGGTTTCAAACCAGTTCTTGACAAACTTGATTCAAACTGGTCCGGTTCAAGCAAGTTTGTTAGTTTCAGTTCAGGATCCGGTTTTTTTAGTAATCTGTAATAAACACAACTCAGAGCATTCACAGGGTCGGTCCCTTAGGTAAAAGCTGTTCCTAAGGGACCGAAGGTCTCAGGTTCGATCCGTGGAAACGGCCTCCCCACAAAATGTGGGGGAAAGACCGCGTACATCTTCCTTTAAATGGGACGGACCCTCCCTGGACCCTGCGAAAACGCGGGAGCTCTTTGCAGCACCAGGTACGCCCTTATTCAATTAAATAACTTATCATTACTTTTTTTCTCTATCTCCACTCACAACCACTTTCAAAAATATTAAGAAATTTATAGGGATTGAACAGTGATTTATTAAATACATCAATCAATAATAACATTTTCTCTATCATTTACTAACAACCATTAAAAACCATTCCATATAATATAAGAAATACACACACATGTTTTTAGGGAAATTACACATTAGTTTTTAACTTATTCCATACATACAGACATACAGTATGAAAAGTTGGGCCTTTGCGTTTGAACGGCCCATTCATAACAAAAAGCCCTTCTATTGACTGGCCCAATTATATTCTAGTGGCTTTAATCAAATTATCATTTTATCACAATGCTTTTTAGTTTATACAAGGTTTGTTTTTTTCAATTTTATTCGGATGTGTTAAAGAGACAAATATTTGATGTAGACGTAGTAAAATTGATCGGTCGACATAAGTCGTGACAACAAATGAAAGGCACTTGACTGAATATGAACAATTTAAAATCGAGATATTTACATATTTTTCATTTTAAAAATCATTAATTACATATTTCCTCAACTCATAAAATCAGTTACATATTTTTCATTTGTATAGCATATATGTAACTTTGATTAGCGGTGATTGTTTGTTTGAGATGAAGTTTTTTAAACTTTTGAATTTGAAGATGTAATTTTTTGTTTTTATTAATACAGAAGACTCGGAATACGTTATTTGTGGTCTTACGAAGGAAAATACGTAAATTTATCTTAATAAAAATAAAGATGAATAGTCATTTAATAAGTTAATTTTAGTGAAATGGATAAATATGTAATATATAAATTTTAGAAAGCGAAAAATTATAATTGATTTTTTAACTTGGTAAATATAGTCTCTTTAACATTAAACACCAAGTTAAACTCGTTATCCTATTAATTTCATAGATGCAAATAAAACAAAGAGATGATTGAGCGTTTACATTACAAGCCTCAAGTTCAAAACTTACCACAAATCATTCTTCATTTACTTTGTATTTTTATTTTTATTTGAACAACATTTGTATTCGGAGCATCCTTTATCCGGTAGAAGCTTCTATAAACAGGGCGGCTCAAGCGTTTTTGGGGCCCCAAGCGAATTAAAAAACGCGGGGCCTATTCTAATGTAATGTTATAAGACTCTTTTTGGATGACTAGATTTGTACTTCCGGTTTAGATTTTTGATTGATAAATTATTTATAATCTAACTTTTACTATAGTGGCGGATTCAAAAATAGTTTTATTAGTGTCATTAATTTTTGACTTTCATTATTCGGATGTCTATACTCTTTATTAGGGTCGGTTTAGGTCACGTTGAGAAATTGTACTTAGGCCAACAAAAACACAATGTTTGTTAGTATTATCAATATAGTAGTAAAACTAAAAATGTAAAAATATGATATTAACTTATTCCAACTATTAATATTTTAAAATAATAAAATTAATTAGGCCAATAAAAACACAATGTTTGTTAGTATTATCAATATAGTAGTAAAACTAAAAATGTAAAAATATGATATTAACTTATTCCGACTATTAATATTTTAAAATAATAAAATTTATACTATCAATAATAATATTGATAAATATAATACAAATCCTTGATTAGTTATACATTTTTTACATAACCAATACGCAAAGGTGTTTTTTACGGATGATATATTAGTATTATTTATAAAAAATAGCATGCAAATATTTAAAAATAGTCATTTAGTTATATTAGTATGTTTAATTTCTTGTAATATGATTATTCGTTAGAAATAGAGATTATAAAAAGGGAATAAATTTAATAAATAGGATGTGATAATCAGGATAATAATCATGACAAGCTCACGATCTTTTCATTTCTTATTTTGCTCCTATTTTCAAAATAATTTTAAATAATTAATAATAAAGAAAGATCTACGGGGTAAATAAGTAAATAAATATGTTTCTCTCATCTTAAATCTGCATGTCTTCTCCATCATCTTCTTCTCTATTTTTAATCATCAAAGTTGCAGGTTTTGTTCAATTAATTATATATGTTATTTTTTAAAATTGGAGTCTTTATTTATAAGGGGGCCTCAAGCCCTAGCTTCACCTTCTAACACTTAAAAGCCGGCCCTGTCTATAAAAATCATTTCATGTTTGAATTTGATTTGATTCACAAGCATAAACAAACTTATTATTTACATAAATATAATATTTTTAAAATAAACTAACTTATCATTTCTTATGCTCGAATATCATAAGCATACGAAACTTGAGTTACATGATAAATTTGATTAGACTCGTAAACCTAAGTTATTATTACTCTCTGTATTAAAGCACAACAAGAATGAATAGTAAAATAATATATATATGTGTGTGTGTTTTTTATTTTAAGTGTGAGTTTTTCAAATAAGACAAGAATACTTATTTACAATTGTTGTTGTATATTTTATAGGTCTTTAATGCATAGGTTTAATCCATGGTGTTAATAATCGCATATTGTTTCATCGAGTTTGCCTACAAAATTTTAATTTTTACAGTTTGGCTGCCAATTTGTTTTACGGAATGTGATCACAAATTAGGATCTCAGAGTTTGATCACGAAACTATTAATAGTGAAGTTGTATTTTTACTTTTTTTTACTTTAACCACTAAAGTTTAGTAATTTAGCTATTTCTTGAATTTTTACCACTAAAATTTAAGATATTAAAGTTTTGCCACCAAGTTATTTTTAGTGAACTTTTATATCTCTGACTTCACCCACTGAAATTTAGTATTTTAGAGTCTTGCCACCAAAGTTTGTTTTTATGGTTTCTAACAAGTTGGAACGATAACGACCAAAACAAAACATGGTATTGCATGTGGGAAAAACGACGAGGCTCTCGCCATGTATTTTTTGAATCTGACCACTAATGTTTTCTATTTTAAATTTTGTCCACAAGACTACGTTTTTATAGTTTCCGACAAGCCAACTCGATAACAACAACAATAACACAACGTTACGTTTAGGAAAAATGATTGGACTTCCGCCGCCTAGCGCGGTGAAGAACAACTAGTTTACATAAATATATGATAAATTTGATTAAACTCGTAAAAATAAACCAACTTATTATCAATATAAATATAATAATTCTTTCTTAGATAACTATATATAGTTACATAATATAGTTTTTACCTATCTATATAATAGTAAAGTCATAACTACATGGACTTTTTAGTTTTTATGTTTTGGCCATACAAATCTTTTTGTTTTTATATTTAACCTTTCTGATTTGTCTAGTTATTTTAATATTAAAAAAATATTCTAAATACATTTGTTTAAATTACATCATAAAATATGTGAATGCTTGCATTAATTCAATACGTTTATTAAGTTTATTATTTTAGGTTGACGTTATTTCTTTCTTTTCATTTGCTTGATATCTTCGATTCAAAGTCGAAGTGATAGTCGCCGGTATATTTTTTTATATTCGGGTTTTTATATTCAAGTTCGACTAGTTTTTCAATTTTTTAATTAGATATGATATAAAAGGATTTAGATTTTAGAGTAAGAAAGCAAAATCAAATCAGTAACACAAGGAGCAAACCACGCTTGTTCCTCACGAAACACGACTCCGGCGACCCGCGTCAACTCCGGCCACCGTCCTCCGCCGTCGCTCCGCCGTGCACGTGCTCTCCACCACATCAACACTCTTCGAATCTCCCTCTCTCTCACCTCCACTTTCACACACATTACATTCTCTGATACACACACACACATATACACACACACACACCTCTATCTCTATCTCTATCTCCACATCTGTATCTATATCTCCGGCGAACTATCTGTTCGGGATCCTACACCTATAATGTGATTTCCGCCTGAGCAATGCACGCCAAAAACCGCCTCCCGAACAGCGGACACAACACACCGTCGCCGCCGGCGTCACCTCTCCGATCTCCTCGTCTCCGGCATCCGCGTGCCGGAAAATCCGCCGGCCGATTCGCTCTCGGTGTCTCCAACCGTTCAATCGCACAGCGTGTTGCGTGGATCGTGTTATCTGTTCTATTACGTCGCCAAGGGGTTTTCCTCTTTGCGCCTCTGCTGTACATCTCCGGTATGCTGTTTTATATGGGAACAGTGTCGTTTGATGTTGTTCCGGATGTGATTAAGGCCCGGAGGACTCCTGGTTCGGTGTACCGGAGCCCGGAGCTTTACGCGAAGCTTCGGCATGAGATGGATGCTGATAATTCGAGTTCTGATGCGGTTAGTGGTTTGAAGTTTGCCCTAATTTGATGTGGATTGTGGTTTTTCTTGAGATCTTGTATTAATTGTTGAATTGGTGTAAGTTTGTATTATATTTGAGCAATTGTTTACTTAATGATGTGAGCAGTTAGTTAATTAAGATACTAATTTATCTGATTATGCTATGAGGAATTTGCAATCTGTAGATATGCTAAAAGAGGTTGAATTTTGGAACTGTGATTTACACATGCACTGATTGGAAATGAGGGATTAGGCAGATGTGATATAGTTACAGTTACCTTGACTAGATCTGTGCTAACAGTAAAATTTAATTCAGGTGTGTTGGGATCAGATCACTATTGGTAAGTTGAAATTATGGTGCTTGAGGAAGAGAAGAGAGATGATTGATTGATCAAGCTTCTTGTTTTATGATAGTTGAATTAGAAGTTTTTTTTACTTATTTGTTGTTGAGGTCTGAAAATAGGTGTAGAAAAGTATTGATTGGTATGGCCGCATGGGAGATTGTAAGTTCACAATGTTCATAGATTTAGTGAGATGGAAATGGAAATTACATGTATTCTAAACTCATGATATCTGCAATTAATTTAGAGTGGAACTAGGAACTTGATATATATCCAGATGCTTTTAGGATTTAAAGAGTTACTCACCTTTTGGGATTGCTTCAATTCAGAATATGATGTGTAGTGGTGTAATTGGTTGTTGTGAAGCTATCAACTTGACAATGTTGCATCAGTAGTTAGTAGGGTTTAGAGGGTTCATGCTATCATACTCTAAGTAGGCAGTATATGCATCGTCAATTTGAATCCATTTCTAGAGTGGAATAGTATCATAGTAAATATAGCTTGATTGTCTAATATGGTTGTGCTTCTTAGCTAACTTGCTTCTTTTATAGAAAGATGGAAACTTGGGATTTTGATACATTGTTAACATTTGTTCTAGTTGGAACCATAACTAAAGAAACTCAAGTTTCTTTCCTAAATTCACAAACAAGGATTTCAAAATAGTGTTTATTCTTTTTTGAAGTTTGAACTAGTTGTATATCCATGTCTAGCATCAATAAGATTGCGGATCACAAGGGTTTTTAATACTTTCTTCACGATGATTTTAGTTTTCTGGTTTGTGTGCAAAGTAATCAAGTATTGACAATTACATATTTAAATGTATATGCCGTGTGTTAAATGAACATATCTATTATGTACAAGGGATATCTATTCACAGAGTCAACTATACAGGTCATAAAAAATACCTAAGGTGGTGGCATGAAACCTATTGTTTAGATCATTTTTGCTATTATTTATGGTACATAGCATATATCAAGTGTGATCTTAAACAATTATCCTCTTCTGCTACTTATTGCTAATATAACACTAATTTTTATGTAGATGTCAACAATATGGAAACATGCTAAAGGTGGAGACTGGAGGCCTTGTGTAAACAAGTTTTCAGGAGGTATCAACACCATTCCATCTTTGGAACATGAACAATTTCTTGACATCAATTTTCTACTATGGTTTGAAATGTTTTTTTCTTTTAACAAAAGGCATTGTCTCAGTTCCTTAATTACATTGTTTTCTTAGGCTTGCCAGAATCAAATGGCTACATATATGTTGAGGCAAACGGTGGCTTAAATCAGCAAAGGACATCGGTAATTTAGATACCATTTATGTTATATAGTTTCTTTATTAAAGTATTAACACATATTAGTTTTCTATCTCTAGATTTGCAATGCAGTTGCTGTGGCGGGCTATCTTAATGCGACACTTGTCATTCCCAATTTTCATTTTCATAGCATCTGGAGAGATCCTAGGTACGTGGGTATGGGAACTTCAACACATATTAGTTTTTTTTTTTTTTTTTTTTTTTTTTTTTGTAAAATCCTGAATAAATTATTTTCCTGCTTCGTTATTTCAGCAAATTCAGTGACATATACGATGAAGATTTTTTTGTTAAAACCTTGGAAAATGACGTACGAGTGGTTAACTCAGTACCTGGATACCTAATGGAAAGATTTGACTACAATTTGAGCAATGTATTCAACTTTAGAATAAAGGCCTGGGCACCCATTCAATACTACAGAGATACAGTTCTTCCTAGACTTCTTGAAGAAAAGTAAGCTTAATTTATTCCACTTTCAGATATTGACTTCTTTTTAAATATTCTTTTTTTTCTTTATTATTCAGATTCATAAGGATTTCTCCATTTGCAAACCGATTATCATTTGATGCGCCCCCTGAAGTCCAACGGCTTCGTTGTTTGGCAAATTATGAAGCTTTACGGTTTTCAAATCCTTTATTGACAATGGGAGAAACATTAGTTTCAAGAATGAAGGAGCACAGCGCAAAGAATGGTGGGAAATACATTTCCGTTCATTTACGGTTTGAGGAGGTCCGTGGTCAATTCTTTTATAAATCAGAGTAGAAAATTTATATAGGGGTGTAATTTATAATAAGTGTAACATACATAAATATTCCTGTGGTTTATATGAAATTGTGGTTTCTATCTTTAACTTCTTTTCGTACGTAGATTGTCCCCTAAAAACGAAACTTATGAGGTGCAACATCCATGTCCCTAAATGGATGTCTCTTCAAAAGAGCTGTTAAAAAGTGTTACATGCAGCAAATGATGGTAAAGTGTCTTTAACAACCCTTTTAAATAGACATCCATTATTGTGGGGAATGAGTGCTACAAGTTCCAGTTTTAGGAATGATCTTCGTAATAAAAAATGTTAAGGATAAAATTTGTAATGTAATGTCTAATAAACCTTAGGGACGATTTATGTAACTGGCTCTTTAAATTGTTGGATTAATATGTAACCGAAATGTTTATAGGACATGGTTGCTTTCTCTTGTTGTGTGTATGATGGTGGAGCAAAAGAACGAGAAGATATGATAGCTGCCAGGGAGAGGGGGTGGAAAGGTAAATTTACAAAGCCTGGTAGAGTTCTTCGACCGGGAGCGAATAGGGTAAATGGAAAGTGCCCCCTCACACCTCTAGAGGTAACTTTTTTTAGCCTTTCCTTTTCTGTATGTTTCTTAACTGGAAATTATATTTGCAAAATGAAAAAAACACTCAAATTTTACTATGGTTCAGGATGACCCCAAACACTTGTTATCTGAACATATTTTCTACAGACAATCTTTGTATGAACTATGGCCAGGCTGGGCAGAACCGAAACACTTTTTGACCAAATTTTAAACATTTAATAGATAGGTAGTGTATTAACTAGGCTGGGTTGAGTTGAGTTGACCTGAAACACAAGCTTGTTCAAATCCTAAAATAATTTATAGATAACTTGTGCTATTACTATTAAAGTGAAAATAGTTTTTTATATAAAGCGATTTACATCAGTAATTCACTGTGGATGAAATTTGACGGGTTTGACATGTTCGTGTGACCCATTTCCTTTTTAGCTATTTCTATATTAGTTTTTGCTATTTGACACATGGAGACGAAATATAACCTGAACTGGCTCATTTTTTTCTTCTTAAGTTTTACTTACCTGTTTGACCTGTGATACATTGTTTTTATTAGGTGGGGTTAATGCTTAGAGGAATGGGGTTTGATAATGGTACATCTATATTCCTAGCTTCTGGAAGAATATACGATTCTGAGAGACACATGGCTCCACTTCTAGAAATGTTTCCTCTTTTACAGACGAAAGAAATGCTCTCATCTCCGGAGGAACTTGCTCCGTTTAAGGTTTGACTCGATATCTCTACTCATTTTATGTCTTGACCATTTTAAGGGTTGGTTAGTTGTATTGAACTGACTCTTTTTACTGTTTCTAGAACTATTCTTCCAGAATGGCTGCTATAGATTACACTGTTTGTCTCCATAGTGAAGTATTCGTTACAACTCAAGGTGGAAACTTTCCTCATTTTTTGTTGGGACATAGAAGATATTTGTTTAATGGACATTCGAAGACAATCAGGCCCGACAAACGCAAGTTAGCACTATATTTTGATAATCTAAAAATCGGGTATGATTTCCCCATATAGATTGTATAGCTACATATATATACATCTATACATCTATACTTATGAATGGGTCAATCGGGGGTGTTTTATCTCAACTGGGTCAAAATAAAAACTTGAAACTAGAACGGGTCAAATCAAAAACTTGAAACTAGAACGGGTCAAATCAAAATTTTGAAACTGCAATGGATCAAACAGGTTGAAACTTGAAAGTTGCTCAAGTTCTAGATTTAATGGGAGGCACCAAAGTTGATTTGCCCACAAGTTTTTGCTTTTGACAATCCTACCCTCACAACAACTGGAAAGACAAAAGATTGATTCTAATATAAGAGTAAAGTTGTTAAAAGAAATGTATTTTGTGGCATCTTCGGATTACCTATTATTTTTAATGCATACAACTAATGAATTATCATTTTATTCAAAGATTTAGATTATCTTTGTGATAAAACACTGTTCATTTTTTTATCTTTGAATTACATTGCTGGATTCTACATTACTTGTGAAGTTCTGTATAATGATCTATTATTTCACTGCAATAATATTTTCTGATCATTGTTCCAGCTGGAAAACATTCAAAAGGCACATGTTAAGCATGCGGGCCCATAGCGACTCAAAAGGACTCGAACTAAAAAGGCCAAACGACTCAATATATTCATTCCCATGTCCAAACTGCATGTGCCATACAAATAAAACCGAAGATTCAAGAACCACATCCACACCATGATTTTTACGGGTCAACCAAAGTCAAATGGGTTCTTGGGTGCACATTTTGTGAGCTAACATTGAAAATTCTTTATTTTTTCTCCTCAGAAGCTTGATTAATCAGCATTTGGAGCTTCAACAATGATAAAGAAAGATGGAAGTCGAACACTTACATTTATCAGAAGGAAAAAAAAATTCATCGTTTTGATCGCGGTCTATGATCTTCATCAAGATGCTGTATTGAACAAGCTGGATTGCAAATATGTTTAACCTGGTTCTTGATGTTAGTTTGTGTACAATAGAGTAAATTTGATTTTCAGTTTACACCAAAATGTTTGTGACAAATGTTGGGAACCACATTTTTTGGGATCCCTTGTTAAGTTCCATGGAATTATCTTCTCCACTAGTGTTTAAAAATGGTGATGGATCTTGTATTCATAGTGATTTTTCAAGATTTATTGGAAACAACATTGTTTCAAAACCTCTTACCCGTCAATTTTGCTGTTTTCCAATGTTCGGTCATTTAAAACTCAAATAAAGATTATTTTTATGAACGGTCAATTAATTGAAGCCCGGCTACCCGAGGCATCCCAATGGTGAAAAGACACCCCATACGTCCGCGATCACAGACAGCACTGGGTAGGTCAAGCCTACCAATTACCAATTCCGGGGGAAAACCAGCCACCCGAATGTCCACTATGGTAAAACCCGGCACACTAATAACATTTTGCTGCCGGTAGGACTCGAATTTATAACCTTCCCTAGAGGAAGTTATGAGGCTACCATTAAACCAAATGGTTGGTGGTTCAAATAAAGATTTTTGTCCGGTTTTGGTTTTGTGTGGTTCATGTAATAAAAATATAATACCAAACATTTTAAATTAAAATAAATAACGTGTTATAGTAAAATCATTTTTTTTTGTAATTGTTCTTAAATATAGGTTTTCATTGTTTGAAAGTTGTATATTATCTAAATACAACAATTGTTACGACTTCACAATTGATAAAGTTAATGTATTCTGCCATTGTTTCTTACCATATTAGATAAACTATTCACTAACATGATACTTTAAACAATTATTCCATTATATTTTCATGAGGAGAATAGAGTGGTTTTACTTGAATAAAAAACGTATTTGGTGTTTGATTTAACACCTATTTTGCATAAGTTCGAGGAAGGAGACGAAGTGTTTTACGGAATTACCCTATACTTTGTGAGTAGTAGAAGATTGTTTCTTGTGATTTTATCTTATGCCTTTAAAATCTAATTCAAATTATTACGTATTGGTCGATAATAATCGATATTATTAATTTGGCCGATAACTTTTACTTTTGTTGTCAATAGCAGTTCCAATAACATAATTCTCACATATTTACGTTTAATTCTCACTTGATTTTTTACTCACAATAACAATCATGAACACAATGAAATAAAATACAAATGAAATCGAGTGTATAATAATTCAAACAGAGTGTAATTCTTTTGTCATTATGTTAGTAGGATTGTCATTATTAATAAAAGTAAAAGTTTGTATTATCACATATCAATTTAATAGTATCAATTATTATCAGCTAATTAGTAAAAGATCAAATTAATAGTGAGATTTATTATCAGCCAATTAGTAAAAGTTATAATTATTAAAATCTAAATCGGTAAATAACAAAACAACCAACTTTGCTCCAATGGGGTGCTCGGTTAACCCGAACGCAAGTAACAATAAACAATCGGGTCAAAATCGATGCCATTAAGTGCATGTTTGGGATTACTTGTTTCCCCTTTACTTTTGACTTATTAATATTTAAAATTTTAGTAAGTCAAAAAAAGTATTTGTAAAAGCCAAAAAGACTTTAAAAACTGACTTTTCATATAAAAAATGAGATTTTGAAAAGTAAGAGGAAGATTACTTATTGGCTTTTGAAAACTACTTTTGATATAATTTATTATTATACCTCTCTGTTAACTTCTATCAACTCTCATCATTTCTAAAGTATGTTTTTTCTAATATATTTTAATTTATAAGCTAATTCAAATATTTTTTTAGAAACTCCTTTTAAAAAATTATAAATTAATAACTTTTTATCAAAAATTCTTTTCGATCAAAATAAGCCATCTATGCCCTGATTAAGAGTTTCAAGAAGCAACCGCCATAAACCGACTTTGAAGAAGATAAACAGGAAAATAGTCTAACTTTGAAGCCTCTGATACTCCGTCAATTTCTCGATCATTGATTGTCGAACAACAAGAGGTTCAGCTATGGGAATCATCGGAAGTCTGAATTCTGATCACCTTCAATTCTTCAATTCTCAAGGTATAAACTTCATCTTCTTCCCAAAACCCTAACTTTTTTTTCATTGAATCGCTTTAAATTTCGATATGAACTTATTTTACAGGGTATTTGGTTATTGAATCATTCTCAAATGCCGAAGAGGTTGAGGCGTTAAGGAAGAGGATGGATCAATTACTTGATGGCTTCGATTGTTCTTCCTCTGCGTCAATTTTCTCCACGAAGAATCAGGTTCTGTTCAATAAATTACAAGTTTAAATTTTAAGAATTTTTAGCTTCTGTTGAATTAGGTATCGAAGAATTAACGGAGTTTTTGCGATTGGACTTCGTTACATTATCTGTTTTGTTCAGCAAAAAACAAGTGATGATTACTTCTATGAGAGTGCGGAGAAGATTTCATTCTTCTTTGAAGGTGCAAAGTATTATCTTGAACATGATTGATTTGTTAGGTTGAACCTTTTGACTATTAATCAAACAAGTAATACACCACCACCACCCACGTCGCCACCGCCACCCTCACCGGAACCACCGTAACCACCGCCACCCCCAGCAACACCTTCTCCGTCCACGGCAGCTCACCGCGGCCCATCGCGCCGTACACATCGTGGCGCACGTACGCGGCGTACCTCTTCTCGAGCTCTTCGATGGTGAGATGGGGCGTTAGAGTGGGGGATTTGGTGGGGGTTAAGAGGGGGCTGTTGTCGTTGGTTGGTGGGGATGTGGGGGATTGGGGGTTTGGGGGTAAATCTTGGAGTTCTGAGTCCATTTGGGGTGTGATTGAAGATGATTTTGATGTGGGTGCCGGTGTTGATTGGGGTGCAAGTTACTGTAGCTAAAGTTTATATCTTTAATATATATAATAATAAGAGGAATATTGTTGATCTGAGTGAAGATATTTTGTAATGATTACCAAAGTCTGTCTTAGTTTTTTGTAAAGATATGCTGAAGATTGTCTTAAATTTGGACAGAAAAAGCATTTGATGATGATGGAAAATTGAAGCAACCGAAGGAGCTCTCCATTAACAAAGTCGGCCATGGTATGTGTAATGAGCTAATAATATGAAAGTCAAAGTAGGCTAGTCTCATTAGTTAGTCTGTTAATCAGATGGGCTCAAGGCTTGATTGCATATAGATTATACAAACCTTTGTATGGTCTGGTATGGATCCGTTAGTCTATAAACACACACATATAGGTTATTATTTTTCATATAGTATATACAAACCTTTGTATCTTTTCTCTCTATTTATTTCTCGTTTTCTTATACCGTGTGTCCGTGTCATTCTTGTCAACGACGAAAGCGTGTTAAACTTTCTTTTTTATTAGCTTGTCTCTGTTACCATTGTTTAATTGACTTATGAATATCTCCCATTCATAGCATTGGTGGCATCAAATATCATGTTTTTTAATCATCTCTCTCATTATCATGGAGTTTTTCCTCCACCTAGGAGTTGTGATGATGTATCTAACTCTTACACATACATGCTTATGTATTCATTTTAGATGTGTGATAAAGTTTTCCAACTTGATTGAGGTGAAAAATTGGACAACACATCCATAGTGGGCCTCTTTGCCAATTCCACCGATGGGATCTAGTTTAGTTCTCCCTCGTAAGTACCTCTTAACAAAATGGCAAGATGACCCTTAACAGTGTTTTTTGTATCCTTCCCTCTGAAGCCTATTTTCCACTCCATATTAGGTAGAAGCATTATATATGGCACCGGACTACATAAAGATTCTTCCCTCAACATCTATAAAAAGTCATCCTATTCACCTAACTTTTTCAATAGTAAGACACGCTTGTTATGTGCACACATTTGTATTTTCATTTTCTACTTACACTTTCATCCACCAAGTTGGCTCTTATACCATGTGGGGTGTTTCTTGGTTATCTTGTTAACCCCTCCTTAGTCGTAATACTAGGAAAATTATCATTTCCTATCCTGTCACAATTTTACGAGACATTGTCCTAATCTTTCTTCTTCTCTTCTAAATAAGGCACCTTCTTAACACTTTCTTGATGTCTCATTTGACATGTCACCCAATTCTGGTCACGTTCTTAAGTTGGGAGTGGGTAATTTTACCATGATTAGAACAAAATCATAATACCTTGGTAGGCATCTTGCTTCTCTTCTCTATCCACACCACACACAAGTCACGACCACATGCCATCATCCCCTACTATGACCCAACCAATGTGCATACGTCCCACCATCACTCAGACCTAACTAGGTACCCGTCCAAAAACTTAACCTTCATGTTAATGTCAACCCCTCCATTCTCCACCCCTTTACCTAAGCTGCATTATATATAGTTCTTTTTCTAAAAATGGGACTTGGGTCGTGCTCCTTAGATCACGCGGGTGAATGTGTTATATAAGCATAAGCTTAATGTAGATAGCTTCGTCCTTCAATATAAGGTTGTCGGGTAGCTAGTGCAAGGCCAACAACATGATATTAATCTTTATGAGATGTTCATTTTGGTAGTTTCTCACTTCATTTGCTCACCAACTATTGTGAAGGGCGTCTTTCTTCATGGCTCTCTTTACGGGAAGCTTGGTTTGGTTCTAGGTTGAAAGTTGAAACCGACTATGATTTAGTTTCTAGATTTCATGACCTATCCATTTGGTTACAAATGGTTCAGTTATTGAGAAAATGGTCCACTTAATTCGCCTAACTGCTGGCTTGGGGTAATTCAAGGCCATTTCAATAATATAACCAATCAGGTTTTACGCCAAACAAAAAGAAACAAGACTTTATTTTGTGGAGGAGAAGCAGGGGTCAAGAATATATTATCTATAAGACTATAAGTAAGTGTAACAACGTTTGTCCAACATATCATATAATATTTATAAATAAATTATACCGGATGGTTTTAATTGCAGTTCAATTTGGGTATCAATACACATGCATCCATAATTGAAACATAAAACTTGTAAGAAAACCATGACTAACCACCGGTTTTTTTATTTCGGTTATTAGGTTTTTCTGCTCATCCTTAGCCCTCTTCATAAGATGACATTAATCTTTGGTTTTATGGATACTCACACTCTGGATTGGTCTTGCAACATGCAAAAATCTTAGTTTGATCTCAAGCATGTACACACTACTAATGATTCACCATCTACGTGGCTAGGGTTTGTTTTCGTATACTCATCTCCATTTATCTATTGAAAGGCTTTGAGAACTTTTCCCTTGCTGTGAATAATATAATTCTTACCTTCTTCTATTATGATTTGCTCTGCCCCATTATTGCATGTCTTAGTTATGGGTTTCTTTATAATTTTCTCAGCATTGCTGTCACTTGTAATAAAGTTAACGTTTCAAACACATTATAGCGTGAGCTTTTAGACTGTGAAAAGAAGTCCAAGTGCAAGTCTTACAACACCTATTAGCTAGGATCTTTTGTTAAGGACCCTTTTATATATCATGGTCTTTTCAGTGCTCTGTGGTTTGACATATTTGTTTATATACACATGATCCTGATCAAGTGCCGCACTTCAATACTCTCGCCTCTCGGGTGTTTTTTTATTTAAATATGTGGCACCACATATCGTGGATTGCTGCTTTGTTTGTTCGTTACTCCCATCTCACAATATACTAAGACGCAATTGGCGGTCTGGATACATATCGGTCAACTTTTGGCGTTTGTGTGTGTTTTTGGGAGATAACTTTTTATCTTGATCTTCAACACGTCATACTATCATAACTTACTATCTTGATCTTCAAAGTGTCATGCTATTATCTCCCACTCTAGTGTTGAAGTTGAATATCACAGGGAAGCTAATATAGTGCCTGACATGTATGCTACTTAGCTTCATTAACCCTTACTTTGTGGCATTGTAGTCTTTGTCGTGTATCTTTCAGCCACCTTAGTTTCAACGTAAGAAACACAAAGAGGTTGTTCTTCATTTGTACACAAGAAGGTTGCCAAGGTTAGCTTTGCCTATTTCATGTTCCCTTAAGATCAATGTGCCTCACAATATGATGACACCCTCACCAAGAGACTTTCATATTCTCTTTTCAAATATTTTTTGAGCTGGTTTGGATGTCCAGCCTCCCCTCCAACTTCGATAGTTTAATAATATACATAATGAAGATTAGGCTATGCCTATTAGTCAAATGGGCTCAAGGGTTTTATTATGAACGAAATGAAGAAACATACAAGCTAGATTGAGACTAAAATAGATACAAAATCGAGGGGAAAAAAATCGAAAATTATGCCACTGGGACCGTTGTTGATTAAAAAAGTGAAAGTTGAGAGTGTTACTGGCCAAATTAATAGTATGGATTATTATTGGCCAATAGGTAATAGTTTGGGTTATTAAAATCCGTTTTGCATGTTATTTGTAGGGTTGGATAGAGGGTCTCAAGCCTAGATACATGCTATGTAATATTGTTTATAATAGAGGTAATACAAACTGAAAATTATAATGTTGACAAATTATTCTCAACCCACAAGCATCTTCGTGATAATCTACATGTTAATCTGACTTTTTTAATGCATTCAAGAATGTAACATAATGTTTCTTGTTGCAGCTTTACATGATCATGATCCTGTTTTCAAAAAGGTCTCATGCTCAGATAAAATGTCGGGCATATTACACTCATTAGGATACAAGAGGCCCGTGATTATTCAATCAATGTACATATTTAAGGTATTATTAAACAACTGCAGCATTTTCTAAGCCTCTGCAGATCGTATTATATAAAGATCTTATAAACTTGGTTTCATGTTTTTTATTTCAGCAACCTGGTATAGGGGGTGAAGTTGTCCCTCACCAAGACAATTCATTTCTGTATACCGATCCACCAAGTTGCACTGGGCTATGGCTAGCCCTAGAAGATGCTACCATTGTTAATGGTTGCTTATGGGCAATTCCTGGGTCCCACAAAGGTTGTTTCTTGTTTGTATTTTTAAATCTTGTGAAATTTTGTATAATATACATGGATTTTTATAATTTTTGAACCAGATGGTCTTGTGAGACGATTTATCAGAGATGATAATGGTGTTCATTTTGACAAGCCATCCCCATCTTATGACCAAAAGGATTTTGTTCCTGTTGAAGTAAAAGCCGGCTCTTTGGTTCTTATCCATGGTGATCTTATCCATCAAAGGTCATTATATATAAATTCTTTTTATTTAGTTATTAGAATTAGTTTATCGTTTTCTTTTTGTTTTGATCATTAATTTGATATTGATTTTATCGGCCACAGCTTTGAAAATCAATCCTCAAAATCAAGACATGCTTACAGCCTGCATGTAGTAGATACTCATGGTTGCAAATGGGCTGCAGACAACTGGTTAGTACATAAAGTACATCTATTTTGTGTTTTGCTTCTTTATGTTATCAAGCCTTAATTACTTTTTAATAAAGCTACGCTTGCATAATGGGCGGGTCATGTAACCCGTCAAAATTGGTTTAGGTAGCTGGGTCCCAGGTCAAACGGGTACTAACCAAAATGGGTTTGCCTTGGAATGGGTTGTTTTAAAAAGACAAAAATGTAGCAAAATGGATGCACCCTCTATATTTGCTTTTATCGTGCAAGGGAT
The DNA here is from genome assembly GCA_024085815.1 of Flaveria linearis. Classification (NCBI taxonomy): domain Eukaryota; kingdom Viridiplantae; phylum Streptophyta; class Magnoliopsida; order Asterales; family Asteraceae; genus Flaveria; species Flaveria linearis. Next base: position 3,945,345 of record CM044009.1, on the reverse strand, counting down.
GGCAGCTGCATAGTGGTGGTGGTGGAGGTGCTGGGCGGTTGTGGCGGAGGCGGGAACAGTGCTGTGGTGGTTATGGGGTGGCGATTAGTAGGTGGTGGTGACACAATGGTGGTGTTTGGTGCTTGCCCATTTAGACCATTTAAGTTAACAAGTAATGACCCGGATTGACCCATTACTAACTTACTATAATATTAGTAGGCCCAAATTGATAAAAGCAATTTTTTTTACCCAAATCAACAAGAAAATAATGGGTCATAGTTGTGGGGTTTAACTAGAACCCAAAGTCTTAATTGAAAATACTATTTTGTCCTGGTAAATCATAGTGCATTTACGTGTTATTTTTTCGGTTTCAGGATTAGAAGGAATGTGGATCCTGAGCCTCTTTATGTAGCTTAATACGCACCTCGGTTATTTCATAAATGGAACATGTTTCTAGCAACTCTTTGCATCTGTTGTTTCGGATATTCTAGTCGATGTTTAAGGACTCCTGAACACATGTTTTACGTCCTTTATAAATACAATCATTTGGTAAAGAGAGTGTGTAAATGCGGAACCAAACTGAACCGGACCAACATTCCATATCCGAAACCGACCCTAAAGATGAAAGATTGGTGTTAGATGTGAAGTACAACATTTATAAGCTCAAAAACTGAAATTTTGCTTTTGTTACTTTTCTACAGACATAGATCTGTTGATGGATCAACTTTATGGCCCATGCATTACGTACAGATTCACTTTCCATAGAGACTACCATTAATTATTAGCAAATAGCAATAATCGTTAAAAATACAACTTTAATGGTTTGTTTTGTTGAATTATTTTGTTAAATTACTTTTAGAAACTTTAAAACAGAGCAATATTGGAGAGTGAAAACCAATAGGGGGGTGACACGTAGGTAAAATTGTGCAATCTTGGATGTTGATCTCATCAATCGCGTGCTGTTGCTTTTCTCTTTTTTATACGATCAATGGTTAATATCGAATGATTTTTGGCTTTTTCTAAAATTAATAGAAAAAGTCCTGAGTTGCATGATTGACTAATGGGTTGTCTTTTGCAAGAATAGAGGTTATGTTTTGTCCAGGTAAGTAAAAAACCTAACCTTTATTCTTGCAAAAGACAACCTGGAGGATTTGTCTTTTTTGGAGGTTCAAGGTTTAAACCTTGGCATGGGTGAATATTACTAACTTGGTGATACTAACAACTAATACTAACCAGTCGTTCAAAAAAAAGAGGTTATGTTTCGTGGGTCGTGGGATTTCAAATACCAAAATTTTCTTTGTAAAATATGTGCAAGCTGAGAGTAAGGGGTTTGCTGATGCTTAGATCAAGAATTTCATAAAATATTTAACTTAATCGAACCAATTGCACATGTATAGGGCCAAATCAACCGACCAATGTTCAAGATCCGACCCTCCAGACATAAACCACAAACCTTACCGTCCTCACCAATCATGGTGCCAATTTCTAACCACTGTCGGGCCTGCCATTCGAGTGTAGGGGAATGGGAGCGTATACTAAAGAATATGTCATTCTCAAGCACAAGAGTTATTACAAGAAAAACCCGTTTCTGTTTTCTCTATGGTTCGTCAACATATTAATTGTGTCATAGGTTGAGGAAGATGTTACATTGAAGTAGATCATCGATGGTCAAAATTCAACCACAAGATTCATTGTGGAGGAGAACTTACGAACACTTTTCTCTTCCAGGATTAAGGTAAACACGTGACAAATGGAAAATCATCAACTGAGTGATTTATATTATCGTAGAATAACGTCTCATTGCAAATTATATTCCATTTAGTCACACAACACTATAGTCTTACGTTAAATCATATTACAACTAAGTGTTTTAGAATTTCTTATTATATCAGCTAAACACTAAGCGGACGTTTGGTTCGTGGAATTTGTTAGAATTGAAATATGAAGTAATTATATTTGAAACTTATTATTCCCCTATATGTTTATAAAGTAGTGCAAAGAAGCAGTTGGGTTTGCTAGGTTTTAGGTTTGGCCACAGATTTTTGCTCCATTTTACATTTTGCCCCTCCCATTGTGTCATGTAAGAAAAGAAAAAGGGTTTCTCCCCATTGTTCTCCGAATGTTTCTCTGAATGGGGTTTTTAGGGTTTTGTGGTGGTGGCCGCCCGTTTGCCAAAGACGATGATCGCGAAGGCGGCGACGACGGTAACAATTATCTTACATGTCTTTATCGCCGATGGTTGTTGTGGTGGTGGCTCTGTTGCCACTTCTCCTCTCCTCTATGGTTGAGGTGGAACAGGCTGCGGTTGCCATTTTATGGAACCTCATGGTTCGTGGCTTGAAATGAGAATAGATCGGGATGGTTGTCTCTGGTTCGCCGCCTTCCTCCTGATCAGATTGATGTTCATCATCCGGTGGTGGGGCAACTATTTTAGGAGAGCTTTCGGTGGAGCTCCACCAGAGAGTGGCCGTCGTTGCTCTTAAGGGTTTTGGGGTCCGGTGGTGTCTCCGTTAGAGGTGCCGCCTCCTGGATGTTGTTCTCCGGCGGGTGCATGTTGTACTTTCCCCATTTTTGTTTTATTTGCCCATGTTTGCCCCTAATAGTTATCGTCTTCGTTATCTTGATGACCACGATGACAAGGTTGGTGATGGTGGTCCGGACTCCGGAGACCAGTGTCGTGGATGATGAGGTTTCTTCCATTTGAGACTAAATCCGGCTAGGTGTATTGACATGTTGATGATGACGAGCCTTTGCTCATCCGAGACTTACTGTTTCATGATTTCATTGTTGGTCTATTAATGATGGGATCTGTTCTGGTTGATATTTCCATCAGATACGTGATATAGTTGTGGTGTGTGGCTTCCTCGGCTATGATGATAGAAAAAATGGTCCTGCTTACTTTGGCTTGGCAGCCATTTCTGGCATGCAACCGTAATCAGGCATCCATTCTGAGCCGTGAACATACTATTTTGATTTTGTTACAACGTGGTATGCATTTTGATCCAAATTGTTTCATGTCTTTCATTGTTTAGGTCTGGTGTGATGTCGGTGATGACGAAGATGTGTTCGTCTGAGACAGCCTTGGGTTCTGATGTCAGTGATGATGAAGATGTGTTCGACTGAGACAGCCTTGGGTCTCCACGCGCAACGCGCGTGCCGGGAAAAATGCTAGTTTTTTCAAAGTTCAAGTGAATTGAAATCTATAAAGGGAATCTAAATTCCAAATTTATTCTTCGTGACAAAATACTTATAAAAAATTAGAATTTATCACCCATTGCAAACCCCACCACCTCACTGACCACCGATCATCGCCCGCTACATACCATCGACCATTGCCGTCATCACCGCCAACAATCGACCGCGACAACCGCCGAAAACCGGCCATACCCCACCGCCGCCACCAACCGATCACACCCGCCACCGAGAACCGACAGTTGTCGTCATGCGCGTTTGTCGGTAGGCAGCCGTGGGCAGCGGTCGGTGGTCGAGGGCAGCGACGGTCGGAAGAGGAAGCGCTCGGGATCGCCGGTGGGTGGCGGTCGAAAGTGTCGGCAGGTGGCGGTCGACGCGGTCGACAAGGGTCGTCGGTAGTGTCAATTGGTGGTGGGCGGGGGTGGTAGGTGGCAGTCGGTGGCGGAGGCAGGGGTCACTGGAATTTGAAATCCTTTAAAATCCGGAAGGATTTTGAAATCCTTCATTTAAAGGAATTAATTCCAATTTCAATTTATTTCGCAACCAAACACGTTAATAACAGAATTCCAATTCCAATTTCAACGAACTCTTACCAACCAAACACAATGGCCCATGAAATTCAGATTTTAATTCCATTGAATTCATGAAATTCAGATTTTAATTCCATTGAATTCAATTGAATTCATGCAACACTCCGTAGGTAACAAAAGTTTATGTTAAATCCATTGAGATAAACCATAAAAGTAATAAAAAAACTTTATGAAAAAGGAACTATATATTAACGGTAGAAGCGTTACTATTTTGTTTGTACATTGACAGTGTTGGATCCGGGATTTTTTTCCAACGGTTTCACTTTTTTAAATATTCTAATTTCATATGACCGAATATAAAAAAATGCGGGTCGGTCCGACGGTTCAGGGTCGGGTAAGTTGTATCACATAATAAAAGTACGATATAATAACGAAAAAACATAGTTGATAGAAAGTTAAAAATACATAACATATATAAGATAGTTTTTACAAATAAAAAAAACTGACCTAAAGTTGTTCCCTACGAGGCTTCATCTTTTGAAAACGTTGCATTACATTCTCAACCGAAACTTGTTGTAAGAACTCCTTTTCAATGTAACAAATACAAGAATCGTTCATATATCCATCACCCATCCTATTACGTAATTCCGTCTTTACATGCTTCATTGAAAAAAAACATCTTTCAACACTCTTCGTTGCAACCGGTAAAACTAGTGACAACTTCAATAAACGATAGACCACACGTATAGATTGATCATCTTTAAGGATCCTTCAGACTCATCATGAGCCCGAAAAGATAACCCACCATTCAACAATCCCTGAGCAAGCATAACCGAAGTACTTAATCGGATTCTATATTCTTTTCTTTCTTTCTCAGTTTTTTTGCCATAGGCCACACGTATAGATTGATCATCTTTAAGTAAGGCTTCCCTATCTTGTATGGTTTTATTGTGAAAATTATTACTTTCTTCACCAACATGCTCATTTAGTTTTTCTTCTTTCTTGTGCCAACACCGTACCTCGTCACTCACAAATGCCTCTTTTTGCTTACTATCATGAAACAAGTAGCAATATAAGCAATACACTTTATCCGTTTTTACACTATATTCCAACCAATTTTCATGTGATCCGGTGTACCATTTCGGATTAAATCGTCTTAACTTATCCCTAGTACCTACTTGGGTTCGTGGAAAATCTTCTTTTTTCCCTTGTGGTTGACATGGACCTCTAAGCAAATATCTTCGTCTAATTTCATCTTTTTTACTAGGATGATAAGATAATATTGGTTCCCTCTCAGAAGGATCTCATGGAAGATTATCTAAATCTATTTTAATGGTTTACTACTTGAAGATGATGATTCAACATTTGAATTTGATGGTTGGTTTTTGAAAAAAACTTTTAATTTCACTTTGCATCCTACCTAAATATTAAATTAAAGTTTCAAAGGATTACAAATATTCAACAAATATAATCTTGAATAAATAGAAAATAAGATAACCTTCAATAAATAATTAGAAGTTCATTGATCATTATATTAATCTGAAGCTATGAATCATGTTACTAAGTAAATTAAAGCAAAAAAACTTAAAAAATCAAACAAGCATTTTATCAAGCACCTTATGTGCTCAATCTAAACTCAAAGAAACATGCTCATTTAGTTAAAGAATGGTTCAATTCAACATCAAACACAAAGTATAAACCAGGAAATTATAACAAATCACAAATTTATACATGTTAAAATTACAATTTCTTACAAAAAATTAAAGAAACAAAGGGATAGAATCTTTAGTTTGACACACCTAGCTGCGGAACTCGTCACTCGTGGTGGTGGTGGCGGCCGGAGGTGCTGGCAGTCGGTGGTGCTAGCGGCCGGAGGTGGTGGCAGCCGGCTACGGTGGTGGTGGTGGCCGGAGATGGTGGGATGACTGATGAGGCTGCTGGAAGTAGACAGGTAGTTAGTGTGTGCTAGGGGTGTTGATCGGGTTAGTTAATCGGGTTTCGGGTTAATCGGTTCGGGTTATTCGGGTATTTCAACATTGAAAGTCTACCCGAAACCCGACCCGAATAACAATCGGTTTAATCGGTTTCGGGTTGTTCGGGTAACGGGTTGTTCGGGTCGGGTTTCGGATATTAAACGATAGACTTAATTTAATAGATTTTAGTGAGTTTTCATTTGAAATCTTATAAAAGTAGTGGACTTAAAATAAGTTTACTTATATAATTTATAAAATGTGCTTAAATATATATTTATATACAAACAATTTGATTAATTTGAACAATCTAAACAAGTGTATCTATATAATTTGCTTAATTATAATATGAGTTGATCGGGTTATTCGGATTTCGGGTTAATCGGTTCGGGTTATTCGGGTTTTTGAGGTTTGAAAGTTTATCCGAAACCCGACCCGAATAAGAATCGGTTTAATCGGTTTTCGGGTTGTTCGGGTAACGGGTTGTTCGGGTCGGGTTTCTTCGGGTACGGGTAAGATTGGGTCGGGCGGGTTAATCGGGTACGGTTAAAATCGACGGGCCTAGTGTGTGCGATGTGTTGATGAAACTCAAAACCTAGTTCTTAAGTTTAAAACTCCAGATTAAAAAAAAAAACTGATAGAAAAAATGATAGGGGCAAATTCGAACCCGAGACCTTTGGTTGTAGAAAAAGAAGCCTAACCATTACACTAAAATACATTTTTAGTTTAAGGTTCCTACTTTAAAATATTAAGTGGTTTCTTCTAATTTTTTTTATATTTTTAACACTATAAATTTGAGACCGAACAGGTCCCCTGGAACCCCGTGATTACTAATAGATCCGCTCCTGTACATTGAGTACTCTTAAGCCTAGAAAACAATAGATAGATTACTTTGCATATAAATTTATCTAGTTTAACTGCACAAGCCTTTTAAGTAATGGTTTCCATCCTAGATAATAATGTAACTATAAGGTGTAACCGAAAATATGAGTAGTTAAAGTTTTAGTGAAAAAGTTTTATTATCAATCCAATGGACAATGGTAATGTCATGTTGGCTACAAAGTTTCCCCTTCAAAGTTTATTTTCATACCGTTTTCATGCTAAAAATGCTTCCAAACATTCCCGTAGACAACACTTATTTATGTTGTAAATTCCCTCTTTTACACTCTTTTGCTTAAAGTTGTAAGCTACATAAATGAACACCTTTTGATTTATTACACACATGGATGTATAGTACATGAAGATTTGAATGCTAGAACTAAAAGTACATTCACTTTATTCTTTTGTCCCCAAAATATCATGGACTAGTTTAATGACATATACACGGAGGATAAAATAGAGATAACGATTGCAGCTCTCTTTACTATCTCTAGAGTGCGTTTTGTTTGTGAAATATTTTAAATTATCAATGTAATTGGGATGTGAAGTAATTGGATTTGAAACTGAAATACGCTAAACCGATTTTAAATTTAACAAAACTGGAGCATATAAAGCAATTTGAATTTGTAATAAGTATCGGTAACAAAACAATTATAAAGAAATTGAATCTTCACTGCGATCACTACCTATTTGTCGCCGCACCATCACTGCCCTGTCACCTCTCCGTGGTTACCCAACCTACTTGGTGTCCACAGCTGCCACCAATTATTGTTTTTCGGGGATGGCAATGGTTGCAACTGTGGTGGCGTGGAGGTTGAAATGACATGATGGTGGTGTGGCGGTAACGAAAGACATTTAAGTGAATTTATGAGGGGTCAGAGATTTTAATTTTTTAGTTAATTCTTTCATAATTTTATAGACTTGAATTTCTTTACATGGAATTAATTGAAATAATTACTAATTTCATCATTTCTCAACCAAACAAATTATAAATGAAATTCATATTCCAACTATAACAAATTATACAAATCAAACACATTAAAAATGAGATTCAAATTACATTTTCATTAAATTTTGTTAATCAAACACGCCCTAGAACACCCTAGGTTCTAGTTTGTGTTGTAACATAACAAATGATAAGAAACACCAATCCCCTTTACCCTTTACATGTCAAAGCTCTCACTATGTGCTTTCAATTTGTTTTGATCTCCAATCCAACTTGTAGTACATAAAGTACACTAATATATAACCACACTAATACATCATGACTATAAGCAACTTTAAATGGCTCACATTTGTTTGAAGAAGGTAGTAGGAAGACCAACAAGAAGAATGAAGAAAATAAGATTTTACAAACCAAACACTCCACTTCTCCTCTTTTGGGTACTCTTACTTTTCGCTCATTTGTCTCAATCAACAACCTATTATCGCCACCATCATCGCGTATTCTCTAGCCAGAAAGATGTAGTTTTAGAGCCAGCAACGCCATGGTACCATGCAGCGGTTTCAGCCTCGATTAAACAGAAGATTGGAGATGAAAAAGAAAAAAATTATGATGAAGAAAAGAGAATAATTCACACAGGCCCAAACCCTCTTCATAACTAGTTTCACATATGAAGTTAACCCTTTAGAAAGGTTTGCTAGCTAATTTTGAACTAGTGGTTTAGTATGTACAAGTTCTTTGTATTGCCTTCATACTTAGAATCAAAGTACGCTAGTAAAGAACTTTTGTAGTTTCAAAGTTAAGTAGCAAATATCTAGTTTTCTAGTAATGACCCGCCTTTCATTACATGTATACTTCTCGTGTTTAACTATTTATATCGATATGTATGTTGCGGTTCTAGTGATCGACAGACGAAAGACATGCTTGTCTTTTAAAAGCTACAAGTTATATGATAAGAGTATTATGTGATGCTTGTCTACCTTTAAGGAAATATCACTTTCTTTGAATGTTACCATAAACTAGAAATTAAGTTGCGTGATACAACATGCTTGTGAACTTCATGAGTGACGAAATTAACGTAGTTAAGTATATAAAAAAACGTATGACGTTGTGGTGAATTGGTTTTGAAGATCGAAAGTTAGATCAAAATCAATTATATAACGCTATCAATATTCTTCGGTCAGTATCGGTTTAGTTCTTCATAGTAACAACACGTTAACATCACTTAATGTAACCACAATGCTAAAAAAAGACACTATTTTGAATACAACTCTGTTAAGATTAATGGGTTAACTAAAATCATATAGACATTAAGGAGTAATTAAAGTTAAAACTTAGAAAATTGGTGTGGGGAGTTAAAATGGATTCAATTTTTTCTTTAACTTCCTTAACTCATTTAAAAATATGTATCACAACTAGAAAATTGAACTTTAATGACACGCAAATAACGAATCACATTGTTTTTATGACGTGCAAAAGTCCGTATTGTGAAAGTTGTCATCTTTTACTAAAAATCTCAGGGAACGATAACACACATTTTTATGTGTCATAAATTTGTTGTCATAAAAGAGAGAAAATAACACGAATTGAACTACACTATAGAAATATTACATGTCATCTTTTGGTGTCATTTTATATCTTTTGAAACCTTGAGAGTTACCTATTTTACTCAAGTACAAAAGCCCTAATTAAACCTCACAAACTAAAATCTCTCACAAAAACTTCAAAAAATTCTCTCCTCACGCATCAGCCACCACCACGCACCAGCCAACACCTGCAGAAAAAAAAAACGAAGCCCTAATCTGCAGGTCCCATCGAATCGAATCAGCCTAAGCGCATTTGAAGGTCATCAACCATTCAAATCGGCATTGTAGGATCGTGGCGACTCACAAATTATATATTGTGCTAATGAGGCCATATGGTTGCTTAACTAGCATGCATTATTTGGCTGGAAAATACAAATGCACACTAAGAATACAATGCAACAACTAAAAGAGCACATTACATTTGTTGAAGAGCTACATACTAACACCAACAGATATACCCACAAACTTTTTCACAAGTAGTTTAATGTTTTAACTATCACTTCATTTTTCATATCATCACTAACTTTAAATTTTATCCTTCGTAATCAAATTATTTTCATATATTTTTAGAAATTATATAAATATACACACACACATACAGGTACAATTATTACAAAATAAATATATACTAGAATTAAGTCCTCGCGTTGCGGCGGGGCGTAAAATCGTGTCAAATAGCACAAATGTCACATCACCGCCAACGACCATCAACATTGAAGTTGCGGTGCGTTAATGCGGAGAAATTAGACCGAAACGTAAAACATAAAAAAGTTTAACTAAGTCAACCTAGGACTCGCGTGTTGCGATAAATCTGTTAAACAGGTAAAAATAGACAGAAAAACGTTGAACCACATATGCACGTTGAGCCATGTTAAATCACAAAATTTAAAGCGGAATGTAAAAATGTTGAACCACACATGCATGTTGCGTCGTATTAGCTTGCAAAACTTAGAACGAAGCATAAAAGAAAAATTAACGAAAGATAAAAGTTTTGGGTTAAAGTTGTAAAGTAAAAAAGTTGTAAGGTCAAATTGCAAAAGATAAAGAAGTTTTGGGTTAATAGTAAAAACCCAATTTTTGTGAGGTTACATTGCAAAGATGGAAAATTTAGGGTTAAAAGTAAAAAAAATCATCTTTTATAAAACACTCTCTAAACATAAGGTAAAGTTAAAAATTAGTATATTATAAACTAATTAGTAACCTACCCGTGATATGGTCTATACATATTATATATAAATAAGTTTATTGGATTTTAATAATTTCAACTTTCATTTATTGGTCGGGATTAATCCCAACTCGTTAAATATTTACAGACACTCCTAACTTTGAACTTATTTTTCTCCAATGATCCCCTACTAACTGAGAGTTAACACTCGTTAGTTTTTTTTATGAAATTAGGCCAACTTTAAACCATTTTTCAACTTCAGCACCGCCTAGCCTCAATTAGATCCGTTTTCCATTGTCGAACCTCCATCATCACCTGAAATCTACCTCCAACAAGTTCGGTAGTTCAAATCAGGAGGTGGAGATTGACGGGTTTTTGGGTGCGGAAGTTTCAAATTGACAGACTTGATAACAGATTTCAACTTTTTATTTAGTGTTTTGGTCACAAAAACAGTCCACGCCATCAAAAAACTAACAAGGTAAAAAGTGTTTTGGTCACAAAAACAGTCCACGCCATCAAAAAACTAACAAGGTTAACTCTCAGTCAGTAAGGGAATGTTGGAAAAAAATAAACTTAAAGTTGAAAGTATCTGTAAACATTTACTGAGTTGGATTAATCCCGACCAATAAATGAAACTTAGTATTAAAAATCCAATAACCCTATATAAATATCACCTGTGCTTTTTACTAACTTCTTACTAGTATTTTTAACTCATATTTGGCTCATATTAATACTTTATAGGATTCAATAGATCATAAGCTCTAAACACACATATTTTAACAAAACTTAAAGACCGCATGTAAAAGTTATGAGCTTTTAAGTTATCTTGAGACCGACAGATCACGTGAATGCATCAACATCAAGATTGAAAGTCCACTTGGGAGTTAGATCGAAAATTGCAAACTCAAAAGAAAGCCCATTCGAGAGTACATGAAACTATGAAAGCAAGATTGTGAAGCCCATGATATATAATTATTTTTGAAGCCCTATTATCTCAAGCCCATTAGTTGAAAACAAGATCTATCATTTGGTTAATGTGTATTCACGTTAATTGGCTTAGTTTGTTTTTCATATTTTGTTTGCTTTTAATTTCGGGTTATGCATACGACTGAGTTTGTTATGTTCTTGACTATGATTTGCTAGTTTATTTATATCGCTTAGGTGTTGGATGATTACTACCATGGTTTGATTATTTTTAGGTTTAATTAGTTATATGACTGAATGTTATTGAAAAGATGTATTCTTTATTAATTTTTAATGGTTATGAATGTTGGTTTTGTGACTAATGACCTTGTCTTGTTCCCATGTTTACTAGTTTGATTGATTTTGTATCTTTTTTATTAGTTTTATGTGCCTTGATTGTTTACTTTATGTTTATGATCATTAGGAAGATTAGACTAGGGATAGCTATCATGGAATAGGGTTTGGTTCTTGGTTAAATCAGTGTTCTACCGAGTTTTAAGACCGAGAGGTGATAAACTTCACTGGATTCCTCCTTTTTCGTTGTGTGTTACGATTAGATTGTACTAGTGTGAGTCTTCCCTTTCATTCATGATTAAAGTGTTTTCAAGTTATTAATTCATTTAGAATAGATTTAGTCTTATGTTCTTGGGTTGTAGGTAACAGTCTTTCATAACACTGTGGTTGTTGAGACCGAGAGGAGATACATCATTAGAATACCTTAGCATTGTGGGTTTAGTCAGAACGAGAGGTGATCTATTCCTTTATTCCGTGAGCTTCACACGACCCTTAGGATAATTTAGGTGTGTTTGTAAGACCTATGGGAGGCTTAGCATAGCTTGGTGATTTTTACGTGTCATATTATTAAGATCGGATGTCATCTGATTAGTTATTTCTAAAAATTAATTAAGTTAGTCAATATGATTCTTTGCCTAGGTGGTTTGCTTCTCCATACCCGGTTATCTCTGGTACCTTAGTTTGTTTGTTGATTGTTTCCTTAATTTCGTCCATTCTTAGATTTAATATTCTTTAGATTTTATTAGTTTAGTAAACTTTATTTAGTTAGTTAAAGTCACTCATTTTAATAGGCTAGGAATTAATATAGGGTTAAGTATTGAGAGTAGGGGTGAGCACAATACGGGTCGACCCGAAAACCGGAAAAAAACCAAAGACTGGACCGACCCAACCCATTCTACATACATGTGGTCCGGTCCTCGATCCTAAGTTTTAAGCTATTTCGGTCCTTGGTACGGGCCAGTCCGGGCCCAATGAAAACCCGTATTACCCGAAAAGACCAATTAATTATATATAAGAAAAACCCTAAATACTTAGTACATAAGTATGTGGGTCGTGGGGTGAAATAGCAAATAATAGTAATTGACTTTTTTAAAAAGTGATTGTTGTTCACCCTCTTTTCAATTGTTGCTTAGTTATCTTCTCATCATTGTTGCTAAAATTAAGGTGCTTATCTTCTCTTAGAAATCCCTCGATACAACTTTTGTTATTAACCTCTATGATTTGCTTTTTTATGTACTAGATTAAATTATATTATCATATCTCATGAGATATATGTATTGAATATTGATATACTACATTGAAGTAGATTATAACCATCAATTGAGAACCAATCTTAATGTCATTATTTTTTATTATTAAGTGTTTAATATTTTAGCAACATAATTCTATTTTGGCTCGGCCCGACCCAATTTTGAACCGACCCAATTTAGAACCGACCCGTTAGGACCGAAACTGGACCGGACCAACCCATCTTTATATGGTCCGATCCTCGGTCCTTAAATTTCATACATTTCGGTCCTCGGTTTGAGTTGATCCGGTCCGAGTTTAGCTCATTGCACACCCCTAATTGAGGGTTGTATATCTATGTCTTGTGAATTGATACTCGGACTCACATTGGCTATATTGCATACGCCAAATCCACTCGTTTGTTTTGTGTGATCTAGTTTAGGAGATTCCTTAAAAAACTAGGTTGTGATTTTTATTTTTCATATATATAAATCACACATCATACAACTACAATTACTACAAAATAAATATATTTCCGACAATACATTTATTACATATAATAGTAATGCATTATAAAAATCATTAATTTTTTAACAATTTCTCTATTTTTGTTTAGATATTAATATAGTATGATTTTTAATAAAAAAATGAACTAGGAATATCTTAATATTTTAAAATGAAAACTTTTAGATGATTCAAAAATATAATCCAAATAATACAAAAATCAGATACCACTATTTAAAAAAGTTGAATATGAAAAAGTTATCTTTTGGTTAGGTGGTGAGACTTGAGAGTCCAGATGTCCAATTAATTAAAGAAAATACCGAGCCCACACAAAGAAAATAAGAGTCCATTAAACCTTGATACCTACCTCCATGCACTTGCAGGGCCGGCCCAATAGCATTGTGGCCCAATGCCAGGGCTTTGGGCCGTGGCCCAATGCCAGGGCTTTGGGCCTCCCTTTACCATAGGGCCTCCATTTTTACTCCAGACCGGTTTCCACTTCATCTTCTTCCAAAAAACCATCGATCTTCTGATCTTCATTCATTGCCACAACCATGATGTTTCCACTTCATCTTCATTCATTGCTCAGCCGCTCAGAAAATGGAGACCATCGAGGCATCGATCTTCACGCTGCTACTGCTTTCCGGCTTTCCCCAATCCCCATCGAGACCATCGAGGCATCGATCTTCCACTTCATCTTCATTCATTTCCCCCTTTCTGCGATTCCTACAATCCTACTGCGATTTCCCCATCAGAGGCATCGATTTCCCCCTTTCTGCGATTCCTACTGCGATTTCGAGAGCAGGGCCAGGTTCCCCCTTCTGCCCGTCGGGTTTCGAGAGCAGGGCAGTGCCCGAGGCCCCGAGTTTCAGGTTTCAAATCAATTCGAGAACAATCACAGGTAACAGGTCCCATTCATCACTCATCAGGTTAGTTTTCTACTTCTTTTTGTTTCTTATTGATTGGTTCATTGGTTGTATAGATCTGGTTCATTGGCTGCTTAGTTTTGTTTTGAAAATGAATTAAAGGATCAATGTTAAAATTTATAACTAGCACAATGCCTCTAGTTTTGTTTCTGAAGTTGCACATTGCCATTTGATGCTTTGAAAATGAATTATTTGATGAAAATCTTGAAAGGATCAATGTGGTTTGGAGGAAAGCATATGATTAAAGTATCCTGCCTCTAGTTTTGTTTCTTAAGTTTATTCCAAACATTTTTAAATTAATATTTTGTTACCATAAATTGCAGCAGCATCACCACCATGACATTAATTGCTTTCTGTAGTGTGTTGATTTATGCATGTGATATGTTAATTGTTCTTAGTTGATTTCTACGATTAATTGTCATGCATATTGAAGTCAAATGACCAGTCATCACATTTAAATTGTGAATTCAGTAGGAATTTAGGAAACAATTGATTAGCATGGATGCAGACGGAAGAGGTACATGACATCAATAGTCACACACCGGTTCTTCACAACTGCTCCAAAAGATAATCCAGTTTGTTATTTAGTCCTTTATCTTTTTAGATAAGAAAAAAAATAGGAGTTTGAATGATACTAATTTAATATAATACCATGTCAAATTAAAAACCAAAAATGAAAAAGTTATGAAACATGTCATTTGGAAATTTATAAAAAGAGTTAAAGGCCTCAGTTTTAAAGTTTGCTTGGGACCTCCAAAAAGCTTGAGCCGACCATGTGCACTTGCATTATTTCTAAGTCATTTATTTCAAGTTAATGAATTTTTAGCTTTTTTATTTTATGTTTGTTTAATGGCTCAAATAAGAGAAAGTAGTGGGGATGCCCATGTCTTCCTTATTTTATGGGATGAGAGTTAAGTACGTAGGTCTTGTATTTTCTTTTTTTTAAATGAGGTGTGTTTTTTTATATTTTCTTTGGCCAACTATTCTTGTTGGAACTAATGATTTTTAATTCACAAGGTTAATGTGAGATCTCAAGACTTTATAAAAATAAAAGAAAGTTTTAAGTTCAAGTTCCACTTTTAAAAAAAAAATGGTTCCAGGTTGGGTTAAAAGATGTTGTCACCTAAGATAAGTTTCATTCTGAGCTTGGTCTCGGTTCGTACTCGAGATATGGAGATGATCAAGTGGGCTAGTGGTTCGTCTGTGATCCTTTAACTATAAAAAAAAGAATTTTATTGTTGAAACCACATTAGGTTTACGTACACTTTTTTAATCTTTTTGTAGTCGTTTAAAAAGAACCAAGGAGAGGCAGAGCGCAATACAATGAAAGAGACTGAATGTTAGTATTTTGGGAAATTCTGAAAATTGCAATGCAAAAATTATTAAAAAAAAACTAAACATTAAAATGTATGTTTCTAGATTTTTCATTCAACTCAACCATTTGTGCCATCTTGGCATTGTATTGCTTTAATATATTTTGGAGATATATAAAACAAGTTAAATATCAATTTAAGCTTTGTTTAAACCAACATTTTTATCATAACCTTTTAAAGATCATTTGTCAACACAAGTTCCTATTTAATTGCTTTGATTATTTTTATAAAGTCTTTGAATGACAATCACAAATTCATGGATGATATTAAAAGAAATTGAATAACAAGCCATTTATTTAAACCACTTACACTCGCACAAAGCAGACGTGTGATATATGTCGCCTCTAGCTTTATTCTTCAAGATTCCATCTTAATTTATTCTTCAAATTTAAAAACATCTATTAAGCATAACATCCATCCATTTCATGTTTGATCAGAGCTTGTAAATCTACTTGGTGTTGGTGGTGTTATTATGAGCATCCAAATCCTTAGTAATATTGCATATGTAATCCATCAAAGAAGTTGGATAGGGCACACTTGTATCGGGCCTCTCGAAATCGAAGGTCCATGTAGCCACCCGTCGATCACCCTTCGGTTCAACATGAAATGTGACCTTGAAGCTCTTGTATAGCTCATCCACTAGCTCTCCACCAACTATCTTGTACACAATCATGTGGTTTTCCTCGTTCACATATTCGATTATCTTTTTTGCTGTTTTCTTCTTACCCTCTTTTTCATGCGGAAATTTATGAAAACCTCATCAATCAATAGGTCACATATATAAGTTAGGGGTGTAAATGAGTTGAACTGAGCTCAATCTCAAGCTTGGCTAGTTGAGAACTCTTTATGTAAGCAGGAAGCTCGGTTCATAGGTACTTTTTCAAAGTAGAAGTGCTCGTTTATTATTTTAAATTTATTTGGTTAATTTTTTTACATTTATAATTACATTTAGAGTTATAATGTTTATATATAACATAATATATATTATTTAGTTATTTTAATTCTAAATTTATATAAATAATAATTATCATGTAAATATATATAGGTATAGGACTAATAATGATAAAATAGTATATAACCAAATTAATGATACAAAAGAATCAAGAAGAAACAAGTATGATATGTACCATGAGTGTACTGCCAAGAGAACACTGACCCAGGGGCCCCTCGCTCACCCTCGTGCAGCTCGTAGTCATGAACCCTATCGGGAGTTGCTTCAACCAACTTGTGTGGGTTGAGCCTCAAGAAGTCGTGAAAGAAATCGCCAGTTTTACTGATCTCCACATAACCGATTACCTTTCCTGATAAAGCCATCGATCTCTTAATTATTCTCACGAAAACAAACAAATTTTTACAAGAGAT
Organism: Flaveria linearis; assembly: GCA_024085815.1. NCBI lineage: Eukaryota > Viridiplantae > Streptophyta > Magnoliopsida > Asterales > Asteraceae > Flaveria > Flaveria linearis. The sequence goes on along the minus strand of CM044009.1, from coordinate 3,928,452 downwards.
AGATGGTGAGATTGTTGAAAATATAGGTAGACACCAATGGCTTTCATAGGAATATTGGTTGACACCCAATAACAACAAGATATTATTTACGTTACATGTTACATCACTTATTTATTATTTCTTTTATCTGGTTGCAATTTATATAACATAGTGAAATTTAAGAAATAAATAAACACAGAAATTCCATACATGTCTAATAGTGATAGAAATTAGACATTTTTCTTCGAAATTAAAGCACACATATGTCACTCCTAATATAATGTGGTTTTATTAGTTCCTCCATAGTTAAAACCGGTTTTCAAATAGAAACCGCTTTTGTATTATTAATTATAACTTTGGTTATTGGTATCAACCCGATTTCATTTGTCTTATAACATATATCTAAGCAGTAGAACCCGACATTATTAATAATATTGGGTTTTGTTTGCCCGTAAAAGATGGTCACGTAAATAATAATTCATACTTGCAATGTGTTCTCATAACGTGTGCATATATTGTTATTTGTTCGGGCTTGTATCACATATATATACATACATGAGTTCTTTGTTTGATTTACAACACACTATTTGTATATATTGTTATTTGTAAGCTTGTTGCGTATATATGCGCATTGTTATGTATTAAAAGTCGTGGAATGAAAACATATACATATATTAGTGTATGTTAGAGTGATATAATGAACATACACACATTGTAATATTGCTACTTGGGAATTAAATATATACTATATTTATTATGTTCTTAAACTTATAACTTTATTCTTATATTTATTTTTCATCATTCTGGCCTAATCTCATTACTTTTAACTTATTTCCTACCTTTTCCTTTTTATTGATCTCTCGACGCTTGCAATTTTTCCATTCATCAAGTGGGTGTTTGGGATTGTTTATTTTAAAGCAGCTTTTAAGTTAATAAGTTAAAAAAAATATTTGTCAACTCCAAAAGAACTTTTTAAATTAACTTTTCATATAAGTAAAAAGAAATTTTTGAAAAGTAAGGAGAGATTACTTATCAACTTTTAAAAATTTCTTTTAATCCATTTTACTATTATAACCTTCTGTTACCTCTATTAACTCCTCTTAGTTTTTAAAGTATGTCACTTTTATAACTTTATAACTTTTTAGTTTAGAAGTTAATCCAAATAGTTTTTTAAAAACTACTTTTAAAAATCATAAGTTAAAAAGTTCTCTTGTCAAAAGTCATTTTTAGCTAAAATAAACGATCGGCCTTATATGGAAAACAAAGGTGAGTTCAAACTTAGTCATAAGTTGTATAATGTCCTTGAAAAAAAGTTGAGAAAATTAAGTTGGGTGCAGAATCCAATTAAATAATAAACGCCAATATGGGACTAACCCACTTGGTAGAGCCACTTGCCTCTTAGATTAGAGATATTAGGTTTAAATCTAGACATGATGTATATTGATAACTTAGAAGTAGAGTAGAATTTACCGTTAAAAAAAATTAAATAATAAACACTACCATGCAATAGTTTCAAAAGGAGATTATTATATTAGTATGCATTTAACCCACTTTATTTTTTATATAGCCGACATCTTGTCGCAATTAAGACTATTAATCTTCGTTCTTTGCTCAATCAAAGCAACCTAGTGCTTATATGGAAACTTCACACGGTACTTCTTACACAATATATCTAGCTTCATACGAGTTTTAATATATGTTTAGAAATATAAAAAGACCTTTATAAGTTTATATATCCTTGAAAGTATAACTAATTTTAGTTCCATTTATATGCCCATGGCTATTCTAAGGGCAAATCGCCATGAAGGTTGAGAGCCCCAAAATAATGTTGTAACAATAGTGGTTTGTGACAAGAAGTAATTTCTTATGATAAAAGAACTAGTTCAACATATAGTAATCTTGAATTGGTTTAAGAAACAATATTACAACATATGGTTTGATATATGTTTTAGTTTGATAAATTTTCTTTTAAGTTTATAAAAAATTGCTTAGTTAATTAAAGAAAAAAAACTTGTTTTTACAAATAACAATGGAAGTCCTTACTTGAGATACTAATGAATTTTTCTTGTGTGACTAATCTATAATAACTTTTACCTTTTTAAGTTGTAAATAATTGTCTTTAAAAGTAACTGGCTGTTAGTAAAAACTATTATTCAGCCCCACACATGCGATTGGGTCGTAAAACCGTACCAAGTAGAATCAATGTTACACTGTTGTTAGCGATCATCAACAATAGAAAAACTCGTAAAACAAAAAGAATTAAAAGCGGACGAAAAATAGACTTACAAAGGTTGAACTATGCATGTGCGTTATGGCGTATTAATGTGTATAAATTGAATAGAAAAGTAAAACACGAAGTGGTTGTTAAACGGATTGAAATAGATATAAAAATGTTAAACCATATTAGTATGTTGTAGTATGTTAATTTGAAAATTTTAATCCGAGACGTAAAATGAAAAATATTGTAAAAGACTAAAAGTAAATTAGACTTAAGTTGAAAGTGAAAAAAATATTAGTGTTAAATGTAAAAGATGAAAACTATAATGTTACAAGTAAAAAAGTCAAGAAAAAACAAAATTACAATTTATAATACATAAGGTACAAATTATAATGCATAATTAACTTGATAATTAGTATTATATAAAATTAGCAATAATTTTATAGTTGGGATGTTTGTTTCCTACATTGTGCACACCAATAACACAATTTAAACTATCGTTAAAATGTTGTAAACTCTATAGTTTACAGGTTTTTGTGTGAAATATATAACTAGCCCTTAGCCCCTTATAGTTTCAGCTAATTTTGCTAGTGATTTTTCTTTCGGGTAGTTAATAAATATATATAGCCAATGAGTTCTAAATCAACTGGTTTAAAAGGAGACACCCTATGACTTTTCAAAGTAGAGGTCATGGGTTGGAGTATCACTTGCTGCAATATGTTTCAAGTGGGTCAAGGATTTTACCAATAGTGGATCTTTGGTGGTGGGTTTCTCTTGGAATGGTGGGTGAGGCGGGTCACCAGCGCTGTCTGTGTTCGAGGGTGTGGGTGACCTTTCGTCAATAGGTTTACCCGGATGACCGGGCTTAAAAATTATTCGTTGGATATTAAAAAAATTGTTAATAAATAAATAGATTTTATATAGTTTTAGTATCTACTTAATATTTTGGCTAGAAAAAACCCATATCCTGGAGGTTTCAACATGTTACATTCCTGCATGATTGGGGAACATTAAAGTCATTTTTAGAAATAAATGATGAATTTAAACCTTGATCTTTTGATTATGAACTAAAACACCTAACTACCACATCTTGTCATCTTCCATTGATGACACATGATGGCACTAGATGTTCTAGTGCCATCATGTGTCATCAATGGAAGATGACAAGATGTGGTGGTTAAGTGTTTTAGTTCATAATCAAAAGATCAAGGTTTAAATTCATCATTTATTTCTAAAAATTATTGTTAAAAATTGTAGTGCCACTTACCTAGATTTTTTGTGTAATAACTTCTTGTTTACACTATAGAATAATGAGTATTACCGGTTACCACAATAGTTTTAGTTGCATAAGGCTAATAAAGACCTTAGTGGGTAATCTCGTATGCGACTGCCTACGATTATCAGTAATTTATGCCGAACTTAGTGATAACTTTTCCTGTTATAACTTTTGTGACTGATATGAGATCACTAGTTTCACGACTGAATTAGTGGTGCTCACTAATTTACGATTGTTACGATCCTGGTCGCAAACATGTCACTTAATTTGGGACTTTTTTTCCCGTCTAAAATATGGACCACAAATACTCATCGATTAAGGGGATAGGGAGTCGTCTCATTCCCCCCATGACACATCACATATTTATTCCTTCTTCATCCTCATATATATTCGGTCTTTAAGAAAGAATCAACGTTATGAATCCATTTAACTTTATTTCTTTAATTTTTTTCTCTTTTTATTTTCTATAAAATCAATGCGTGTACAAGTATTTTTAATACTTCGTAATTCTATTTATCTCTATGTATATCCCTTTATGAATATTAGTCATGGGAAGCTATTAATATACTGCAGGACGACAGTCCAATACAATTGTAGGACAAGTTTGAAAGAAATAAAATGTTTTTGACCACTGCATATTCTTCAATGTGATTTGTTGAGCAGAATGATTTGGTGTTCCATAAGGCTTAAGGTCACTATCAAAGGTTACTGAAATATCTAAATTCAATAATTCTTATGGATTAATTAAAAACATATAGACTCTTTAAACATTGGGATGAGAATTATGGAGTTATTAATTTATCATCCGGGTGATTGTATTTAAATAGGACATGATTTTATGGGTTTACGGATGGATTTTTTTAATTGTTTTTTTCCTAAAATAAGATGGTTTTGGTTTCTTTTTGAGATTCTTTTGGTTTATGGGTGCATGTCCTAGGGTCATGGTCTCATTGGTGCACAACCCAACATTTTTTGACCATTGGAATTAAATAATAGTAATATTTTTTACACTATAAATACAATTCAAACTTAATTTTTACAATCATCTCTACCTCAAATCAAATCATGCTCTAAAAATCCAATCTTTAAATTTTAATCATAGAATCATCATCTCGCTCAAATAAAAAAACAACACAATTTCAAACAATAAGTTAGTGTTGGATTGATGAGCCAACAACAAAAGTGTTGAAAGTACGACAATAACAAGCAGACTTGGAATTCATATTAAAAGCTCATTCAGTGTATTCCAAGTCGATGTTGGAAGTTGTTCTTCAACGAAAGCGTTACGTTGGGGATGAGAGTGTCACACCCCGACCGACGGCGGAATCATCGGAGTGGACGAGGGGATGATTGATTGTGCATAACACGTGGTCGTCTAATAGTGGAGATAATATTAAAATCAGATTACAAAATAGCATGTGTTTAACATATGCAAATACAACAGTTGAAGTCACAAAAGATATTCATTTTTAACTAAGTCCAAAAGTCCTAATTGTAAGCTTGCAGATAATCCAACTATGCAGCATGTCCTGAAATCATGTGAGAAAATAAAGTCAGCTAACGAGTTAGCTGGTGAGTAATCACAGCTTGATATACATAAAGATTGATTGTTTGATTGAGAATAATCCAATTCACAAGGTAATGTTAAGACTTATAATGCAATAGCGGAGCATATAGATAAACCGACACAATATAAACCCCTTGACTTGACATTTTGCAATTAATAGACTTGCACACATACACCATAGATTGACTATTTGCCTCCGGCACAATCACCACTCGACTATTCATGTGGGGTGGGTTATCCAAACCAGTAGATCTACAATTGATACCAGAATTGATTGATTGATTGTATTAGGGTTCCTACTGCCGTTCAGTTTATCATAGTATGTTCACATAGTTGCAAGTAATAACATAACCTGTCTTGAATTGAATTTAGAATGAAATAATAATAGAATGTCATGATTGAATATTATATCACATGACTTCCCCCAAATAAGAAATGATAGAAAATGGGGTTATGAATACTCACATAGCGTATAAGTATGTATATAAGATGATTAAATAGGATAATAATCGATGTTCCAATGAAATCCTTCACAAGGTACCTAAACATGTATATATTTACAAGATTTAAGTCTAACAATAAGTTTAACGATTTAACGAGTACTAGTGTTTCAAATGGAATTTGGGGTTTTTATAAATAAGATTAGTTATCAAAATCATATACATTTTAATACAATAAAAGAAAAACTTAATTAATCCTTTTATGCAATGTTTTCAGAACCGGATCGGACGTCGAACCGGACACCTTACTGGTTCGGTGGTCGGACCGGTCTGACCAGATGGACCGGATTTAACTATATTTTAATTATATTTATATATGTAATTAAATATAAGTAATTTATATATGATTTATACATATATTTTATAGTTATATATAAAACTTAACTATATTTGTATATCCTACGTACTAATTTATGGTTTAACATCCCGTTTTTACCCACTAAAATCAAAAAAAAAATACTGAAAACCGGTTGGAACCGAGCCGGTTCGCCGGTCCAACCGCCGGTTCGGTTCGGACCGGCCGGTTCAAAGGCACCAAAACGAATCACCCCTGACCGGACCGGACCAGCCCCCGATTCGCGGTCGAACCGGTCGGACCGACCGGTCCAATCCTGTCTGAACAACACTGCTTTTATGATAATTTATGAAGTTATAAGGAATTAAATTCTTATAATGTTTAAATTATAAAATGTAAATAAAATTTTATAATTGACATAATTAATCTATAATTAAAGATAACGTAATGATTAATAATATTTAGTGATTCAACTATTTAAAGTTTATTTTTATAAAAATAAACTAATTATAACATTTGTTAATGATATTTTATATAAAAATTATTAAGGTGTTTAAAGAAATAATTTTATAGAAAATCATTAGATAACGTTTAAATTAAACAAAGTTTAAAAAATTGATTTTTATAATTTTTAGAAATTTTCTATAATTTTTTTAAAGCCCAAAAAGCCTTAAAAAATAGTTGAGGGTGCCCGGGTTCGAACCCGAGACCTCAAGGTGGACAAACGAGTGGGGGACCAGTGACCCAAGGCATACAACCGCGATTATCCCCGGTTTTGAATGCTTTTATACACAAGCACAGAATAACCCTCAATTCATATAAACCCTAGAATGAAATCGATTCAAATTGAAACTTGATTCGATATTGTCGAGGTGTGTGTGTCGAATTCCCCATGTAGAACCGAGTGTGTGTGTGTCGAATTACCTGTAATGATGTAGAGGTCGATAGAATCGAGTCGAGGTGTTCGCGGCTTTAGTCCGATCTTGAATCGTTGTGTGTGTGTGTTTGATCAAATTGGAGTTGCAGAGAGTTTAGGTGAGAGTAAAGGAGCGTTTGCCCTCTATTTATAGGGGGTAGTTTGATGTTAACCGATGTGTACGAGTTCAACTCAATTGTCAAACATTCGGGTCGATTTTGTATGTGATTAAACCGATTTTATGTTAAATTGATGCTTTGATTATTATTATAATTGTGATTATACGATTCCAGGCTGGTTAATTGATCCCACTACTCGATGTTTCCACTCAAATTCGAATCGGTTTTAGTGGGGTGGTTGGGTTCGGTTCTAAGCCGCATATTTGGGGTCAATTTTTGAATTTTATGGGGCCATAGGTTCGAATCATTGCGCGTGATCAGCGGGGGTGATTGATTTGGTCAAAAACCGCCTTAATCGGGGTGTTGTGGTCTCGCCGGAGAGTGGTCGGGGGGTGGCCGGAGGGGGAGAAGGGGGGTGACGGGATGGGGGCTGGGATTTAAAACAATTTTACACAAATGGTCCCTGAGGTTTCTAACAGTTATCAACTGAAATCTAAAGTTTTGTTTTAGTTTTAACTAAATTACAGTTTAGCCCCCTGAAGATTTAGACTGTTATTATTTCATGTAAATTCTTATTAATTACAAGTTAAAGTTATAAAACTTAGACTATTATTATTAATATTATTATCATTATCATTATTATTAATATTGTTAATATTATTATTATCATAATAATAATAATTATCATTTCACCTTAAATTTTATAATAATAGGTAAACATTATAACACTTATAATGTTATTATTATTCATTATTAAATTAATTTGTTAATCACCAAATTAATTATTAAGTATAACAAACCTCAAAGTTTCAAAATGGCATAAAAAGTCCTTTTAAGATTTAACAAAGTTAACTTTTAATATAACGAAAATACGAGATGTTACAGAGAGTTCTAGCTAAATGTTATTTTTAAATATGTATGTTTTATTTTTTCTAGATGTGAATTTATTTTAAATGATGAGTTTGTTTTATTTTTTATTGTACTTAATTTAGTTATAAGAATTAAAATGTAAATGCATGTCTGACTGGGGTCGGTCAGATCCAATAAGTTGTAAGCAACCAAACAAGGCACGTCTGACCGAGTCAGACGTGCATGTCTGACTGGGGTCGGTCAGATCCAACCAAAGAGCCCCTACATTTGACCATGGCCGGCCTTTGCTTTATTGAAGTGAAGCAACTTGCTTCAGGCCCCCACGTTCAAGGGGCCCCTAAATTCGATTTAAGGTTTTGTTTTAAATATGGTTTCTGCAATTAGTGGTCTCAAGAGTAGCTGCCATGTGGATCCAAGCTAACAAATATGTATCGTGTCTAGATAAGTCGACATAAGATGTTAGAGTAGTAGCTAGAAGGGGTCGTTGCTTTTGCTTTTATCTTCCACCAAAAAGTTTCATTTTGTTTCCGTAACCAATTTGCATATAGTTGTACTTGCTTAAATATCTTACTAATCTGAATTCATATACTTAGTAGGTGATGAAATCTTGAGTTTACACCATGGCTTTGGTAAGATTTTAAACCATATTAGTGTACTGATGATCTTTTATTTTACAATGTATAGTATGGTGAATGAGTTAATTGATAAGAGGGGATATAAAGTAAGTTGATGTATTTGTTAAAATAATATGCATTAAACGTATGTTTTGGCTAGCTTATTAGGAGGTGTTTGGATATACGAATGATAATAGAATATTGCATATTAGACGGGTTGAATAATTGGTCAAAATAAATAACTGTTATAATCGAAACACGTAAAACTTGTAGGGTACGTCAACGACAGCAAATTCATAAAAGCCCCATTTTTTGAGTTCGCTTGAAGCCCCCGAAAAAATCGAGCCGGCCCTGCATTTGACTAATCTGAGACCGATAAAATAAATACATGTGATGTATAGAATAAATGTATAAGTACATAATTTTTATCAAGTATATTCCGTTAAATACCAACTCCATTGATTCATCTGAGACCGATAAAATAATTTTTTTTTATTTAGAAGGCGGAGAGATTAACATTTCTATCATAAAATTAATACTCTAATTGAAAAATTCTATGCAATACCCTAGTCTTTTTGAGTTTTCATATACTCGTAACTAGCAAACAATTGATCTTGACTCGTTTAATATATGTTTAAGTTCGAGCTTAGATCAGACTCTACTTGTTTTGTAACTATTTTAATTATATTTACAATTATAATTATAACTATGACAACCATATATGAAAAGAAAGACGACACTAAACTGTAACAAATTATATAACTTTTCTGTTTAGGTCATTCAGTTTAAAAAAATCAAAAGAATCAAATAATATTAAAAGCTAGTGTTGGAAGCATTGTTGTTAGGACCGGATCGGACCGGCCGGTCCGACCGGTTCGACCGCGAATCGTGGCTGGTCCGGTCCGGTCAGGGGTGATTCGTTTTTGGCCATTTGAACCGGCCGGTCCGAACCGAACCGGCGGTTGGACCGGCGAACCGGACCGGTTCCGACCGGTTTTCTGATTTTTTTTTATTTTAGTGGGTAAAAACGGGGTGTTAAACCATAAATTAGTACGTAGGATATACAAAATAGTTAAGTTTTATATATAACTATAAAATATGTATAAATCATATATAAATTACTTATATTTAATTACATATATAAATATAATTAAAATATAGTTAAATCCGGTCCATCCGGTCCGACCGGTCCGACCACCAAACCAGTAAGGCGTCCGGTTCGACGTTCAATCCGGTTCTGAAAACATTGGTTGGAAAAAAGTTTAAATAAATATAGTAAGTATTATTGAAACTTTATTGTTGTTTCATAATTTTGTACATTTTAGTATTTCACAAACATATACATGTTAGAAATAAGCTTATAAACCCCAAGGCTCTAAATAAATTTAAAATCCAATTTATTCACAAATATGGAACAAACTTTTTCTTTCGTTTTGTAACATTGGCCCATCTTCAGGCCCAAAATGAATCTGTGTTTGGGTGGAAGGAAGGAGAGAAGAAATGCACGTCTTTTTTATTATAACTTATAAGCGTGAACGATAAACTCTCTTTCATAACATAACATATCCAGTAAGTCCCACTCAAGAGCAGGGTCTGGGAGGGGTAGGTGGCGGCGAGTCTTTCCTCTATCTAGTGAGATAGAGAGACTGCTTCCGAAGAGACCCCCGACTCGGTAACGAAAACCAATAACAGTCGCAATCGCAAACATAAAGTAAGTCAGACAACACACAAGTATAAGTCACTTAAATACATAGAAAGCGTGTACATCAAATAAGCCGATAGAATCACGTATAAAGGCAGAAATAGGAAGATAGGTGGGCCGCAACAGATCTACGTCTACCCTTCCTGCCCAAGATCTACGTCTATCCTTCCTACCCATCGGTCCCGCTAGAAGTCCTTAATTTTAATTCTACGTCTCCACTCACCCCTATCCTCGATCATGTGCTCAGAGAGGTGCAAGTCTACCATATCTCGCCTAATTATTTCGTCCCAAGTCAACCTAGGTCGACCTCTATTCCTCCTACCCTCTACGGTGATGTTCTCTACTGCTCTAACGGGTGCTACCATCGACCTTCGCTTCACGTGGCCAAACCATCTTAATCTTCCCTCTCTTATCTTCTCTGTGATACACGCCACCTCCAGCCTCCGTCGAATCGCGTCGTTTCTTATTCGATCCAATCTGGTGTGTCCACACATCCATCTGAGCATACGCATTTCCGCGACCTCTATTTATCTCTGGTGCGATTTCTTTATGGCCCAACAATCTGTTCCGTATAACATTGCTGGACGTACTGCCACTCTGTAAAGTTTCCCTTTAATTTTGCTGGGAACCTCTTATCACACAGGATCCCTGATGCTGCTCTCCATTTGCACCATCCTGATTGCACACGGTGAGATACATCGCTGTGTATCTCTCCGTCCTCCTGTACGTACGAGCCTAGGTATTTGAACGTAGACGTCTGTGGTACCGTCATACCCTGAATGTTGATGTGTATGTCCTCTTCAGCCTCACCACTAAAGTTACAATGCATGTATTCCGTCTTAGAGCGACTTATCGTTAAGCCTCTGTTCTCTAGTGCTGCTCTCCACTGTTCTAGCCTGTCGTTAAGCACCGTTTTAGATTCTGATATTAGGACAATATCATCTGCAAACAGCATGCACCACGGGACAGGCTCTTGTATAGACTTGGTCATCTCATCCAGCACTATTGTAAAGAGAAAAGGGCTTAATGCCGATCCTTGGTGTAGTCCCACTTCCACCGGGAAGAAGTCTGTGTCCCCGACTGGTGCTCGCACACAAGTTTTTGCCCCTTCGTACATATCCATTATTATTTTGATATACTTCTCTGGTACCCTTCTGAGTCGTAAACTTTTCCAAATGAGTTGACGCGGCACACTGTCATATGCTTTTTCTAGGTCAATAAATACCATATGAAGGTCCCTTTTCTTTTCTCTATATTTCTCTATTAACCTTCTTATGACGTGTATGGCTTCTGTTGTGGAGCGTCCTGGCATAAATCCAAATTGGTTCACCGTAATCTGAGTTTCTCGTCTAAGCCTCGTGTCAATAACTCTTTCCCATAGTTTCATCGTGTGACTCAATAGCTTTATTCCCCTGTAATTTGCACAACATTGGACATCTCCTTTTTTCTTATATATGGGGACTATGAAACTGCTTCTCCATTGCTGTGGCATCCTCCCTGTTTTGAAGATGATGTTAAATAGGTCTGTTACCCATTGCAGACTCTCGTTTCCCAGGCACTTCCACACTTCAATCGGTATGTTGTCTGGCCCCGCCGCCTTAGCCTTTCCCATTTTCTTCAACGCTCTCGTAACTTCGTCGACTGTGATGCTTCTACAGTAACACTTGTTTTGTTGGTGTGGTTGATTTGGTATACTAATCGCAGTTTGTTGGTGAGGGTTCCTTATGTTGAAAAGGTTATCGAAGTAAGTTTTCCATCTCGCCTTGATGTCGTTCTCCTTCAGCAATACTTTTCCATCCGCAGCCTTTATAAACTTGACCATTCTCAGGTCTTGTTTTTTACTTTCTCTTGCCCTGGCAATCTTACAAATTCATATTCTCCTTCCTTCGTCTCTAATCGTTTATACATCCTCTCATACGCTGTGTTCTTTGCCTCTGACACGGCCTTTTTCGCCTCTCGCTTAGCCTCCTTGTATTTATCTTTTAGCTCCGCTCGTTCTTCGTCATTAGTACAGTGTAAAAGGTCTCTGAAACTTTGTTGTTTATTTCTTATCTTCTCCTGTACGTTTTCATTCCACCACCAGGCTTCCTTATGACCTACTGTCCTATTTGTTGCAATTCCAAGAGTTTCTTTAGCTGCTTGCATCACTGCAGTTGCCATATCCTCCCACATTTTGCTTGCGTCTTCCTGTGGCCCAGTTTGGATCATAGGTATGACCTTATCTCTAAAGATGGTAATCTTTTCGTCTTTGAGCTGGCCCCATCTGATCGTAGGTCCGATTTTCTTAGTTGGTTGGACGAGTGCTCTCTTCACGCGTAGATCAGCCACCAACATATGATGCTGAGTCACTACCGTCTCTCCCGGGATTGCTTTACAGTCTTTCCACGAGTTACGATCTTCTCCCCTCGTCAGTATATAGTCTATTTGAGTGTGTCTTCCGCCGCTGGTAAAGGTGATCAGATGCGAATCTCTTTTCTTAAAGAACGAATTTACGATGCCCAGATCATGCGCCAAAGCAAAGTCAAGGAGCTCCCTCCCGCCGTCATTCCTCAGACCATACCCGAACCCTCCATGCATCGACGTGAATTGATCGTTACCTTTACCGATATGCCCATTAAAATCTCCTCCTATGCATATTTTTTCTTGTCTAGGTATGTCTCTCATAACCTGATATAAAGTTTCCCAGAACTTATTACGTTCCGTTTCCCCTAATCCAACCTGTGGTGCATACGCACTAACTACTGCCACTACCTCGTCCCCTATTACTATTCTTAACATCATCAGTCTATCATCGTATCTTCGCACTTCCACTACATTATCCTGAAGTTCCTTAGCAACTACAAAACCTACTCCATTCTTTGTACCCTCTGACCTTGAGTACCACAGTTTATATCCGTTGCAGTCTTTTGCTCTCCCACCCCGCCATCTTGTCTCCTGAAGGCATGCTATCTGAACCCTACGTCTCTTCAACACATCTATTAACTCTAATAGCTTACTAGTTAGTGTTCCTACATTCCATAATACCACTCGTAAACTATACCCTTTTTTCTCTTTAGTAGCACCTCTCTTCACCGAACATGATCTCCAGGCAGCCAAGTGCCTCCCGATATCTATCTTACCGCACTAACACCTTAAACAACCACTAAAGACGGGGCAACAAAAGAGAAGGTGAACAAACACAAGCCAAACAATGCTTTAAACGGAACAAACACATGTAATAGCTAAATAGAATAAACAGAAGCACCGAAAATTAATCCAGAGTGTGAATGCACGCACACAAGAAATACCAGTCAAATGATGCACCACTAATAGTCAGAGAACAACAGAAATATAGAAAACAGAGAACACTGGTAACAAAAAGAATGTAATATACGAACGGATGAAAAACACACCAAGTTAAGAGACAGATACTGGTACTCCTAACCCAGTCAAAACAGGCCTATTAGACTATGGAACAAAAACAGAAGGAAATAAGGGAGAAAGAATATCCTCACAGCGGGGGTTTTCCCAAGTTAGGGTTCTCCTTCCAGTACTCAAGTAACTCGCAACCTTCTAGGGTTACAAGTCACACGAGATCGATAAGCTAGATCGGAGACGTTGCAGATTGACGGGTTCAATCGCCAGTGGTTCAAGAAAGAGACAGTTGCAGGTGGACGTTCCTCCCTAAGAATCGCTGGTGGTTCAAAAATCGAGTGACACCCCTAATAAAAGAGGCGGTTGCAGATCGACGTTCCTCCCTAAGAATCGCCGGTGGTTCAAAAATCGATTTACACCCCCAAGAAAAGCCAAGAATCGCCGGTGGTTGCAGATCAACGTTCCTCCCCGCCGATGGTTGAAGATCGACAGTGGGGTAAGTAAGGTAAAGCTCAAGCTGGATTATTCAAGAAAAGCCAAGATCGAAAGTGGTTGCGGCGGTGGAAGCCGGTGGGCGGTGGTCGCCGGTGGGGGGCGGTCGCCGGTGGGGGGCGGTCGCCGGTGGGGGGCGGTCGCCGGTGGGGGGCGGTCGCCGGTACGGTGGTCGCCCGTTGGGCGAGAGACCCGTTGGGCGAGAGAGAGCAGAGCGAGAGAGAGAGAGCGCGGAGAGAGCGAGAGAGAGAGAGAGAGAGGGAGCGCAAAAAGGGAAATGATTGAGAACATGAGTTTTAAAAAGCCAAAAGTATACTATACATGATCGTTCGGTTTTAATATATGTAACAAAATATGTAATATTGAGTTAACTTTCCTATAAGTTTTTAGGGGATCCGCTAATTAATTCTTCATAGTACATATATTGTATGATTAAAACAAGTGTTGTATAAAACTTTAAATTGTATGATTAATACATGTTGTACAAAACTTTATGTTAAAGAAAATGATTTTTGTCTACTAATTGGGGTCAAAAGACACACCCACTAAGCTAGTAAATAATTAAAGTCGGTACACTAATATAATTAAAAAAAATTATCTTTCTCTTATAACTTTCTTTTCTTTGTGGTTTCGTCTTCTCTACCATGTTGTTTCATCCTATCTTCTATTAAGATTGATTTAAGTTGGCTTGCTAGCTTAATCAAAATGGAAGCAAATATTCATTTGGAGCTCCAATTGTACTTACACTTGGGCACTTATTGATTTATTTGTTCGATTCCTTTAATTGTTACCAAAAGTATAACATGTCTACAATAAAAGAGTTTGACCACCTAAGAGTTCCCCTTGATGCTATAAAGATGGCCACTAACAACTTCAACGCAACAAACTACATCAACAAAGGCGGATTTGGAAAGGTTTATAAAGGAGAACTTGTGCATCATGGAGAAGTTACGGTTGCTATCAAGCGCTTAGATCAGGCTCTTGGACAAGGCATGCCCTAATAGAGTGAGATTAATTTTCTGAATGATCATCCTTCATTGATTGGTATTCAATTTATAATACAAAGTCAACTATAAGTATGGAAGGTAGTTAAGCTATAGTAACAATCATGCCTAAGATTAAGCTAATACATTAAATACAAATATTCACATAATTGGCGCTAATACACCCCCGCAGTCGAATCGGGAGGTTGTCGTACGTTGAGACTGGACCGAAAATCATCGAACAAAACACGAGGCAATCCCTTGGTAAAGACGTCGGCGATTTGGTACCGGGAAGGGACATGTAACACGCGAACGCACCCCCGTTGTACCTGCTCCCGAACAAAATGTACGTCCAACTCAATATGTTTGGTGCGCTGGTGTTGAACCGGGTTACCCGATAGGTAAACAGCACTGACATTGTCGCAGTAGACCAGAGTGGCCTTTGTGAGTGGTTGATTTAATTCGAGCATCAAGTTTCGAATCCAACAAATTTCAGCAACTACGTTGGCGACTCCTCGATACTCAGCTTCGGCACTGAAACGTGATACGGTTGGTTGACGTTTTGAGGACCAGGAGAGCAAACTATCACCAAGATATACGCAGTAACCAGATGTAGAACGCCTAGTGTCTGGGCATCCAGCCCAGTCAGCATCTGTGTGTGCCCGAAGAGATATATTAGGAGCAGGTGCCAGTGAGAGGCCATACTCCGTAGTACCCTGTAAATACCTGATGATACGCTTAAGTGCGTCCCAATGATGATCAGATGGCGAATGCATGTGCATGCAAATCTGCTGTACGGCATAAGAGATGTCAGGACGGGTGAAGGTAGATATTGCAGAGCACCTGCCAGACTGCGGTACAGAGCCGGGTCATGAAATGGAGAAGATGAGGCGGTTCCGAGTTTGGAGCCGGTGTCAACGGGGGTGGCAACAGGTTTACAAGAATCCATAGCGGCCCGGTGGATGATGTCCCGGGCATAGGACTGCTGAGATAAGAACATGTGATCCCCGTTGCGAGTGACTGAAATGCCAAGAAAGTAAGTCAATGGCCCTAAATCCTTCATGGCAAACTCTGCAGATAAAGAACTCATGAGGCGGGTACGTAATGCCTTAGAGGATGTAGTGAGGATGATGTCATCAACATATAGTAGTAAGTAGGCGGTGTCCTGTCCATGGTGATAGATAAATAGAGAAGTATCAGATTTGCTCTGTGTGAATCCCTACAGTAAGACAAAATCAGTAAACCGTTGATACCAGGCTCGCGGAGCCTGTTTTAGACCGTAAAGTGATTTCTTGAGCCCGCAAACAAAGTTAGGGAAACGTTGGTCTCTAAAACCCATTGGTTGGTGCATGTAGACAGTTTCTTCCAAATGACCATGAAGAAACGCGTTAGTAACATCCAATTGATTAATGGACCAGGACTTAGAGAGGGCCAAGGTAAGCACGAGGCGAATAGTCGCCGGTTTGACGACCGGACTGAAAGTGTCCCCACAATCAATACTAACCTGTTGACCACGACCACCACACACTAAACGGGCTTTATACCTCTCCAAACTACCAACCGAACGAAACTTATGTTTAAAGAGCCACATACACCGAATAACATTCATATCAGGCTGACGAGGAACTAACTCCCAAGTCTCATTTTTAATAAGTGCACTAAACTCGGCGGTCATGGCATTGTGCCATTCAGGCGAGGACAAGGCAACCTGAGGGGATTTGGGTATAGGAACGACAGTGGTAGTATGAAGGTTAAATGGGTGTTTTGGTTTGTGGATGTCGTCCATGGCACGAGTGCGCATGGTGCGGGCTGGAGGTGGTGTTGGTTCGTTCGGTGGGTCAGTGGAGGAGGAGTGTGGTGGACCGGTGGGGACCGAAGGTGTTGGGCTTGGGGACGTATGGGCTGAAGAGGAGGGATGGTGATGTTGGGCCTGGGGAGTGTGGGCTGGTGATGTGGTAGGAGGTATAGTGGAGGTTGAGTGGGCCGTAGGAGAGTGGGGTGTAGAGGAGGGGTTGGGCTGGTTTGTGTTTGGTGGGCCGGAGGGTGTTTGGGGTTGGTGTGTGTTCGGCAGGCCAGAAATTATAGGAGGTGGGGGCGGGGGGTAGGGTGGTGGCGAATGGGAAGATGGTCTCTTCAAATTGTATGTGACGAGACACAAAAATGGTATTGGTGGTGAGGTCTAAAAAACGGTACCCACGGTGATACGGTGGGTAACCGAGGAAGATGCAAGGTTTAGAACGGTTGGCGAGTTTGTGAATGGTGGGGGATGGGAGTAATGGATAGCAGAGACACCGAACACGCGAAGATGTTCATAAGTGGGGTCGCATCCATATAATCGGGTGGTAGGGGATAGAAATTGGTGGTGTTTGTTGGGAATAATATTTAGTAAATAAGTGGCGGTTTCAAGGGCAAAATGCCAGTAGGCAGGAGGCATGGAGGATTGAGCAAGTAGTGAGCATATCATATTGTTAATTGTTCGAATTTTACGCTCAGCCTTACCGTTTTGTGACGAGGTATAGGGGCAAGAGAAGCGAAAATGCATGCCATTTTGACGACAAAAGTTATGAAACGCGTTGTTGTCGTATTCTTTGCCATTATCGCATTGAAACTGTTTTATTTTGCCACTAAATTGGGTATTTATATAGCTGTTAAAAATTGAGAAAACAGAGAATACATTTGATTTGTGGGTGAGGGGAAATGTCCATAGAAAATTTGTGAAGTCATCTAAAAACAAAACATAATACCGGTGGACCCGGTGGTCCCCGGTGCTAGGCACGGGGGAGGTCCACAGGTCGCTGTGAATAATGTCAAATGGCAAACTAGTACGATTACAAGAATCAGTAAATGGAAATCGAACACTTTTACCAAAAACACATGCTCGACATAAAGTTTTGTCATTTTTATTAGATAAACTAGAAAAAGATAAAGGCAACGATTGCAAAGCTGAGAAACCCGGGTGCCCAAGGCGTTGGTGCCAACGGTCTTGAGTGGTGGCCACTAAAGCAGTAGGGGTGGTTTTGAGCGGGAGGGGAGCATTCAACGGGTATAGGTCGCCCGAGCTATTGCATCGTAGGAGGTGCGCCTTGGTCTTGAGATCCTTCACAGTAAAACCGAAAGGGTCAAATTCTATGGACAATAAATTATCAGTAGTAAGTTTGCGGACGAAAATAAGGTTTTTGACAAGATTTGGGGCAAATAACACATTGTTTAATTTAAATAGTGGGAAGGGAGTTGGTAGGGTTAGGTTGCCTTGGCCAATCACAGGAATGGTCATACCATTACCGACTACAATAAATTTAGAAGTGCACGTATTAAAAGAAGACGGGGAGATCGTACCTTGAGGTGTTTGCATATGGCTAGAGGCCCCAGTATCCATAACTCCATTTGGGTCCGGCTGGCCAAGTGAAAGAGCATACAAGGCTTGCTGGACGTCAGTCGGAGAAAGCGTGGCGGTGTAGGCCTGAGCCGGGGCAGCGCCTAAGATTCCGGCCGAGGAGGAGTTGGAGGTGTTTGTCCGAGGAGCCGAGGGGTACGGGCAAGGTGGGGAGGCGGCCTGTGGGCTGGATTACAGCAGTGAACTCCATTGACTGGCCGTCCACGAGTTCGGGAACACGATGTACGGGTGCTGAGTATGGTTACTGCGGTTTGAGCGTTCCCCACGGCTGGTGGAGTTGCCACGTCCCCGGGTTCTTTGCCTGTTGTTCCCGCGGCTGCGATTATTCGAGGAGGATGAAGCAGGTGGATATGAGATGGTGGTGGCGGCAAGAGCAGTGGCCGAAGAGGCTGCTGCCCTGGCAGAGATGGATTTCTTCGTGGACTCGACCATAGTCAGACGAGAGCGACATTCGCTGAAATCGGGTAACGGGTCACGATTCTGCAAAACCGTGGAGATGCTCTCATATGCTTTGGTTAGGCCGGCTAGAAGTTGCGAGACCAACCGCTGATTATCAACAGGGGCACCCACACCGTTTAGTTGATCGGCGAGGTGCTTGGCGTGTTGATAATAAGCGGCCATGTTCGGAAACGATTCAAGATGGATGTTGGAGAACTGTTATTGTAGGAGGATTTGACGAGCACTTTTGTTGTCGTTGAAGTGGTTAGCTATTGCGAGCCAGGCTTCGTAAGCGGTCTGTCCGGGAACCAGAATGATATGGAGAAGAGGTTTTGAGACGGTGCCATAGATCCACTGCAAGACGAGTGCGTCTAGGCGACACCAAAGGGCATCGGCCGCTGCTTGGTCAGCAAGGGCTTTCGCCGTGTCTTCGGCGGAAGAAGAAGCAGGGGGGATGGTGCGGGTGTGCGGGGCAGCAGATGGTCGTACACTTGATGAGCACGGCAGTGGACTTCAAAGAGAGCGGTCCAGGTGGTGAAATGGGAGGATTCATCTTCAAGAATAAGTGGAATCATATTCTTGATATTTGTGACAGCCATAGCAGGGTGAAAGGTGGTGTCCATGGCTGGAAAAGAGAGGTTTCAGGGGAGACAGAAGAGGGGCAGAGGCGGAGTAATGATGGCCGGCGGAAGGAGCGGCGGGTAAAGGTCAAGAAGGACCGGAAGTTTTACAATGATACCATAATAGAGTGAGAATAATTTTCTGAATGATCATCCTTCATTGATTGGTATTCAATTTATAATACAAAGTCAACTATAAGTATGGAAGGTAGTTAAGCTATAGTAACAATCATGCCTAAGATTAAGCTAATACACTAAATACAAATCTTCACATAATTGGCGCTAATATGCCCGAATTTTGGAAAGAGATTAAGATGTTTTCCCGTTACAAACACCAAAATATTGTCTCTCTCTTAGGCTTTTGTGATGAGGGAAGTGAGAAAATTCTTGTGTATGAGTATCTATCCAACAAAAGCCTTGACATGTATCTGAGAGATTCCAATCTCTCATGGATTCAACGTCTAAAAATATGCATTGAGGTAGCTCGGGGTATCGAATATCTTCATAATCCAAGTGGGACCATGCAAAGAGTGTTACACCGTGATATTAAGAGTGACAACATACTATTGGACGAGAAATGGAATGCCAAGATTTCAGATTTTGGCTTATCCAAATTTGGTCCTGCTAACCAAGAGTACACATTTCTTGTCTCGAATGTAGTAGGCACATTTGGATACTGTGATCCACTTTATATTTAGGGCGTACCTGGTGCTGCAAAGAGCTCCCGCGTTTTCGCAGGGTCCAGGGAGGGTCCGTCCATTTAAGGGAAGATGTACGCGGTCTTTCCCCCACATTTTGTGGTATATTGATATGGGGTATTTGACAAAAGAATCTGATATATACTCTTTTGGGGTTGTATTATTTGAAGTCTTGTGTGGAAGGCCTTGCGTTATGAATTACCATGATAGTCGGAGGTTTCTTTCTAAGTTGGCGCAAAAATGCTATAAACAAAGTAAAATAGGTACAATTGTACCTGATTTTCTACGTGAGCAAATAGATCCAAATTGTTTACATACGTATGCACAAATTCCACTTTAAGTTCACTAAGGCTCTTAGGTAAGGGTTCGACCAAAAGTGGTCTCCAACATTTATAAAAGGGGCAAAATATCTAAAAGTAGTTTTGAACATGTCTAAACCATCCTATAACAAGTCTAAAACCCCTAAAATATGACTTGTTTATACTATACTAGATTAGTAATCGTGTACTACACGGTTGATGAAAACATTAAGACGTCATAATATGGGATTGTGTCTAGTGAATGGGTCGACTAAACATGTTAATCTTTTGTTTAAAATATAAATACATTAACTGTTAAAATATATGAATATTCTTTTTTAAAAGCATTTATATGAAAATGGTGGTAGTCAAATTATTTTAATATTATTTAAACACTTAATGTTTTTTAAATCATTTTAAAACATAATGTAAAAGTATTAAATCATAAAAATTAAAAGAATAGAGAAGTAAAATCAAGGATATATATATATATATATATATATATATATATATATATATATATATATATATATATATATATATATATATATATATATAATATATTTATTTACAATATTTTCAGGTCATGACTTTAGCTGGGTCTGGTAGTGGCTCGTTGCAAAATACAATCCCTTCAAATGAAGATTTTGCCCCTAAACCCCTAGTGACTCAAGCCAACGAGGTGGAACAATATTCTGAGGACACATATGCTGCATATTGGGAACAGCCATTTATATTTAGGACAAGTGGAGATGAATTTTCCAATACTAGAGATTATTATGAATTATTATCATAAAATGGATGCAGTCTTTATTAAACTCGTAGACAAGTTACTATACTACTTATCTTTCAAATAGTTTACTTGTCTATCAAACTAATGATCTTTATAGTATAAAAACCAGCTCAATGTAGATGAGAAAATTCACCTCTTGTATACATTTTCATAAGTTATATATTTATCTTCTTCTTGATCTTGCAATTCTCTCTGAAGTTCTTAAGCTATAATGTGACACCCTACATATATCCCACATCGACCGTGGACATGATAGATTCTTGGTTCATAAGTAATGTCTAGTATATAATATCACCAATACGTTTTGGGCGTATTGGTTGTGGATGATAGGAGAACTTCATAGTTAAACGTGCTCAAGTGATAGCAATACAGTGATGGTGACCTCGCTGGGAAGTTTTTACCCGGCCAACCAAAAGCAAATCCATGAGCTACGCGTGGGTAAAGCGAACAATATTAGGGGTATGAGGAGCCGGGTGTTACAAAATGGTATCAGAGCCGCTCCTGTGTGGTTCTGGTGGGACAAACCTCACCGAGAATACCGAGTTATCGGGCTCATCGAAGACGATGAGTCCAAAGAGGGAGGGTGATTATAACACCCTACATATATCCTACATCGGCCGACGAGTTCAATTCTAGTTGAAGATGAAGAATAATGTAAGAACTGGTCAAAAGATGCTACTAACTTCTACAACAACGAGATGCACCATATTATGTTTCGATTATTTGGTGGTAGTTGGTTTGGGAACGCGAATGTCGTCTTTCTCCATTGGTAAAAATCTTACACATTTTTCAGTAAAATAAATTACTTTTATAAAATATTTATTAGATGTCAACAATTTATTTCACAGCATATAGAATGTTGGGTTAAACGAATGATGCAGATTAGACGTGAAAACCTCGCGAAATTTGGACCATCAAGATTGAATTGGATAATTTTACCACCGTAGTTTTGAGATGAATTATGTGTGTGAAAAGATATCAAACCTGTCAAACCTGTAGAAGATTGGTTACTTGTCCAAATCAACTTGCATATAATGTAGATGCTTCAATATTGGTCAAATAATTTATATTATAAACTATACATGAGTTGGTTCTTTCTATTTTTGATTTTTTGCATGTAATGTTTACTGTTTGAATATGGAACAAATTGGTTGCTAGAAACTACAAGAATGAAATAATTATTTTCTCACGAAAAATAAACCAATAAGCTAAAAGAATGAAAATAAATAATGTCTGGAATTATGATAATCCTGTAAGCTAAAAGAATGAAAATAATTTAGTGTTCTCAAATAAAATAAACCAATAAGCTAAAAGAAGGAAAATAATTTAATTCTCATATAAAATAAGTTTTTTTTTCTTATAGGCCATTGATAATTGAACACCCTGTCAGGTGTTAAAAAAACGTCCTTTGACTTTCTTCACGGCCCGTGAAGGGCCTTACGGGCCGTGAGGGCTTCGAAATTTAATTCTCACAACTGCATTTAATCACGGCCCGTGAAGGAACAAACGGCCCGTAAACTTCCGCACACACGGCCCGTAAACTAAATAAATAACGGCCCGTGAGACCCTTCACGGGCCGTAGTTGTCCTTCTGAGAATTTACTTTCCTCGTTTTGCGTGCACTTTTAAATTTTATAATTATGTGACGCGACGTATTATTCCTTGATTCGATTTAAGATTCTATATAAACCGTTATATATATGACTTGTTATATGGTTAGTGAGAAACGAAACAGTAAAAATGTCTTCTCGTGGAGGTAGGAGAAGACGTCAAAATGAGTCATCTTCAAACTCACGAGATATTGTGGAAAGTATTCCCGATCCAATAGATAACCATAATTGGCAGAACAGGAGGAACTGGTCTCAGAATATTATTCACTTTATACGTAACGGTGACTCCCAAACATGTAGAGTGTATTACATGGGTCATTCCGATATTCCGTTACAATTTTGGCGTGAATTACTCGGAAACGTGTCTTTAGGTACAGAGGTATGATTTAAAGTTTTTTTATATATTTTATTTTATTTTAAAATTCTAACAATTAAAAAGTTGTTGTTTTATAGCATGTTCGGGCGTGGACAAATAGACTCACAATATGGAGATACGAAGAAATACGTAGAACCGAAGAGTTGCCGGGTAGTGATCGTTGGACGATTCTCCCATTTGAGTGGTTTAACTTAATATACTCGGGGTCCGTTAATGGTAACGAATTTGGAGACGGGAGTGACTGTCTATATCCCGCGTTATGGGAAGTTGATACGGTAATACTGTTTTCATGTTTTACAATAAAAATCATAAATTTATAACCGTGAATTAAATTGTTTTGTAGGTTTACGTACCAATGACTGATGACGAAGAAAATTGGTATCTTGTTAAGATTTCTATGGACTCACTACAAGTTCGTATATATTCTCCATACGAATGCCGACCAAATACGTGTGATGATTCATGGTGCATTCATCGTAATGCGCGAACAATTTTCGTACAATTCGAATCGTACTTTTTACATTTTCTGTCACGTATACAATATTGGCAGCACTCCGGACAAGAAGAAATCGAAGAACTGGTGGTATCGGGTGAAACCGTTTGGCCCCCTAACGCCGGTCATATTGGTCGAGATTCGGGAGTTGTAATTTGTATGTTATTGCGTAGGTTGGTTCAAAATAGATCTTTAGAGTGGCAAGAGGTTAGCTTACAGGATGCTTGCTTTAGATTCCGAAGATTTATGGCAGACGAACTGTATTCTAGACGTGTAATGTAGAACAGTAATGAAATATTTTATTAAAACATAAACGTTTATTAGTACACTTTTTCAAAAACGATAAACCGTTATTATCACACAAAAATAAAACACATAATTTTTAATCTTCTTGATCTTTATAAAAGATCCAAGCCGCAAAATGGTTGAAGGAAATTCCAAATTTCTCCCGATATCTTTCTTGAGTTCTTGTCATAATATCCGTATCATTCCATAACATATTTCGATTGTTGTAAACGTCTTTGTAGAGCTGGTGAAATGTCGTGACCTTCCTTCTCAAGTCAGACCACTTGTTGCTAAGTTCACGAGTGGTGCGACATTCTTCACGTTCGAGAATTTGATGAAAACGAGTTGAAACCCGGTTCCAAAATATTGAATTTGGCGGGATAGTACCTGAATTTTCGATACAAGATCTTACTAAAGTCACCTCCTATTCATCCGTCCATGGATTTTGATCACTTGTAGCACTCATGTTTTGGGTATTGAGTAAATTTGTGTGAATTGTTTGTGTCAAGCGGCTGAATTTATAGACTTGAAAAAGTTTTGTACGGCCCGTGAGAGGCTTTACGGGCCGTGAGTGTGTCACCATACGGCCGTGTAGCGTCAACGGCCGGGTTTTAAAAAGTACAAAGCATCACGGCCCGTGAAAGAGGTAACGGGCCGTGTGGGAGTTATGTAATGGGCCGTGAGGTCCGTCACGACCGTGAGGCCCGATAATATATAGGACCTCACGGCCCATTTGCTCATTTACGCCCCCAAAACACACATACGATTTACTCCCGTCACGACCTCCGTATTTTCATCATTTTCATACATCCGACTCCCTACTACGGTACGTATTCAAATCCGTATTTTATTTTTGTGTATTTTTCGTTTAAATATATTAAAATTATATTTAAAAAATCTGGAAAATTGAAACGTTTGGGGGTTACGGGCCGTGAAGGGTGGTCACGGGCCGTATCCTTTTGAATTTTCAGAGGGTTACGGGCCGTGACCGTTCTTTACGGCCCGTAATCCTTTGAAACTTAAGTGGGTTACGGGCCGTGATAGATCTTCACGGGCCGTAACCCTTTTTCTTTCTGGTGAATTTATTATTTTTTTTTTGCAGATTATGCCGCCCCCCAAACGTACACGTCCGGAGACTGAGCCCGAGGGTCAGGGTGACTTTCTGGACCCACACCCTGATCTTCGTTTTCCGAGGGAGACCCAGCCACGGCAAAAGCTGTGGAAGCTGATTGGACGTCCCCTGAAGGGGACACGCACCATCGACTGGGACGTGCTGGAGGAGGTCGGAGACATAGCACGTGCCCAGGATATCATCGGGCTGGACGGAGAGACGCCGTGGAGGCGGATGTTTGATTTGGGATCGAGGAGGGGCTACCGGGAGCTGACGTTGCAGTTTTTGTGTACGTTTCAGTTCACTCCCGCCTTTGAGGATCAGGACCCCCGCCAGCACATAGCGGTTCGATTTAGGCTGGGGACCACCGGTAGGTACGAGTTCACCCTCGCCCAGTGGGCGGTGACTCTTGAGTTTTACACCCAAGAGGAGACGGAGGATCCTCGTTTTTATACTGACGAGGTCCAGTCGGAGCCGGCTCCTTTGGTCGGATGGTGGCCGACCATTTCCGACCAGCCGTGGGAGGGCGCCATTAGGGCGACCTCTATTAGGGATCCTTTGCACCGGTATCTACACCGGTGCATTGCCGGCACCATTGCCGGCAGAGACCAGAGCATGGAGCAGGTGTCGCTCCTTGACTTATTTTTTTTGAGGGCCTTGCTTTCACCCAGACGGGTGAATCTAGCTCACTGCATGGCCGCCTATTTTTTGAGCGTCATTCAGGGCAAGGTAAAAAATATTTCTACTAATTGTTAACAAATAAGTATTATCTATTATGCGATTCATAATTATGCCTATTGTTTGATTGTTTTGCAGATGGATAGCCCGATTGTTTGCGGCTCGTACATCACCGTCATTGCCTCGCGCTTAGGGTTGTTTACGGACGCCCTAATTGCGAGGCAGACTACGGACACGCCGCCTCGGATTTTGGGTCGACAGACCGTCATGGCCATGGGGATTGCCGCCAAATTTGGCGACGACCTCCGATGGTCCACTGATGGTGGTCGGACCGTCTGGCAGCCGGTGCCGGACGTTGGTGAGGAGGAGGAGCAGCCGGCGCCGCAGCAGCAGCCGCAGCCCCAGCCACACGCCGGACCACCCGTCCCACCGCCTGTTCCCAGGACCATCATTCGGCAGATTCCGCCGGCGGGGGAGTTTATGGCGGAGGCACTACATTTGTTGCGCCAGTCCTAGGCCTTGCTATTATGGACGGCGGATGCGTGCAGCATTTTTGCTGCTAGCCAGGGTATCGACCTTCCCCCTCGGCCGGAGTTGCCTCCGTTTGTCAGACGACCTGCGGGTGATGACGAGGAGGCTGCTGGTGGTGGTGATGCGGAGGATGCTGGTGGTGGTGATGCTGGTGATGGTCATGACGCATAGATAGTAGGATTTTATTGTTTTATTTACCTTTCATGTAAAAAAATTGTAAAATTATGTTTATATATTATGAGTTATTTTGGATGACGTTTAAATGTTTAATTATATGTTTACTATTGGTTGTGCTTGTGGAGGAAGTGGTTTGTACGAATAATATTAAATCAACCTTTTGGAGAATAAAATCAGTACTTGAACCTACTCGTCCCACATAAAGAAATATATAATCCTTCAGAAAATCCGACGCTAGGCTCTGCAATTATATAAACATACTTGAATCTCAGTCGGAAAAGTTGCACTGAAAAACATACTTGAATCTCAATATATATTATGCATCTCATATCATTAACATTCCTACACACCTTTTATGCTAACCAAATGCTCAGCTCATATAGGCTCTGCAATTATATAAACATACTTGAATCTCAGTCGGAAAGTTGCACTGAAAAACATACATGAATCTCAACATATATTATGCATCTCATATCATTAACATTCCTACACACCTTTTATGCTAACCAAATGCTCAGCTCATATAAACAAAATTCAAAGGTTGAAGAAAAATTCGATAATCTTCTTATTGCATTTTTCTTTGGAAAACGAAAGAATAGATTACATGTTTACAATTCAACAACAATAAAGAATTGAATATATAAAGAATTGAAAGAATTGATAAATGTGTAAACTATACTAAATCTACATGTTCAACCGGGTCTACGGGCCTTAGTTCAAGATATTTTTGAATTCGACTTCCGTATATAGCCTCCCAATCATTGGCGTTTTCTGTTTTGTACAAATGCCAATATTTGCTCGGAACAGGCATTGGATAGTCACCCACTAATCGAATTCGAATGAAATGACAATCTTGAACATAAGCAATTGAAATTATATGATGTTCACTGATATCACGAGGAGATAACCAGAACGGGAAAAAAGTAGCGGAGTTGCCGATCGATATAAAAATTATAACCACTCGAAACCTGTTAGCAATAAGGATTGTAGCAGGTGGCACTGTCATCCAATTTTTGTGTGGAGCCGCACCTAACCCGTTCCAGTTTAATGATTCCCTTATTTCGTTTATATCAGGAAACATCGCAGCGTACCTATGTCTGTTTTCATCCAACTCAGATATAAGTTTGTTAAAATAATTTACTTAAACAAATGAAGTAACTGAATGGTATCTTATAAGAGTATTATAATTTGGTGAAAGAATATATAAATTTGATAGATCATATTCTATAATAAGAGTGATATTTTAAAATTTGGGTTTTTAAAATAATTTAGTAAACAAATGGAACAACCAGGACGAATGTCTTTCTCTTGTGTTTGACTTTAGAATGTTTCTAAATTATTTCCCTATATATTTAAAAGGCCCAGCTAATTAAACACCCTGTCAGGTATTAAACATACGCCCTTTGTCTTTTGTCACGGCTCGTGAAGGGCCTCACGGGCCGTATGGGTTTCAACATTTAATTTTCACACCAACATCTACTCACGGACCGTGTAATACATAACGGCCCGTAAAATCCCATCCCCACGGACCGTGAACATCTCACATAACGGCCCGTGAGTTCTCCCACGGCTCGTAATTGTCCTTCTGAGAATTTACTTTCCTCGATTTGCGTGCGCTTTTAAATTTTATAATTATGTGACGCGACGTATTATTCCTTAATTCGATTTAAGATTCTATATAAACCGTTATATATATGACTTGTTATATGGTTAGTGAGACGAAACAGTTAAAATGTCTTCTCATGGAGGTAGGAGAAGACGTCAAAATAAGTCATCTTCAAACTCACGAGATATTGTGGAAAGTATTCCTGATCCAATAGATAACCATAATTGGCAGAACGGGAGGAACTGGTCTCAGAATATTATTCACTTTATACGTAACGGTGACTCCCAAACATGTAGAGTGTATTACATGGGTCATTCCGATATTCCGTTACAATTTTGGCGTGAATTACTCGGAAACGTGTCTTTAGGTACAGAGGTATGATTTAAAGTTTTTTTATATATTTTATTTTATTTTAAAATTCTAACAATTAAAAAGTTGTTGTTTTATAGCATGTTCGGGCGTGGACAAATAGACTCACAATATGGAGATACGAAGAAATACGTAGAACCGAAGAGTTGCCGGGTAGTGATCGTTGGACGATTCTCCCATTTGAGTGGTTTAACTTAATATACTCGGGGTCCGTTAATGGTAACGAATACGGAGACGGGAGTGACTGTCTATATCCCGCGTTATGGGAAGTTGATACGGTAATACTGTTTTCATGTTTTACAATAAAAATCATAAATTTATAACCGTGAATTAAATTGTTTTGTAGGTTTACGTACCAATGACTGATGACGAAGAAAATTGGTATCTTTTTAAGATTTCTATGGACTCACTACAAGTTCGTATATATTCTCCATACGAATGCCGACCAAATACGTGTGATGATTCATGGTGCATTCATCGTAATGCGCGAACGATTTTCGTACAATTGCCGTCCGCTAAAACATCATCCGCACCTGAAATATACGGGAAAAAGAATGATGGAATCCAGCGGTTAAACCGGAAAAAATTGTTTTTATCTTCGTCGCCCGGGATATATGAAAACTTGGAACTCTGTTGAGATAATCCATCTTTGGCTCTTGATTTTGAAGACATGGATTGACTGCGCTGCAAAGGCCCTTGTTTTGATTTCACCACCGAACTTGAATATGTTGGCGGACCTTCAAAATTTTCTCTCGGTTGAACATATGAACTATGTCTGGGGGCGTCTAATATTGTTTCTTTTTGCTTATCTTTTTTTGGACGACCCCGTGTATTTGTTTGGACTTTAGGAGGTTTTTTATCCGTTTTTGAAGGAGTAACGAAAGATTTGAAAATATTAATCAAAGATCTTTTCACAATTTCAGGTTGGACAAGTAAATGTTTTGTCACCATCTCCATCTCTTTATGTACATCTACTTGAACCTCACGTACAATATACGCGGGTGAAAAATCTAGCTTCCTCCAAAAAACATCAATGGCATCGAGCGGGATACATTAACCTATAAAATAATATATTAAATAAAATATAATAAAAGTTTTCATGAAAAAATAAAAAACGTAAAAGAACATTCACCTGTTTGAAAGTAATTGTTTAATTTACAAGCACACGGAAGACCAAAGCTGGTAAAAAGATGGCAGCCACATGATTCTTTGGATATAATTAGATGATTTATCCTGTTAATCTCACCGACTAACATATCCAAAGCCGCAATAGAAACGTTACCTCGCAGCAATTTAAGCACTTCATGATTATGCTGCACCATAAGCATGATTTTGCTTTTGGTAAAACTTTCTTTTATAGCAATTTCCTGGGTAGCTAAGATATTATTAATGAAAGGAATAAATCTATCCAGGGTGCTATTGGTTGCTTTCAGGTAACTTTTCAACAACGAATGTTGGCTCTCAACTCGGTTCGTTGTGTGCTGACCGAAGTTATAACTTCTATTTATCCACGCCGACACAAATCTCTCTTTGTAGGGGTCCAACCAGTTATTTTTTAGGTACATCAGCACTCCTATTAAAAAAATGCACTTATTTTATGTAAATATACATATATTTTTAAGAATAACACTAGAAAACTTACTTGAATGGTTGGACACCAATCTGCGATAAAGCCGGTCGTAATTATAAGCGTATATGTCCTCCGTTTCAGAGTTAATAAGTACCGACCACACATGCTGAAAAGCACCCCACTCTTCATTTGAAAAACTCGCCTTACAATGTTTAGCAATATTTTCCGAAATATGCCATCTGCAAAGTAATCGAACAGCACTCGGAAAAACTTCTTCTGACGCATTCATCAAAGCGAGGTCTCGGTCGGTTAGTATAACACGGGGCTCCATACACTTATCTTCCAGCGTTGCTTTTAGTTGCTCTAACACCCATCTGAAGTTGGCTTCACGCTCATAATCAATGAATGCGTGAGCAACAGAAAAAGATTTCAGGGTGGATGTCACACCAACCATTTGAACAAAAGGCATTTTATACAAGTTAGTTTTGTATGTTGTGTCAATCATCAGCACGTGTGGGTAAGCACGCCATAATGTGTGAGATGTGGGATGTATAAAAAAAACCCCGTCGACGGTATTTGTCGGTTCCTCAATGTGAAGGGTGTAAATATATTGATGTTGTTGTAGTATAGAAAAAAAAACCTGCATTGGGGTTTCACCAATTCTGGTGGACTTTTTTATTTTTGCCCGAGCATTATATACGGTTCGTAACCCAGACACGTTATTGGGATTTTGTTCCCTCAACGTGCCTAGAATGTTTCGAGGGTCAATATTTTGCTCGGTCAGATTCCTTACAGTAGAAAGCTCATTTTCGGTGAGCCTCATTGCGTATGCATGTCCTTCCAGGTGTTCAGCAGGTTCATGGTTATGAGTATCATCCACAACAACTATAATCCACCCATCTCTCTGCATCTGGTACTTACCCTGCAATTCAAATTGACAGTTTGTTTTTTTCGTGCCACTTTTTCTTAGAGTGGATGCTCCCTTATATACACCACCCCGATCGCATTTCAACCAAATTTTAACCACCAAACCATTCGAATTTCTTTTTGAACGTTTGGTGACAATAACGAACCCATTATCTCGCCCCACGTTAGTTGCCCAATCAACTAATTCTTCACGAGATGAGAAAACCTAATCAATTTAATATTTTTAGTTAGTTATTACTAAATGATAGTAAAATGAAAGTAAAATTAAATATGATATATCTTATAACCTGATTCGTGTCGTATAAACCCTTTTTACCGGAACCAGAACCGTCATTATCCCCGCTGCTATCGCCACCGTTATCACCCCCGTCATCGCCGCCGTCATTCCCGCCGTAATTGGACGCGAACTGTCCTGGATAGTTTGAAGCAGCCTCATCGTAATAACCGTAACCCTCCTGAGGGTAATAGTTAGATTCCGAACCGAATAAATAGTTGCTATCCCAGAAAGACATCGTAACGTTAGATATTAACGTTTATATAGTACTTGAAATGGAATATTGCGTTTATGTAGTAGTTGAAATGAAATGAATTTATATCGTTGAATTATGAAATGAATTTATAAACTAACGTTTATATAGTAGTTGAAATGGAATATTGCATCTCGTCACATAATTAACACGAATATCGAGGAATATTACGTCATATCAAATAATGTAATAAATACAAATTTACACGACTATCGAGGAATATTACGTCATATCAAATAACGTAATAAATACAAAATTACACGAAAAACGAGGAATAATATATCTCGTCAAATTATTAAAAGTGAAACTAGGACCCGTAAGTAAGTTCACGGCCCGTAAGACGTATTCTATACGGGCCGTGAAGAAATTCACGGGCCGTAAAGAAACACGACCGTGATCGTATTCACGGGCCGTTACGTTTTTGAATTTCGTTTCTGAATGACCGATTTGACCCATACGGCCCGTGAAGGGCCTTACGGCCCGTAAATAGGGCGTCCATTTATCTTAAAGGGCGTCTCTTTAGTAGGCCCCTTCTTATATCCCTTCACATTTTTCAAGATGTTGCATGCACCATGCACATAGACATTCTGATCATCTCGATTTTACATGCGGTCAGATTGACTTGCATGTTCACTGCATTTATGCAAGTAAAGAATGACATGCTTATAAAATAATTTAGTAAACAAATGGAATAACTCGATGGTATTTTATAAGAGTTATAGTTTATAATTTGGTGAAAGAATCTTCCTACTCTAATAAAAGGGTATTTGGGATGACACGTGTCAACACCACAATCACTCTCACCAAAATTTTCCCGCATCTCTCTCCTATTAAATAATTATATTAATTACTAATAATATTATTTAACATTTTTTTGATTTAATCTATCTATTATAATAAAAGAAGGTTTTAAAATGACACTTGGCAAAATTCTAGACCATCTAATTTTAGCTTTCCCGCTTCTCTCTCATATTTAATAACTACATTAAATACTAATAATATCATTTAATTATTTTTTAGATTAAAAATTATTTTTAAATAAATTAAGAAAGAGATGCTTTTATAAATATAACTTTTAAATGAACAAAATAAAAAAAATAAGAAAATTTTCTAAAGCAACAAACACTCTTAAGAATATGAAATAGTTTAAAATGTTTTTTTAATTATTTTTTGTAAAATAAAATAACTAAAATTAAGAGTTATAATAAGGAAAATTTTAATATTGATATTTTTTAAAACGGTTTGTTTGGATTAAAATATTTATTTAAAAAAAGCAATAAGTGTTTAAAAACAAAAATTTAAAAAATGATATCATTATTCTATTACTTACATTTTTACTCATATCAATTTCAGTCATATCGTTTTATAATTAATAAATTTTCATTAATAATTATTTAATATTTTATTTATTCAACCTGTGTAATATACGGGATACTAACCTAGTAAATTAATAAAGAGATCGATTTATTAATGTTATTTCTAAATAAATAATTTTTTATAAAATAATAAATTTATTTAAAGCATAAGACTTTTTTTAAAAATACGAAATATTTAAAGTTGGTATTTTTAAAAAGTTATTTTTTAAAACCAAAAATAATTAAATTTAAGAGTTATAATAAAAAAAATTTTAAAAATGATAATTTTATATGGTTTGTTTTAGAAGAAAACGTTTACTTTTCTTTTGAAAAAAATAAAGTTTTAAAAAGTTGATATCACTATTTTATAACTTACAGTCATTTCTAATACATAATTTCAGTGATATTATATCTTAAAATATTATTTTATAATTAATAAATTTTATTATATTAATTTTTTATTTATTCAACCCGTGTAACACACGGGTTACTATAACTAGTATGTAAATAAGATAGATCATAATGTATTAGAGTGATATTTTAAAATTTGGTTTGTTAAAATAATTTACTTAAACAAATGAAGTAACTGAATTGTCACACCCCGACCGACGGCGGAATCATCGGAGCGGACGAGGGAATGATTGATTGTTCATAACTCATGATTGTCTAATAGTGATAATAATATTAAAATCAGATTACAGGATAACATGAATTTAACAGATACAAATACAACAGTTAAAGTCACAAATAATAATTGTCTTTTGTTTTGACTAAGTCCAGGTCTTATATGATCAAGTAGAAGTCCACTAGCTTGCTTAACCTGAAATCATGTGAGAAAATAAAGTCAGCTAACGAATTAGCTGGTGAGTAATCATAGTTTTGAGTATACATATAGATTGATTGATTGATTGAGAATAATCCAATTCACAAGGTAACGTTAAGACTTATATTGCAATAGTAAAGCATATAGATAAACCGACACAATAACAACCCCTTGACTTGACACTTGCATATAATAGACTCCACACATAAACCATAGATTGACTCCTGCCTCTGGCACAATCACCACTCGACTATTCATATGGGGTGGGTTTGTATAATCACCACTCGTAAGCCATGTGGGGTGGATTATCCCAAACCAGTAGATCTACATTGTTGCCAGGATTGATTGATTGATTGAATTAGGGTTTTACTGTCGTCCAGTTTATCACAGTATGTTCACATAATTGCAAGTAATAACATAACATGTCTTGAATTGAATTTAGAATGAAACAACAATAGAATATCATGATTGAATATATTGTATCACATGATTTCCCCCAAATAAGAAATGATATAAAAAGGGGATATGAATACTCACCTGATTGATGAGATTGAATTTTGAACGTGATAGGTTAGACACCTGTGATTTCCTTACGGTTAACCTAAGGAACGGTGTCTCGTGTTAGAATAATAATGATTTGAAAATTTGGGAATGTTTTAAGGTTTCCATTTTGATTTTGAATGGTGGTTTAAATATTCTATCTAATTTGCATGTCTTGAAACAAATAGATTTATTGAAAATGATTATGTTTAGATTTTAGAAATAAACGTATTAGTTTACGTATCTGTTTGATTTATTGTGAAAATGTGGAAAAATAAATAATTAATCTTATTAATTAATTATGTGATAATTAACTAATATGTTTAATTATTTAATTTATTAAAAGAAATGAAATTGTTATTTAAAATGATTTAAATATAATAAATTTATATATTTAATCATTATTTAAACAATAATAAATATTGTGTGAAATTATTACAAATAATATTGTGTCAAATAATAATTCAATAAATTAAATTATTATTAGGAGTTCATTTTTATTTAAATAATTTTGTATTATGTATAACTTTATTTATTTAAAACATTTATTAAAAATAGATAAAATATTGAAATAAATTCCAGAAAAATAATTTAGTTGTTTAAATATTTTTAATGTCTTAAAAATATTTTTTATGATTTTTATGAATTTTTTTAGAATTTTTAGAGGCTTAAAAAGTGGTTTTAAAAAATATGTAGGTGCCGGGTCTCGAACCCGGGACCTCTCGGATAGGAGATGTGTGTGTAACCGGTGAACCAAGGCTCTAAGCCGCAATGGATTCTCGGTTTTAATTGTTTTAAACACAGTTTTCGATTAACCCCAATTCCCATATGAACCCTAGCTTTGAATCCATTCAATTGAACTCGAAATCGACAACGATTACAGCCAAGATTATGGGGCTTTTGTTCCCCTTGAAAAACCGAGTGTGTGGGTGTGTGTAATTAACTATATGGTGATCGATTGAAGTTTACCCGATGAAGAACAGGTCCGCGACACTCGTGTGATCGATTGATGCCCAAACCTTGTTTATAATCAAATTAAACTCTAGGGTAGCTTCGAATGATGATATAGAAACAAAAACCAATGTTAATTTCGAAGTTTGAAGCTCGATTAATGGTGTTCCACGGAGTTGCAGGTCGCGACCGCAGGAGGTAGTCGAATCATGCTCAAACCATAACCATAATCAAATTAATCTTAGGGTTAGCTTCGTATGGTGATAAGGAACAATAACCCTATGTTAATTTTGATTAAATTTGATCGGAAATGGGATTTTACAGAGGTTGCAGGTCGCGAAAAGGAGAAGGATGAAATGAGGTGTTTCTCGATGGTTTTGAATGAAATTGTGCTCAGATGATAATTATAAACGGTTTAGAATTGATTAATGCGCGATTACTTTTGATTAAAATAGTTGGTAGTGCCCGATTTTAGGTGAATGTCGGCCGATGGTGGTGAGTGGTTTCGGTAGGGATCGAACGTGGGTATAAGGGGGGTGGGGTTGGGATTTGGAAATTTACAAGAATGGTCCCTGTAGTTTATGTTCTTTTTATTTTATGTTAAAAAATTTAGTATTTAAGTTTTAAAAATTACACAATACCCCCTGGACTATTATTATCATTATTATTGTTATTATTTTCATTATTACTATTATTATTATTAATATTATAATAATTATTATTATTATTATTATATTTGTTGTAATTGTCGCCTTCTAACAATAATTAATATATATGTGTGTATATATATATATATACACTGAAATACGCGATGTTACAGTCTCCCCTGCTTTAGAAAATTTCGTCCCGAAATTTGTTCACGAGGAGGCTGAAACGAAAAGATAAGGATACCGGGATTTCATTTGGTCCTCACGTTCTCAGGTTAATTCTGGGCCACGTTTAGATTCCCAGCGGACCTTGACAATGGGTATTCTACTACGTTTGAGCTGTTTGACTTCCCGTTCCACAATTTCCACAGGTTTCTCAATAAAGTGCATAGATTCATCAATCTGAACTTCGTCGAGTGGAATGTGGAGATTTTCATCGGCAAGACATTTCTTGAGGTTTGAAATACGAAATGTTGGTTGTATATTGCCGAGCTCTTGAGGTAGTTCAAGCTTGTAGGCTACTTTCCCAATTCGCTCGTGTACTTTGAATGGACTCGCGCAACGAGGTGCTAGTTTCCCTTTCTTTCCAAAACGAATCACTCCCTTCCAAGGTGATACCTTAAGAAGTACGAGATCACCGACATTGTATTCCATGGGCTTACGTCTTTTATCTGCATAATGCTTTTGACGATTTCTAGCAGCGACCAAGTTATCACGAATCTTATGAATTTTGCCTGTTGTTTCTTGTATCAATTCCGGACCAGTAATCTGTGATTCACCAACTTCAGACCATACAAGGCCTCAAATGGTGCCATCTGTTGATCTAGTAACTGTTATTGTAAGAGAATTCTATCAACAAAAGATGAGAATCCCACGATCCACTGAAATCAATGACACAAGCCGGAGCATATCCTCGAGCGTCTGTATCGTTCTTTCAGTCTGACCGTCGGTTTGAGGGTGATAGGCTATGCTAAGATTTAGTTGAGTTTCGAGAGCTGATTGGAGACTTTTCCAGAAAACGAGAGATGAAGCGACCATCGCGATCAGAGATAATATCTTTACTTGACAATAGATTGTTTAGAAAGACTACCATCACGTAATCAGGTTTTGAGGATAACTCACAATGAAAGTCGATAAATAAGGAATAAATGGTTCAATGTAACTAGATCAAATCAAAACATGAGAATAAAGGGAAAGAAATCGTTTTAAGAATTTAAATGCTCCAAACTTGGAATCAAAATCAACTTAAAACGATCAGGTCTCTGTTCAAGTTCAGAGATCATGCTTTGGCTTGATAGGTCGAAACACTAACATTATTTCACCCTTCAAGTTACTACATGCGTCCCGTCACTTGATTACACCATGGTAAGTTGATGATCAAGAAATGAGAATAGTCATCAAGGTATGGTTTTCACCCCTAACTTGATGGTGTACTCTCAAGGTATGATCACTAACCTTCCAATCAAAAAGTTTGATCCCAACTCATTGTTGAGGATCCATAAAAATAAGACGAGGTAACTCATCATTAAAGTGAGGGATTCACTCCTATCTTAACGATGAATTTTTTTACAAAAAAAATATATAAGATAGACTTCTTCATCAAAATCCAGAATTCACTCCTACTTTGATGAGGTCGTTTTATTTGAGAAAATGCAATCCATAAGAATGATATTATCATCAAGGTATGAATTTCACGCGTATCTTGATGATTGAATTTCATAATAACAAGAAAACAATTGAAGATTGACATTTGTCACCAAAGTACGGGTTTCAATCCTATTTTGGTGAGATCATGTCATTTGTGAAATGCAAGTTCCATAGTGAATAATTGAAGTCAGTCCTCGAGATAAGGAAATCACCCTAATCCAGAGGATGAAATTTCATAAAACACATCAGTGGAAACCATTTACTGAAACGAATAAAGAATCATCACCAAAGTAAGGGAATCACCCCTGTTTTGATGAGTTAAAATCATTTAGGAGATTCGTGACTTGCAAACTCTTGCATCTCCCGTGGTGCAAACGGTTCAAAGTTCGACTTAACAACGAAAGGAAAAATATCCCAATTAGAAATTTAAAAATTTTCAAATTACATCAATGTAACAAAAGGAAAATCACGATTACAAATCTTGAATTACATCATGAAGACGAAATCAAGGACAAGAATTATTTAACACCACATCATTGGTGGCTTGAGCTTGTTGAGTATTGATGTTGAAAGCACATCCTTGAGCCGTAGGAACTGGGATGACAAGTTGAGGGCATCGATTGCGAAAATGGTTCGGATCACCACATTGATAGCATGCACGACCCTGGGTGATTGCAAGAGGATGTTGGTGAACTGGTGCATTAGTCGGAGCTTTAGCAGCACTCCTGCACACGTTGAATGTATGACCCAAACGACCACAATTTGTGCATTGACGACATTGAGTGTTAGCGGGATGATGGTAATTGCAGATGTTACACAGTGGATGGGGTCCAGCGTATGGCTTTCTCATCAGCGATTGGTTGTTTACCGCTTGTTGATGTGTTGGAGGGACTTGATTAATTGGTACAGCAGGGGTAATTACAGCAAAGTTTTGAGATTGAGCCTTCCTCTTCTTGTTCTTGGAAGGCTCGGGTTGGTCGGTTTTGACGGTTTCGTTAGGGAGTTTATCGGTATTCTTCTTCGACCCTTTTCTGGTTAAAGAACCAGCTTTCACATGATTATCGGTTAACTGTGCAGCCAGCCTGATAGCATCTTCTAGTGTTGAAGGATTCCTTCCTAGCACCGTATCCTGAATCTGCATGGGTAGACCACCAATGTATTTCTCGATGGCTCGGGAGGTAGGGGTAGCAAGATGCGGTACCAAAAGGCTCAGTTCGTGGAATCGGTTAGTGTATGCTAGGTTCTCGCCACTGTCTTGGGTTAATTCCCAGAATTCAGCTTCCAGTTTTCGGACTTCATTTCTTGGGCAGAACTCTTTAGTCATGAGCTCCTTAACTTCAGTCCATGTTAAGGCTAAAGCAGTTTCAATTCCACGGGTTCGTTTCTCCCCGTTCCACCAAGTAAGTGCGCGTTTCTGGAGAACACTTGTGGCATACCGGACTTTTAGATTTTCAGGGCATTCACTGTTTAGGAAAGTGTTCTCGATGCTTTCGAACCACTGTAGTAATCCAGTAGCACCTTCAGTTCCACTGAACTTAGTGGGATTGCATGAACTGAAGTGTTTGTAAGTACAAGTTCGGGGAGGGTTTGGTGTAGTTGGGTTTTGAACAACATTGTTGCCTTGGTTTAAATGGGTAAGTAGAGTTGGGATGACCGCAGTAACTTCACGTGCTACAATAGCAGAAATCTTACGGCCAGAGTTTCTAGATCGTGAACAGATTCGACGAGAAGACATTCTGAAATATCATTGAGATAGTTTATGAGAATTGGGTAGTACGAGCTATACAACATGAAAACGAGGATCGAGAATTTGGCATAATAACAATGATATGTTCCGAGTGTAATCGTTTGATTCGTAAATCAAAGCGAGTACGTTGACTAATCAAAGTGTTATGTCTAACACAACCTTATTGAAGACATGCGTACCTATAAGCAGATACTCATCCCAAGGGTTCCCAGGTAAGGTAATCAAGTTGTATGAAAACCTTGCCTAGACAGAACACCTTAAGATACAGGTATCCCACTCTTCCAGCATTGCATGTTCTCGGTCGTGTGACACGGATTTTGACGAGATTTGAAAACCATGAATAACAATCGAGCTTTGGAGTTTGAAATCACTTGAATTAGGCACACAATGCCTTAGAATATGAGTTAAGATTCGTGTGTATATTGATAGATTCAAAGTATAAGAAGAATCACTTAAGGCAGATAATCACATAATCAAGTATAAACATGTAAGGCACATAAAATCCTATCTAAGCATATAAAATACATGAGAGGACTCATGTGTAAAGGTACCTAGTTATAGTCTAGGTCATTCCATTTCTAATAACCTAATTCCCTATAACCATGGCTCTGATACCAATCTGTCACACCCCGACCGACGGCGGAATCATCGGAGCGGACGAGGGAATGATTGATTGTTCATAACTCATGATTGTCTAATAGTGATAATAATATTAAAATCAGATTACAGGATAACATGAATTTAACAGATACAAATACAACAGTTAAAGTCAAAAATAATAATTGTCTTTTGTTTTGACTAAGTCCAGGTCTTATATGATCAAGTAGAAGTCCACTAGCTTGCTTAACCTGAAATCATGTGAGAAAATAAAGTCAGCTAACGAATTAGCTGGTGAGTAATCATAGTTTTGAGTATACATATAGATTGATTGATTGATTGAGAATAATCCAATTCACAAGGTAACGTTAAGACTTATATTGCAATAGTAAAGCATATAGATAAACCGACACAATAACAACCCCTTGACTTGACACTTGCATATAATAGACTCCACACATAAACCATAGATTGACTCCTGCCTCTGGCACAATCACCACTCGACTATTCATATGGGGTGGGTTTGTATAATCACCACTCGTAAGCCATGTGGGGTGGATTATCCCAAACCAGTAGATCTACATTGTTGCCAGGATTGATTGATTGATTGAATTAGGGTTTTACTGTCGTCCAGTTTATCACAGTATGTTCACATAATTGCAAGTAATAACATAACATGTCTTGAATTGAATTTAGAATGAAACAACAATAGAATATCATGATTGAATATATTGTATCACATGATTTCCCCCAAATAAGAAATGATATAAAAAGGGGATATGAATACTCACCTGATTGATGAGATTGAATTTTGAACGTGATAGGTTAGACACCTGTGATTTCCTTACGGTTAACCTAAGGAACGGTGTCTCGTGTTAGAATAATAATGATTTGAAAGTTTGGGAATGTTTTAAGGTTTCCATTTTGATTTTGAATGGTGGTTTAAATATTCTATCTAATTTGTATGTCTTGAAACAAATAGATTTATTGAAAATGATTATGTTTAGATTTTAGAAATAAACGTATTAGTTTACGTATCTGTTTGATTTATTGTGAAAATGTGGAAAAATAAATAATTAATCTTATTAATTAATTATGTGATAATTAACTAATATGTTTAATTATTTAATTTATTAAAAGAAATGAAATTGTTATTTAAAATGATTTAAATATAATAAATTTATATATTTAATCATTATTTAAACAATAATAAATATTGTGTGAAATTATTACAAATAATATTGTGTCAAATAATAATTCAATAAATTAAATTATTATTAGGAGTTCATTTTTATTTAAATAATTTTGTATTATGTATAACTTTATTTATTTAAAACATTTATTAAAATAGATAAAATATTGAAATAAATTCCAGAAAAATAATTTAGTTGTTTAAATATTTTTAATGTCTTAAAAATATTTTTTATGATTTTTATGAATTTTTTTAGAATTTTTAGAGGCTTAAAAAGTGGTTTTAAAAAAATATGTAGGTGCCGGGTCTCGAACCCGGGACCTCTCGGATAGGAGATGTGTGTGTAACCGGTGAACCAAGGCTCTAAGCCGCAATGGATTCTCGGTTTTAATTGTTTTAAACACAGTTTTCGATTAACCCCAATTCCCATATGAACCCTAGCTTTGAATCCATTCAATTGAACTCGAAATCGACAACGATTACAGCCAAGATTATGGGGCTTTTGTTCCCCTTGAAAAACCGAGTGTGTGGGTGTGTGTAATTAACTATATGGTGATCGATTGAAGTTTACCCGATGAAGAACAGGTCCGCGACACTCGTGTGATCGATTGATGCCCAAACCTTGTTTATAATCAAATTAAACTCTAGGGTAGCTTCGAATGATGATATAGAAACAAAAACCAATGTTAATTTCGAAGTTTGAAGCTCGATTAATGGTGTTCCACGGAGTTACAGGTCGCGACCGCAGGAGGTAGTCGAATCATGCTCAAACCATAACCATAATCAAATTAATCTTAGGGTTAGCTTCGTATGGTGATAAGGAACAATAACCCTATGTTAATTTTGATTAAATTTGATCGGAAATGGGATTTTACAGAGGTTGCAGGTCGCGAAAAGGAGAAGGATGAAATGAGGTGTTTCTCGATGGTTTTGAATGAAATTGTGCTCAGATGATAATTATAAACGGTTTAGAATTGATTAATGCGCGATTACTTTTGATTAAAATAGTTGGTAGTGCCCGATTTTAGGTGAATGTCGGCCGATGGTGGTGAGTGGTTTCGGTAGGGATCGAACGTGGGTATAAGGGGGGTGGGGTTGGGATTTGGAAATTTACAAGAATGGTCCCTGTAGTTTATGTTCTTTTTATTTTATGTTAAAAAATTTAGTATTTAAGTTTTAAAAATTACACAATACCCCCTGGACTATTATTATCATTATTATTGTTATTATTTTCATTATTACTATTATTATTATTAATATTATAATTATTATTATTATTATTATTATTATATTTGTTGTAATTGTCGCCTTCTAACAATAATTAATATATATATGTGTATATATATATATATACACTGAAATACGTGATGTTACATGAATGGTATCTTATAAGAGTATTATAATTTGGTGAAAGAATATATAAATTTGATAGATCATATTCTATAATAAGAGTGATATTTTAAAATTTGGGTTTTTAAAATAATTTAGTAAACAAATGGAACAACCAGGACGAATGTCTTTCTCTTGTGTT
Source organism: Flaveria linearis (assembly GCA_024085815.1). NCBI lineage: Eukaryota > Viridiplantae > Streptophyta > Magnoliopsida > Asterales > Asteraceae > Flaveria > Flaveria linearis. The sequence continues at coordinate 3,886,036 of CM044009.1, read as the reverse complement.
TGACTTTAGAATGTTTCTAAATTATTTCCCTATATATTTAAAAGGCCCAGCTAATTAAACACCCTGTCAGGTGTTAAACATACGCCCTTTGACTTTTGTCACGGCTCGTGAAGGGCCTCACGGGCCGTATGGGTTTCAACATTTAATTTTCACACCAACATCTACTCACGGACCGTGTAATACATAACGGCCCGTAAAATCCCATCCCCACGGACCGTGAACATCTCACATAACGGCCCGTGAGTTCTCCCACGGCTCGTAATTGTCCTTCTAAGAATTTACTTTCCTCGATTTGCGTGCGCTTTTAAATTTTATAATTATGTGACGCGACGTATTATTCCTTAATTCGATTTAAGATTCTATATAAACCGTTATATATATGACTTGTTATATGGTTAGTGAGAAACGAAACAGTTAAAATATCTTCTCGTGGAGGTAGGAGAAGACGTCAAAATAAGTCATCTTCAAACTCACGAGATATTGTGGAAAGTATTCCTGATCCAATAGATAACCATAATTGGCAGAACGGGAGGAACTGGTCTCAGAATATTATTCACTTTATACGTAACGGTGACTCCCAAACATGTAGAGTGTATTACATGGGTCATTCCGATATTCCGTTACAATTTTGGCGTGAATTACTCGGAAACGTGTCTTTAGGTACAGAGGTATGATTTAAAGTTTTTTTATATATTTTATTTTATTTTAAAATTCTAACAATTAAAAAGTTGTTGTTTTATAGCATGTTCGGGCGTGGACAAATAGACTCACAATATGGAGATACGAAGAAATACGTAGAACCGAAGAGTTGCCGGGTAGTGATCGTTGGACGATTCTCCCATTTGAGTGGTTTAACTTAATATACTCGGGGTCCGTTAATGGTAACGAATACGGAGACGGGAGTGACTGTCTATATCCCGCGTTATGGGAAGTTGATACGGTAATACTGTTTTCATGTTTTACAATAAAAATCATAAATTTATAACCGTGAATTAAATTGTTTTGTAGGTTTACGTACCAATGACTGATGACGAAGAAAATTAGTATCTTTTTAAGATTTCTATGGACTCACTACAAGTTCGTATATATTCTCCATACGAATGCCGACCAAATACGTGTGATGATTCATGGTGCATTCATCGTAATGCGCGAACGATTTTCGTACAATTGCCGTCCGCTAAAACATCATCCGCACCTGAAATATACGGGAAAAAGAATGATGGAATCCAGCGGTTAAACCGGAAAAAATTGTTTTTATCTTCGTCGCCCGGGATATATGAAAACTTGGAACTCTGTTGAGATAATCCATCTTTGGCTCTTGATTTTGAAGACATGGATTGACTGCGCTGCAAAGGCCCTTGTTTTGATTTCACCACCGAACTTGAATATGTTGGCGGACCTTCAAAATTTTCTCTCGGTTGAACATATGAACTATGTCTGGGGGCGTCTAATATTGTTTCTTTTTGCTTATCTTTTTTTGGACGACCCCGTGTATTTGTTTGGACTTTAGGAGGTTTTTTATCCGTTTTTGAAGGAGTAACGAAAGATTTGAAAATATTAATCAAAGATCTTTTCACAATTTCAGGTTGGACAAGTAAATGTTTTGTCACCATCTCCATCTCTTTATGTACATCTACTTGAACCTCACGTACAATATACGCGGGTGAAAAGTCTAGCTTCCTCCAAAAAACATCAATGGCATCGAGCGGGATACATTAACCTATAAAATAATATATTAAATAAAATATAATAAAAGTTTTCATGAAAAAATAAAAAACGTAAAAGAACATTCACCTGTTTGAAAGTAATTGTTTAATTTACAAGCACACGGAAGACCAAAGCTGGTAAAAAGATGGCAGCCACATGATTCTTTGGATATAATTAGATGATTTATCCTGTTAATCTCACCGACTAACATATCCAAAGCCGCAATAGAAACGTTACCTCGCAGCAATTTAAGCACTTCATGATTATGCTGCACCATAAGCATGATTTTGCTTTTGGTAAAACTTTCTTTTATAGCAATTTCCTGGGTAGCTAAGATATTATTAATGAAAGGAATAAATCTATCCAGGGTGCTATTGGTTGCTTTCAGGTAACTTTTCAACAACGAATGTTGGCTCTCAACTCGGTTCGTTGTGTGCTGACCGAAGTTATAACTTCTATTTATCCACGCCGACACAAATCTCTCTTTGTAGGGGTCCAACCAGTTATTTTTTAGGTACATCAGCACTCCTATTAAAAAAATGCACTTATTTTATGTAAATATACATATATTTTTAAGATCTAGAAAACTTACTTGAATGGTTGGACACCAATCTGCGATAAAGCCGGTCGTAATTATAAGCGTATATGTCCTCCGTTTCAGAGTTAATAAGTACCGACCACACATGCTGAAAAGCACCCCACTCTTCATTTGAAAAACTCGCCTTACAATGTTTAGCAATATTTTCCGAAATATGCCATCTGCAAAGTAATCGAACAGCACTCGGAAAAACTTCTTCTGACGCATTCATCAAAGCGAGGTCTCGGTCGGTTAGTATAACACGGGGCTCCATACACTTATCTTCCAGCGTTGCTTTTAGTTGCTCTAACACCCATCTGAAGTTGGCTTCACGCTCATAATCAATGAATGCGTGAGCAACAGAAAAAGATTTCAGGGTGGATGTCACACCAACCATTTGAACAAAAGGCATTTTATACAAGTTAGTTTTGTATGTTGTGTCAATCATCAGCACGTGTGGGTAAGCACGCCATAATGTGTGAGATGTGGGATGTATAAAAAAAACCCCGTCGACGGTATTTGTCGGTTCCTCAATGTGAAAGGTGTAAATATATTGATGTTGTTGTAGTATAGAAAAAAAAACCTGCATTGGGGTTTCACCAATTCTGGTGGACTTTTTTATTTTTGCCCGAGCATTATATACGGTTCGTAACCCAGACACGTTATTGGGATTTTGTTCCCTCAACGTGCCTAGAATGTTTCGAGGGTCAATATTTTGCTCGGTCAGATTCCTTACAGTAGAAAGCTCATTTTCGGTGAGCCTCATTGCGTATGCATGTCCTTCCAGGTGTTCAGCAGGTTCATGGTTATGAGTATCATCCACAACAACTATAATCCACCCATCTCTCTGCATCTGGTACTTACCCTGCAATTCAAATTGACAGTTTGTTTTTTTCGTGCCACTTTTTCTTAGAGTGGATGCTCCCTTATATACACCACCCCGATCGCATTTCAACCAAATTTTAACCACCAAACCATTCGAATTTCTTTTTGAACGTTTGGTGACAATAACGAACCCATTATCTCGCCCCACGTTAGTTGCCCAATCAACTAATTCTTCACGAGATGAGAAAACCTAATCAATTTAATATTTTTAGTTAGTTATTACTAAATGATAGTAAAATGAAAGTAAAATTAAATATGATATATCTTATAACCTGATTCGTGTCGTATAAACCCTTTTTACCGGAACCAGAACCGTCATTATCCCCGCTGCTATCGCCACCGTTATCACCCCCGTCATCGCCGCCGTCATTCCCGCCGTAATTGGACGCGAACTGTCCTGGATAGTTTGAAGCAGCCTCATCGTAATAACCGTAACCCTCCTGAGGGTAATAGTTAGATTCCGAACCGAATAAATAGTTGCTATCCCAGAAAGACATCGTAACGTTAGATATTAACGTTTATATAGTACTTGAAATGGAATATTGCGTTTATGTAGTAGTTGAAATGAAATGAATTTATATCGTTGAATTATGAAATGAATTTATAAACTAACGTTTATATAGTAGTTGAAATGGAATATTGCATCTCGTCACATAATTAACACGAATATCGAGGAATATTACGTCATATCAAATAATGTAATAAATACAAATTTACACGACTATCGAGGAATATTACGTCATATCAAATAACGTAATAAATACAAAATTACACGAAAAACGAGGAATAATATATCTCTTCAAATTATTAAAAGTGAAACTAGGACCCGTAAGTAAGTTCACGGCCCGTAAGACGAATTCCAAACGGGCCGTGAAGAAATTCACGGGCCGTAAATAAACACGACCGTGATCATATTCACGGGCCGTTACGTTTTTGAATTACGTTTCTGAATGACCGATTTGAATTGCGACAGACCATACGGCCCGTGAAGGGCCTCACGGCCCGTAAGCAGGGCGTCCAGATATCCTGGAGGGCGTCCCTTTAGCAGGCCCCATTTAAAAACCAAGTTCAATGAATAGTAAATGAACAGTATCAACAGTACCACACCCACACCGCCTTCTCCTTCTGCTCCATCGTCACCCTCTCCTTCGATCGGCCCCCCGCGACCTCCTGCACACCGCCGCCCTCATCTATCGCCCTCCCCCCATCACCTCCAACACCTTCGGGCACACTGCTCCTGCTCCCGCCACCCCTGCCTGCCACTCCGCTCCCGCTGCCCGCCACCCCTTACGAACCCTAAAACCCAAATTGGGGGTGGTGGATCTCACCACAATATCACTGATATCACCACTGATATTACCATCATCACTGCAAGCAGCTCCACCACCACCCTCCTCCGGCACCGGAGCCCTCGGCGGAGCCACCGCACCACCACCCTCCTCCGCCCCTTATTGAGCTCTGAGATCGGCATCCATGGCGGCTTCTGCAGAACGTGAAAACTTCATCTATGTCGCTAAGCTTGCGGAACAAGCCGAACGCTAAGACGGTTAGTATGCTCTATTGTCTTTCTATTGTAGATCCGTTGTTTACTTGTGGATTTTGTGGTTTTGTTGTGTAATTGGTGCTTTGAACGGTGCAAGATGTAGATGTAGATATGTGATGGTGTTTTAGTTGCATACATAGATGCAAATTCGACTCTAAGGATGTATTTAGGGTTACGAAACTATTAGTGAGTTATTCAAAAAGTGCACGGATTTAGGGTTTCTAGATTGTAGGATGTATGCATCGTATATTTCTGAAATTGAGCACAGTTTGTGATTAATTTAGTGTCTAAATAAACAGTTTCAAATCGATATTTACCTTTTGAAACTATAGTTATTGATACTGAATTACTGATCAACACAATAAACTTTGTTGAAGTTGTAAATCGGAGCTGGCTTTAATATATAAAACGTTGACTGTTTTTTAACTGAACTCTGGTAGATGAAGAGAGATATATGCACCAGTGATGTGTGCTATGTAGTTGATACCAATTGATGTATTGAAAAAGGTTTTATAACTTTTTTTTGCCACACACTGCATTTAAATGGGAGAATTGAGTAAAAGAGAACTTCATTTGTGTGTTTTTTCATCGTTAATTAGGCTGAATAAAAGTATGGAAGTTGATTTGATAATTGATCTGTACGGTTGGCGTTATGATCTTATGGTGTTTTTTATTGTTCAGAGATGGTGGATGCCATGAAGAAAGTAGCAAATTTGGATGTCGAATTAACTGTTGAGGAGAGAAATTTGCTGTCAGTTGGATACAAGAATGTGGTGGGTTCACGTAGGGCATCATGGAGGATACTGTCTTCCATTCAGCAAAAAGAGGAGTCAAGAGGCAATGAAGTTAATGTAAAGCGGATTAAGGAATATAGGCAGAAGGTGGAAACCGAGCTGTCTAATATTTGCAATGATATCATGACTGTGATCGATGAGCATCTGATTCCATCTTCCTCCGCTGGAGAATCTATTGTTTTCTACTACAAGATGTGAGTTTTACGTTGGGGTTTGTATTCTATCAACTTGTTTCAAGAATATAACGTTTACGTAATCCAAAAGGGATACCTTTTTTTCCATCTAGAGATGGGCAGATGACCTTAAGTTTTTTGGGTTCTAAATATATGTAATGGGTTTTGATGGAATGCAGGAAAGGGGACTATTATAGGTATCTTGCAGAGTTCAAGTCTGGTGATGACAAAAAAGAAGCAGCTGATCTGTCATTGAAGGCTTTGAAGTAAGTTGCTTGCTATTCTTTAGTTCTATGATTCTTGCATGATGAACACGTAGTGTGATGCCAATTAAGTTATATTTATAATAAAGGTTTAATTCTGACCGACATTTTGTGGTCGGCGTGGTCCTCTCGGTGTGATCTTGCTGTCTTAGATAGTTGATAGAGTATCGATTTACGACGTTTTCAAGACGCGCAACGCGCGTCTGCGTATTAAAACTAGTTTATAGGTACAATGCATATTCACTTTGTTGAAAATAATTTGTTATTGTTTATTCATGTTTCAGTTAATTATGTTTTATAGTTGATGGAGGGGTAGGGGAGGGTAAATCTGTTTTATTTCTCTTATATATATCGGTTATGTGAGTTTGTGTAATTGTGTGTATGAAATTAATTGTCTTACTTAAATTAGCTCGTGGTTAACAAATAGGAGAAAACCCTTGTTAAATACAATGAGAAAAATAGTTTTAAGTAATAAACATAGACTACTTTTAAACTAAAGAGTAAATTTCGGTTTTGGTCTCTGTGATTTAATCATTTTAACTATTTCAGTCCAACATTCATCACTGAAATTGTTGATGATAACCCTACGTTATACAGATCAGTAGAGTTATTAATTTGATTTTAGGTATAAAAGATCAAAATATCCTTAGATTTAACCAAGAAAACTAACAGAGCTAGTGTCAGGGATCAAAACCGTTATAAAAATAAAACCACAGGGCATGATATGATCAAAGATTTCTTTTTGAACTGACATAGTTAAAATAGTTAAACAGAGGAACCAAAACCAAAATTTACTCTAAATTAAATTATCGTAACTTGAACGAGGCTTATCTTGCCACGTGGAAAAGTAATCAAAAAAGGAAAAAAAAAATTTATTGTCTATCATTCTTATGTGAAACGGATTTAATTAAAAAGAACTCTGCTCTTTAGTTACATTAATTATCAGCTTTTACTCGTGAATATCATTTGACATTAGACCATTGTTTTTAGAGTCTTAAAAAGATCTCATACTCTTCTTTTTAACCATACTAGAAGGGTGCCCACGCAATGCGGCGGGACGATAATTACATCTGGTACGTGTTTTTAATATTTTGTTATTCTTGTGATATTTTTACAAAAGTCTATTATGTTTTTTCTAAGTTAATATTTAAAACACCAAATAAATGGGTTTTAAATGATTGCTTGTACATTTGCGTATTAACTTATTGTATCTCATAAAATACAGATCGGTTCAGCAAAAAGTTTATACTAAAACATTTAAAAAAATACACGTTACAGTTGTATTCTTAAAAGTTTTTAAACTTGATAAATTAAAAGATATAGTTGAAATCTTAAACAAAATAAGTTTTTTTTGTGAATAGATATTGTAAAATTTTATGTAAGTGTAAGGTTATCATATAACTAATTGTAAGGGGTAATATATAAATAATGTTATAAATACTATTTTACCTTAAAAAATGATTGTATCTTATGCATTGAATAAAGTAATTGCTCTTAATTTTATAGTATCTTAAAATATCACTCTCATATAATTTATATATAGTAGAGATAAATTGTTTTAGAAAACTTATGAGTATTTGTTTCAAATTTTAAAAAATCAATATTTACGTAAATTACTAAATAGTAGTACATTTCACCTTTAAAGATAGTATATGTGTACAGTTAGTATAAATATCTAAAGTTGTTTAAAGTTGTTTATTACTCAATGTTATATATATGTGTACAGTTAGTTTATTAGTAATTCAAATTTGTTAAAAATTTTATGGTAACGTCAATGGTAGTACCTTTCACCTTTAAAGTTAGTATATGTGTACACTTAGTATCAATATTTAAAGTTGTTTACAGTTATTTATAACTCAATATTGTATATGCGTACAGTTAGTTTATTAGTAATTCAAATTTGTTAAATTTTTACGGCAACGGTTTGTATAAAGGTTTAAGATGTTATTTTTTATTCACTATTATCTCATAATTTAAACTTTATTTAACAGAAAGAAAATAACTTCACTTATTAGTAATCCAAATTTGTTAAATTTTTATGTAAATGTTAATATAAAGGTTTAAAGTACTATTACCTCATAATTTAAAATTCATTTAATAGAAAGAAAATAACTTCACTTATTAAAAATCAAAATATTTATACGTAACATCTAATAATTGGTTACTAAATCCCTAAAATAATGGATAGGGTTGAATAATTGGTTTTTAAATTCCTAAACTAAGGCAAATTTAAAATATTTAATTGTTGAAACTTGTTAAACTTTTATGTAAGTGTTAGTAAGTGCAGGGTTGTTATATAACTAATTGTAAGCGGGTAATCCGTAAATAATGATATAATTACTATTATACCTTTAAAAATGATTGTACCTTATGCATTGAGACAAGTTTGTGTTCTTAGTTTTAGGGTATCTTAAAATACCCCTCCTAAATGCTTTATATATAGTATAGATATACCTATGTCTTACAAGATTTGAACTCTCGGTCCCTTAAAGTCTATTTAATGACTAGCTTTAACAAGATTGGTCATCAGATTACTGTTTTCAATCACTTGGTCATTTTTGTTAATCACAATTAAATGTTGTTCCTCGGTTAGAGTTGGTTTGGTGATATCGCTTGTGATATTCTTTTTCTATTGTGCCTATGATTACAATAACATTGTTTGATAGCTTTGAGGGTTTGTTGATCGGTTGTTATAGTTTAATATTAGTATTGTTGGTTCAGATAATTAAATATAGATCTCCTATGTGATGTTTTGAAGATGAACGTATGAATATATTTGTGTATTCAATATGAAAGAAGTAAAACTTATGTGACAAATTTTATATTATACAAAAGGTAACGGTAGTAAATAAATGAATTTAATATAGCATAATTTATAAAAACAAAAAGCAAATGATGTGAAATTCCAAAAGTATACTGTTTTACTGTAGCTTTTGAAGTTACCTTTATAGAGAGCCTGTTGGTTACATCGTTCGCCCGAACGGGAAAAATTCTAGGATAGGTGATTATGGTGTAGGCCACGATTAAAAAGTCACACAGTCGTAAATTGTCGATGATCTCTCTAATTTCCGGTGAACATGCCTTCTTTCCTTCGGTTCTTTATCTTCTATAGACTTCGTTTCCTCTTAATCTCTCTAAGAGAAGGTGGAACAATGGTCATTGGTCTGGTTGTCACCAGCAGTCAATTTAACATATGCTTAAAAGACTCGTACACTACTACATAAAATAGATTCATGTTAGTATCCGAGTCCATGACATTTAAATTTAAGTGTAATTTATTATTGTCAGATATGAGTTCACTTTTGTTAATAGTTAATAAAATAATAATCACATTTTTATGGAAAACACAAAATTACAATACCGCATACAAACCCAATGTAAGTAATAACAAAAGTTTACTTGAATTGAAACAAATTCAAACCGTAGTCTTCATAGAAAAATTCCTTCACTTGAATCCTGAAACCGCATCAGAGATTCTTCATAGCTTCATCTTTGTCTGCACAACGAATTCATCTTTGTCTACACAACAAACTAACCAAAAGTTTGAGAGACTGTTGAGGATTTCGTTCAACAAAGGTTCCTCAAAACAAATTTTACGCATCTTCTCAAACGACCGCCTCTGTCTCCTAGTATACAACAACCAAACAGTATGTTTGTACTGCCTGAGTTGTCCTCGCACGTGAGGTAACAGTACGTGGAACCGAAGGCATCTTGAAAGATGAAACAAAAAAGAAGATGAAGCTAGAATGCAAAAAGAGAAGGATTCTTCTTTTGTTTTCTAGAGAGGTATGGTTGTTGAGAATTATTAAAAATTTAATCAACTCCCACAATAAACATATCGTCGTATATATATAATATACTAGGTTAATATCCTGTATGTTACTTGGGTTAAACAAATAAAATATTAAATAATTAGTAATAAAAATTTATGAATTAATCAAACCATGTTTTAATATGAAATTTAATTATAATTATGTATAAATAGTTATTTTAAATAAATAAACAAATATATTTTTCAAAATTTTGTTTTATAAAACAACTATGGTTTTTAAATATTTTATTTTAAGAAAAATGAATTTTCTTTAAAAAAGCTCATTCTATTCTGTATTTTATAAAACTGTTGTTTTTAAAATTGTGTTTTTAATTAAAAAATAGATTTTTAGATATTAAATTATATATTTTTAGTTTGAAAATAGTATGAGTAATATTATTAGCATTTAATATTATTATTAATAATAGAGAAAAATAAGAAAACTAGTATGATGTGACTTATAATTGTGTAACGTCTTATCTTAATTTTTCTTAATTATAGATAGATAGATAGTCAGATCGATAAATAGTCTAGGAACCCATTTAATAAATGGATTATAGTTAGTAATAAACACAATAAGTTACAGTATGATATTTTAATATAAGATATGATTAAAATTATATATACGTTCAAGTACTAAAACAAATATACTATTTTTGAACTCTCTTATTTAAATAATTTTATTTTTAAACATTCATTTAAAGACTTTTTATAAAAATTTATTTTATGTAAAAATCTTGTTTATTAAAAACTCTGGTTTGTACTTATTTCCTGTTTTAATAAAACTGCCTAGTAGAAAATTTCACTTTTTTATTTTTTTTGAATAAATGACCGATTTAAAATATATTTTGTTTCATAAAGGTTTAGTGTGTTAGAAAATTTTATATTATATAAGTTTTTTATTATTTATATTATAATAAAAATATGTGATTTTTTAATTTGCCTAATAAAATGTATTTTTATTATGATAATTTGATTTTAAAACATCTAAATAAGAGAGAAAAATATAGCAATTAATAAAATTAATTTTTAATAAGTTAGAGAAATAAATTTGAGTGTTTAAATTATTATAATACCCTTTTAGAGGAAAAATAATTTGAGGTTGTCTATAAGAATGATAAGTGGCAAAATTGTGGGTTTAGAAATTAACAAGTGACAAAAGAAACCTTCTTTTATTAAATACAATAAATGAGTATGTAACAATTTCAAGATAGTAATTCTATAGGTGCACTCATTAATAAATTTAAACCAAAGGGTTCATCATTAAAAATATTATTATACCAATGGTCTCCTCATCATTAAATTATACGAAAGGTCATTACTGCATAGGCTGTTACAAAATTAACCACAGTAGCTATTGATATTTGTCTTTCAACAGATACATATATCTACTTAAGCATCACGCTCACCCATTAAGCATACACGAACAAACACCAGTCAGCAGAACAGCACGCTCACCCATTAAGCATCAACAAATGACTTGAAACCTCATGTCACAGCTCCAAATACAAAGGCGACTGTCAAATGACAGCCATTAGGTATTCCTAACAGTGGAGGAACAAATTCCCATGAAAACTCCCAAGTATAAATCCATTCAAGATTTATTAGTTTTCTAATGTGAGACGAATACCCCTTATATACTTTATCATTTCAAATTTTGTTTTATCACTCCACCAATATAAGATAGAACCAAACATTTTATTTATATCAACTTTACGCATCGATATCTAATTTATTTTACCTCCGTTTTGGACACATTATAATTCATTATGATCATCTCACAAAGAAGAATACAAACTTACTTATAAATAATTATTTTATTTAAAATATAAATCATTATTAATGTCCCAAACAAATTAAAAAATCATATTTTTACTAAAATTTCCAACAATAGTTTTATTATTACTACACCAAACTCCCATGATTGTATGTTTAACTAGGAATGATTTCCATAACCAGCGACCCGCATGGATAGCATACGTAAGACAGGTTCAAAGGGCATAAGGCATAAGCAACGAGGAGGACTTAGGACTTTTTAAAATGTATCATTTTATGACGTTCGAAATCATATATACATGTAAAAAAACAAATACTACGTAACACATCACAAATAAATTAAAAGGATTGTAGTCAAGACGTGTCTAGCAATATCATGATGTATAATAAGATGTTTCTACTTAAACAAACAAACAAACAAACCCAGTTTTTCCACTCAAGAAAGATATTTCTACTTAAATGGTTAAATTTCTACTCTTTGATGAATAAGTAGATTTACATGTGCATGAAGGTAACCGTCCTTAAGAAAATACATATAACAAATTACAACCACCATTTGGCACGAACCTCACATGGAATTAAGTAGAAACGCATAACCCGACATCAATCTTGAAAATAACTAATAAAAAGTATATTCTCTGAAGATTCTCCAAACTTTGTTGAATGCTAACAGATGATGATGTACATCATCCCAAGGATTACAAATTTGGGTAAAATCACTAAAATGCACCCTCTTTTTTACGACTCTTTAAATCAAATACTCCTTTTGTTTACTAAAGAGTACACAGAAACGTACACAAAGTAAACATTTTTATAATGTTTCTACAACTAGAGGGATGGATACAGACTCTTTATCCTTTATGATAATCGTAAGGTTTGATTATATTTTATCCTTCTCAGATTTTATCAGTAGCTTTATTATGGACGAAAAATATTAGATGACTATAAACTTATGGCTATGGATTTATAACCAGGCCGGATATTAAATCGAAGATTTTATCGATTCACCGTCGAAATATTTGGATCTTATTTAAAAAATCAAATGATATAATAAATAAATAAGAACTAAATATATAAATGTGTAATAATATTAAATATAACATAGTAATATGTTATTTTTTGTGTGGATTTGTAATATTAATAAAGTCTGAAGTTTCGAGTAAACAATATATTAACAAATGGTAGGGATGTTCATCAAACCAAATTCTAGTTAAAATTCAAATTTGGAATTTTAAAGTTGGATTCAAATACGAACCAAGATAAATTCGAGTACATATATTTAAATCAAATCTGTTTTAAAGATTTAAAACCCGCATACATATATGTACATATATTTAGAAAACTATATACTTTGTTAAAAACTTAAATACAATTAGATGATTAACAAAACCATTAACATCTTAATTATTTTACACATATTAAACATTAGAACAAATTAACATTTTAATTATTTAAGCTCATTACTCATTAGCAAAAATTAAACTCATAATAATGGTTGGTCCAGTAGTGTTTTTTAAAGAGAAACAAAATATACAAACGCTATTGAAAATGATAAGTTAAAGAGTATAAATTATAAAGACCTAATCAAGCATTTTGCTTCCAAAACCGTTAGTAAAGTCTTACAATTCGATTATGTAATTAGATTATTTTGTTATAATATTTTTATTTTACTTATTCATATAACAATTATTCTCGTATTATAAATAATTTTAAATTATTTGACTTTATATATTATATGGAACTTTTTTTTTACTCTAGAGCCTAACATTTTTCAATGTTTTATTTATAATTTTGTCACACAATTTACCATTTTGATCATTGATTTGGCCGTACAACTCGTATTTACAACTTTGACCCTCATAGTAATAATTTATGACACTTTTGAGCCCAAATTTAACATAATCAAAATGGACATTGTTGACACAATTACTATCGAGTACTTTAACATTATATCATAGAACTAGTTTTAGAAAACCCGTGTATTACACGGGTTAAATAAATAAAATATTAATATAATAAAACTTATGAAAAATTAAATGATATTTCAAGATATGATATGACTGAAATTACGTATAACTAAATATTATAAGTAATAAAACAGTGATATCAATATTTTATAACTTTATTTTTAATTTTTTCAAAAAAAATAAGTGTTCTAAATCAAACCGTATAAAAATATCATTTTTAAAAATATTTCATTATCATAACTTCTAAATTAAATTATTTTTTGTTTTTAAATAATTTACTTTTTAAAAACACTAATTTTATAATATATCGTATTTTTAATAAAGTTTGATATTTTAGAAAAAAATATTATTTATAAAAATTTATTTATTTAGAAATAATATTAATAAAAAATATTTTTCTTAATTTATAAAAAAATATATTAATTTAAAAAAGTTAAATAATATTATTAGTAATTAAGGTAATTATTTAATAGGAGAGAGAGACGGAAAAATTTTAGTGAGGATAATTATGATGCTGACACATGTCATACCAAGTTACTCTTTTATTATAATAGGTAAATATTATGTTTGAACTAAATTATACAAAAAAAATGTAAGAATATTACAGAAGTATCTAAGAAGTATATCAAAATAAAGTGTAATTACTAGTGCAGGAGAAACAAATATATAAAAATAATAAAACAGATCAACAAATACTTTATTATTCCTTTAAAATTCACAAAAATTAAACAAATAATGTTTTATTTAAAAAGAATTTAATTTTACATATTGTCCATGTGGTTGGCGTAAAATAACATATTATATATATATATTAAAACCTAATGTCGGTTGTGTGAGAGGAGGTTACTGTAGCTGGCAGTACCTCCTCTCAAGCGCAATGTTACAACTCTTTTCAGCCTTCTCTTCCTCTTTTTTCTCCCACCGCCATCGCCTACTCTCATCCTCTTTTTTACTGTCATTGCTTCTTTCTTCCTGCGCTTCATATTCTACATCTTGCTTCCTCTTTCAGAGTAGCTGTTTTCCTTCCTGTGAGCCGCCCAAACCTGCCGCCCATCGCCACCATATTCCGCCGTCCCAACACCTTGAAACTCTGGCGATCCACCAGCCCTTCGATTTCCTCGCCCAGGCTTGACAAAGCAAAACCCTTTTCATTCATCTTCTTATTCTTAATGATTCATCAAAATCCCCATCTGGGTTTACCTAATTGCGATTGTTCTTTGTTGAAATTTCACAGAAATCCGTTGGAGGAATCGGCTCGGGTAATACGGTTCGGATTGACCTCTGTGCTTCATGCTCTTACAGGTTTGACTGTTTATTCTATTTCTAGCGTTTTTAAAATGGTTTGCTTTAATAATAGGGTGTTTGATTTCTTTACCTTTACTTGTCTTTACGTTTTTGTGCATTGATTGTGAAACCCTGCATAGAGATGAATATTTTGCCTTTGTTACTTAACCAGGAGTTTTAGTTGATTTTTGTAGAGTCTATGTATGTGATTATAGTTTCCAAATCGTATACAAATATAAAGCAATGTGCTTTAGGCTTTTTTGGTATGATATGCATCATTGACTTTAGTTAGTATTAATCAGTTTGTTATCTTAGATATATTCTGTAGTATAGATTGTAACTATACATTTTCCGCCCATTGCTTTGATTTGTTCGTGGTTAATCAGTAGAGATTGTGTTTCCTTTTTAAACCACTCTCCTTCGATTACTTTAAATTCACTTATGTGGAATGATTGAACTTGAGATATGCTACTGGTGTAGATGTTAGGGATCTTTGGTATGCATTTAGATTCACTGCACAGGGAGAATTTTAGGTTTTGTTGTGATTTAGACTTAATTTGATCAATCGCCAGGTTCAATTTCAAAGATTATTTCTTTCCTGTTTGTATCCATAGTTCGATTTATGTGCTTAAGAAACCGGCCGGTTTTAGGCAACCTTCGCATATATTCTCCAAAACTAATTTATTGATCCTGAATCAGATTACCACTTTAAGCCAGAGCTAAATAGGCTAAGAAAATATAATGTCGGTGATGGGAGAGGAGAGTACTGTAGCTAAGAGTACTATCCTCTTTACATGTGGTACTACTTTGTTTCCTTTTCGCCTCACCCGTCTCTACCCGCTCTCGGCTCATCACCCATCGTAGATCCCTGCCGGATCTAATCCACTTCCGGAGTGCATATGGGTATGTATAGCAACAGAGGTAAGAAGACCCGCCGCATCGCGCGGGGGCTTCTTACTAGTTTATGTATTAAAAAGTGTCTTGCGTATCTCATATTTAATATCGTTTGTAGTAGTCGTGTAACTAACGTTATGTTCCCGAGTTCTTTTCCTTTCTCTTCTTTTCTTTTTTTTCTTTTCTTTTATCTTCATTTTTTTTATTTTAGAATGATTAATTTTAGCTTTTATTTTTCTTCAATTTCCCTCAATTTTCTTTCTTTTTCCTCTTTAAGTAAACTCGGGAACACAAATTTCTAACAATCCTTCCATTAAAAAAACTCTGAAACAACTATTTTTTTCTTTTCTTTCTCTTTCTTTCTTTTCTCTTTTGTCCCTCTTGAAAATCCAAAGTTCAAACCTTGACATTAATAAATTATTACTAACTAGGTGTTCAAACCTTTACTAACTTTTAACAACTAACTACCGTTAAAAAAATAAAATAAAAAAAGGATAGTCGAAAACAGAACGTTACTCTTTAAAATTCATACCCCTTTGAAAATAACAAAGGTCAAGTTGTCCCCCCACACTTCCTCCAACCATCACCACCCACTATATAACCACAACACCATCAAATCTCCATCTCCACCACCACCAACCCTAACCCTAATCCCCCTCCGGCGACCCCATCGTTCTTCCGACGGTGTTCTCCGATCACCTCTGCACAATCCCCTTTGTGAATGGTGGACATCTTCATTCACCGGTGGATGATCTCCCCCCTTCTTCCCAGGGGGATCCCTTCTATTTCCACCACTTTATTCGCATTTGGATCTTGCAAACAACGCTGGTACTACCGCTGCATCGGCGTCGATCCGTGAATTCCAAACCTCGATTCACCTTCGTGTTCGATCGTATTTCCGTTTAATTCGATTTCGTTGATTGTGTTTTTTCTTTCGAATCGTTCATACTGACAACTGATTGATCGGAGATGTTGATTGTGAAGAGTAGGAAGAATCAGGCGGCGAAAGTCGCGGGAAACCGGCTTTTGATTAGCGTTACGGTGGTCGGAAGCGCCGGTCCGATCCGGTTTGTGGTGAGTGAGGGTGAACCGGTGGCGTCGGTTGTTGATACGGCGCTTAAAGCGTATGCTCGTGAAGGACGTTTGCCGGTGCTCGGATCGAACTCCGGTGATTTTGTTTTGTTTTGCCCCGTCGTCGGAACCGAAGGTATTGTTGATCTTCTTCATCGATCTGGTTTTCGGTTTGATTTGAATCGAATTTGATTTGAATCGAATTGGATTGGATTGAATTGAATCGGATTGGATTGAATTGAGTTAGGATGTTGATGGATTTGAATCATTGTTGTTGTTCAAATCGTTCATCATTGTTGCATCCTTTGAATCTATTTGAATTAGAATGTTTATGTGTTTCAATCAAGAAATTTGATTTTAATAATCCAAACTATCATATATAGGCTAATGATACTGATAATTTGATCATTGGCGTTGCTAACTTTAACTATTGTCACCAATAACAAGCTCAGATAACATACTTATCATATATTCACACGTGATTTATTGTTTGTGCTTTGATTTCGCCTATTTGGTTTTGTGTTTTGCTTTGAACGAAATCAAGTGTACACCAAGTATGATTATTTTGATGATTATGTTATTGGGATTGCTAAAAATAACAAACATCAAAGTTGGGAGTGTCATTGATCAAATTATCAGTAAGTACGAATTATTATCGGTCAGTATGTAATAGTTTGGATTATTATCATATGATTGTTGCATGTCTATTAGAATGTTGATGCATTCGATTGTATACAGCTTTGAAGCCATGGGAAACGATCGGATCATTTGGTGTGAGGAACTTCATGCTGTGCAAGAAGCCTCAGGCGGCGGTGGGTGGCGGCGATGACGACGGAAAGCCGGTGGCGGTGGAGATACCAAGGAAGAGCTTTGGAAGCTGGAAGGCATGGTTCAACAAATCACTCAATCTTAAAGTATCATCTCATTGAATTTCACTACAGAATCAGATGATGATCTTCTGATATTATTGCAATCTATTTCAGTTCTTCATGTGTTCTTTGTTATTTGTTGTTTTTGATGGTGATGATGATGATGGTGAGATGAAGTTTGATGTTGTGGTTAGGGTTTTTGTTTGTTTTTCAGTCAAATCAATTGTTAATTCCGGATTATGTTATATATTCAATAATTGTATAATTAATATTATTTATATTAAGTCTTGATGAAAGAATAAAAAACACAAGGATCATTCAAAGTCTTTTGAAACGTCAATAAAATATTGAGAGTTGGTAACTTAACAAATACAGTTAAAGGACACACTAAATTTAGAAAAACAAGCAAATAAAATAAACCAATTTGTTTTTTTAATTTTATTATCTTTATAAAGTAATAAAATGGCAAATATTTTACTCATCTCCAATCTCCATTAAGGTTCAATAAATATAAAAAAGCTGTGTTTGTGTGTATATATAATCTATACATTTTATATACTGTGTTGGTTATGTTTCTTACATATACAGGTAAACAATAAAAATTTAGAAACATATGAAGAAATTAGGTTAATTGGTTTTTATGTTACATAAACACACACAAATATTGTACGCCAACAAATAAAACGAAATAAATTTTAAAATATGAACTGTGAAAAAAAAACAGTTCAGTTTTATCTCTATATTATCGCAATAACTTTAACTGATAAAAACAAAAAATAAATAACTTTAAAAAGAGTTAACATCATACAATTAATAAAATTTGTTACTTCTTTTTCCTTCTCAATTAAATAATATTTTTATACTTTTATCATTATGTTTTTTCTATTATACTCATAACCACTTCTAAATTTTTTAAAAATTATATTGATAGTGATTTTCTAAATATACAGATGAACAACAAGTTTTCTTTTTACTTTACTCACAATCATTTAAAATCATTTATTAAAATATAAATAATATACTCATATAGATATAGATAACCTACCGTGAATGTTTTAATATAATAAAAAAAATGGTGTGAAATTTGCTGCTGAGAGCTGGTAAAATGAAATATTAAAATAATATATAATAAAGGCTTTAAATAGTAAATACAACTAGCTTTCATAGTAAGGTACAGCTTTATTCTGCTCTCTGAGTAATTATATAATATTTATTAAATTAATATAAAGATAATTTAACTAATTAACGTGATTAAGGCATGTGCCATATGTATTCTGAATGTTTGTTTTATTTTATTATATGTTTCACTCTCATCCTGCGATATGATCAAAGTCTATTTGGTCTATTAAAGTTTTAGTTTATTGATTATTATTTTTATAGAAAACTCAGTTTTTATTTTTATTGTTAGTAATAACACGTGTTTTGAATTATCATTTGTTATTTTTTATGGTAAGATGCATCGTAGTATAGAAGCAAATTATGTAAAAGCTTTACATATATAGACACACACTAAGGAATCAATTTGAGCATTCAAATCGAATATAAAAAGTGAAGATAAATACAAAACCAAACTAAAAGTAGAAAACTTAAATAATCGTATAGATAGTTATACATGCTAACCTAACTAAAATTAAAAAAAAAACTTTAAGAACTGGATAAATAGTTATACTTAATCCGTAAGATATAATCACATATAGTAAAAGTTAAAAAAATGACGTCTAAAAATCATTGTGCATCGCATGTAAAATATAGATATTAATTTTATATAGTAATTTGTTCGAAATAAATTTCGTATTAAACGTTTTATTACATGTGCTTTGTTATTTAATCAATTAGTTTTTAATGTAAGATTGGGTTTTAAGTTTCTTATGATGTTTTAAGAGTCCCAATATTCATACACCCACTTTATAATTCAACATCCCTTACACATCTCGTATGACATCATACGCGACGTATATGGTCGAAAACATTGAAAACGAGTAAAGTTCAGGGCGGCTATCAAAAAGTTATACGCATCATATAGCCATATACGACCCCCTATACGACACATATACGGTCATACGACGCGTATAATAAATTTCGACACTGATTACGAGGAGAAATGGGTTGTCGGAGGGACTATACGCCCCGTATATAGTTATACGACCTACCTATATGACGTACATAATGCTATACGACTTGTATTAAAATTTAGGGTTTTGAGTTATAATAAATGAATATCTAGTTATTGAAGCGTTGTTTAAAAGCTACAAAGAATAGTATCGAATATATTAATATCCGTACTTATCACTTTATAACTTAAAGACAATTTTATTATAAAAATATAGAAGTGTCGATCTGTTGGTCTTTTTACCTTTAGTAGTCGTTTTCCTGTTCGCGCTTCGCGGCGAGGCGGATCGGCCTAACAACCTGGTAATTTGGGTCAATGCATCTGTTTCCATCATCGCAATGATTATGTTTTAAAATGTATGAAAACGGCCTAAAATATAGGAACAAAATAAAAGGAAAAATACGTTATCAGACGGAATAAAGTTTTTGATGGCTCAGAACTCTTAAATATCATGACTGCCAGGCGAGTTGCAGGTTAAAAACCTACCATCCACCATCCCTGCCACGCCATGTTCATCGTTTGATGGAAGAAATTTAAACGTCATCATAGCCGAGCGAAAAAAGCGACAATCATAGCCAAACGATAAAACCCAAAATCAATTGTCAAAAAGAAGAACTCAAAAGGCTCATACAAAAATCATAGCCTTACAGACGGTGTTTGGAGATTTTTTAAAACACCCAACTCTAGCAACAATATACGCAAACATCACCGAATGCATTCAACCAGCGGCCGACACGGACAAGAGCTAACCGTCACGCACACACCAGCAATGGTAGCCAACCGTCGGCCAACGAAGTTACAATCGACATACCTCAGCTGGTACCGGCATAATCACAAACCAGATTAGGGCTCTCAGATGTGCCATGTGCCATCGTCATCGAGCAAATTTGAAAAGAACCGATGTCACGATTGCGTGGACGCCACCAAAGGCGGTCAACGGACCACCGGCGGTGTCGAAATGGACAGATCTAGGCCTATCCCAACATGCACCATTGTCCATGGAAACGGCGATACATGGGTCCATCGGAGCTGCCAACGATACTCAAAACCACCAAACACTGGTGGTGTTGGCAATAACACCACATGGGTGCAGGTGCGCAGGTCGAGGCCCGCATTGGCGGAAACGAACGGTCAGCACCATCACCAGAACCAGAAAACCGACTGAAACGGACGGCGTTAGCGATGTTTAAAGGGCCACAACCACCACCGGTGCGGAAGTCGAGGCCCGCGTCGGCGGAGACGAACGGCCAAAACCACCACCAAAACCAGAGAAGTCACCCGGCGAACACCAACAAAGCCACACCGCCACCACCTACATCTGATGATGTTTAAAGGGCAGGCGCGGTTACCAAAGACGGGTGAAATACCCAAAATACCCTCATGTTACTGTTCATCGCGTTGTGTTTTTTATTTTAGGGTAATATATTTTGTGGGCCACTAAATTATTTCCTAGATGCACCGCAACGCGAAAGGGTTGGAAAAACAATACATTAAGTCAACATCTGATGAATTATTTATCATATTTATGAACACAATAATATTTTATGTACGGATTTAACAAGTTCCAAACCTAATTATTACACAATTAAAGACATACTTGCATGGTCATGAATGTCACATTACACTGTTAATCCATCAATAAAAACATACCACTCATATCATATTACACCAAACCATATTATAAAATTTAAAAGAAACACTTATATCACTTCATGCCACAACCTATTTAAAAAAACAATAAACCACCTTCAACTAATGAAAACCACCACTGCCGCATTGTCTCGATCCGGCTTTGAATCGCCTTCATCGAGAACAACCCTAATCTCTTCCACAATTTGCATTTAGTCGGTGAATTTCTACCTAAGCGGGGGTTTTGAAAACCGATTGGTGGATAGAGAAGTGAAATCGATGGATTTGGGGATTTGATTAGAGGAAAAAGAGAGAAGACGATGCCAATTGGGGGTCCAAGAGAGGAGGCAACTATCTTTTTTGGTTGAGTCATGACAACAGACCCACGTCGTAGGCTCACAATAGGTGTGCCCCGCTCACGCTAACCCATCCGTGTTTCTCGATCTACTGTTGCGCGTGGTGGCCCTGAACTACTACCAAATTGTGCGGCTAACAGTGGTGAACCAATTAATTTTTCACTAGCATTGAAAATTTTAAAAGTCAGTTGTTTATTACTAAATATTAAATACTCTAAAACTGATATTGATTAGGTCAGGTCAAGTCACATAATAAAAAATAAAACCAAATTTAAAAAATCAAATACATAACAAAAGTATTCCAACCATCATTAAAAATGCATAATAAATCTACAATATACAATATTTTTAGATATTATTTTTAATAAACTTTTAATAACTTGATAACAATTAAGAATTTCACTAAAATTTAAAATAATCCTAATAATAAGAATGCATTAACAATTAAGATTTACTCACCCGCCACTCTTTGCAATTTAGATTTACTCACCCATCGTTTGCAAACTCGGAATCAATCATTAGGAATGGATGATCACTTAACGATACCTTCTAAAAGATGCAACGATTATAATAGTTGTGGGTTCGAAGTGGTAATCTATTAACAATACCTTCTAAAAGATGCGGAGATTATAATAGTTGTGGGTTATCAAAGTAGACTTTTAATCTTACTTTTTTATTTTTTTAAAATGACTAATATATCCTGTTTGTACATTACATCCCAATAGAGGTGGGAATATACTCCGGTTCTATCCCAACCCAGATACGGATACGGGTAGGTCCCGAGGAGGGGTATACCTGGTTTGGACCTAAAAAAATCCAGAGGGTAGGAACCGGTAGTAGGTTTTTAGAAATTTCCCTACCCAACCCGACCTGAACCCAAAATGGTTGTACCCGGTTCTAGCTGTTTTTTGGATTTTTTAAAAATCTAGCCGTTTTATCCGGCTATATAGTTGTTACCTTCAAATTTTGATCGTTTTTTGTCATTTTTCCCCTATAAGTTAGTATTGATAGATGTGGGTTGATATGGTTAAATACCCAAATCCCAAACGTAAAAACATACGTAAAAAACGCAAAAAATACTCTCGTTTTACATTTTCACTCTCTCGTTTTACAATTTCACTCTCTTGAATCTTGATATAGCTCACTCATAATTTTCCGTTGGTCAAGGTCCGTCCAAAGCTCCAATCGTCATTCGTGTTCTTGCACACAATCATAACATGTATATTTGGTGCAATTGGGATATGGTTGAGTTGAGTTACAGGTCCGTAAAGGCTCGTTGCAAGTTTTGTGAAACTTTATTTGCTAAATATTCAAACACGACATTAAGCAAACACAATAGCAAGAAGTTTTGCAAGTAGTTGAAAACTAATCCTGATTCGCAACAAACACAATTGTGTGGAGACGGTGGAATATTTTATTACGATGTTAATACGGTTCGAGATTGAATGGCGAAGTTCGTGATTCAAGAATCTTTGCCTTTTAGTCACTTCAACAATCCTCGATTCACCAACTTAATTCGAGAGATGCTTCAACCTCGTTACACCCACGTAAGTCGTACTATACTTAAATGTTATTGTTTAAAATTATGGAAACAAGCAAAAATGATTTAATTGTATTTATTGAAAATTTAAATACCGGTGTAAACTTAACTAGTGACGTTTGATCAGCTCCACACGGTTTATCCGAATTGTACCTTTGCGCACCGCTCATTGGGTAGATCCCAAATCACGGCGATGAAACGTACGATTGCATTTGAACTTTTTTCATATCCACACACCGGAAAATTTTTGTTTTATTTTTTGGATAATGTAATAACTAATTTTAATTTACAAAATAAACTTTTTTCAATTGCATTTGATAACGCCTCCAACAATACAATCGCGGTTGAAAAATTAAAATATCTTTCGATTGCCAATGACGATTTTTTTCACACTCGTTGTGTTGCACATATTATAAATTTAGTAGTGGAAGACGGACTATCCGTGCAATTTGTTGCTAACTTTATTAAAGCTTTTTTATTTATGTTACATGATGTTTTTAAAAAAAGTAGAAAATATATCAAGATTATAAATAACTTTGTAAGGATATAGAATCTATATTTTTAGGGCCTAATTGGCATGTACCTATTAGGTCGAATTCGACTTGTCACATGTTTGATTATGCTTTAAAACAAAAAGATATTTTAAAAGCTTTTCATTATAGTCTTTCGGATAATTGCGAATCCGACCCATTTCTGGATGCGAGTTGGAACAATATTCAACGTCTATCATATTTTCTTGACATGTTTAAAAACTCAACTAAAAATTTATCAGGAGTTTATTATCCCACTAGTTATTCGGTGCTTCAAGAATTATATTCATGGCTTTGAATTTTATAAATTTTCAAAATAAAAATAATATGTTTAGACAAATGATTGAAGCAATGAAAGAAAAGTTTAAAAAATAGTTTAGACAAATGATTGAAGCAATGAAAGAAAAGTTTAAAAAATAGTTTGTTGAGTTACCGTACGTTTTTTACTTGTGTCGCCACTTTAAATCCGTTTTTAAATGTTGCGTGGTTTGAATATTTGATAGACGAGATAAATGACAATTTGGATATGCATGACGAAAACCTTAATTTTTCAACCGTGGCTAAAGAAAATTTTAATGAAAGTTTGAAAATAATTTATAATTTTATTTAAATAGATATGGGCCTAACATAAATATAACCACGCCAAGAGAATCATGCTAGTACCTCTGTTAAAGACCTGGTTTTGACTATATTGAATGTTTGTTCGGGATGTAATGGCTAAACGACAAAGGGGTAACATACCAACGAGCGAGCTCGGTAGATATAGTGGAGCAGATTTTATTTACACTATGACTACCGAAGATTATCGTGCATTTGATATTTTGGTTTTGTGGAAAGGAAATGAATTCCAATTTCCGATTCTTCCGCTATGGCCCGTGATTTACTAAGCGTCTAAGCTCCTAAAGTAGCTTCGTAATCTGCATTTTCTCTTAGTGACAGGGTAATATCATTATGGAGAACAAGACTAATTCCGGAAGCGGTGGAGATGTGCATTTGTTTAAAGGATCACTTATAAACGATGGATCGTATACAAGACCAAACAAGCCTTGAAGACGAAATTGCACTCGAAGCTAAAGTACACGATTAAGAGGTAGAAGAAGGAGTATCTTTCATCATATCCGACAAATAATTAGCATTTAGTGAACCCTATCGTAAAAAATAACTATTAGACAGTAAGTTAATTAAAAGTTTTATGTTATTTTTTATTCATGAATGTATTTTAAGTTTTTTTAATTAATAAATAATAAATTTGATGTTTATTTTGTATTGTTATAGAAATAGATGACGACTGTATTCTTAAGAAGCTCTTTTGATTATTATTAGTATTTGAGATGTTTAAAAATTTGTTGTGTTTGATTATGGTAATGAATGTTTAGAAAAATTATGGGTTAATTGGTATTTGGTTAATGTTACTAGAATTGGGTGTTAAGACTTAGAATTGGATTTTGGGTTAGGCTTCAGATATGAGATCTTTACTCATTCTAAACTGTATTATTTTTAATTCGGTTAGAGTTTTACCAATTTTCTACTCTAACTGATCTTTATTGGTTACAAGTATTGACTTGACTTCTCTCAAAACTTTACTATTTTCGAATCAACTTATAAATAGTTAAAGGTTCAATTTTTCCTTCTCTCTTGTCAATGTTCACTTACACTTCATCCTATTAGTGGACTACACTATGCCATCAAAAGACTACTTTCCTACTAACAATGACTCATACTCATGAAACATGATCATACATGCACTTAAAAATCTCTTTAAACTCGTATAGCACCCGCACACACAAACAATTTAAAAAAAGGTATTAACGTTGCGTGTATTCCAGCCCAAAACCTATACCGAAAACAAGAGAATAAAATCTTACAAGAAACTCACCATTAAACCATTAATTTAATCTTGTAACGAACTCGTCGCTCTCAAGGCCGGCCCTTATATATTTATGATGAAGCCTTTTGCTTGGGGCCCCAATTTTTGAAGGGCCCCCAAATTTAAAGCTACGGTTTTGCTTCGGAGTGTTTATTTTGTAGAAAAATCATCTACGAAGTTTAAATCAGCTTACTTTTATAAGATTTGTTTTAATTGCGGTTCTAAAATCGTTGCATATAAAAAGTTCATCAGTTTACTACTTAATAATAGAGACACTAAATGTATATATTCAAATGCCTTGCTCTGTTTCGTTGCTTGAAGGGGTTCCACGAGGAAGAAGACTAAATCTTAAAACTTAACTATCTACTAAAAAACAAGTAGAAGAACAGAATGAGCTTTTGTTAATTTATATTTTTTTCCCTACCTTATACCTACATGAGTTTATGTAAAACAATTTAGGATTGAAAGTGAAAAAAAAAAACTTCGTGGAAGATGCCCCAATTCTGTCAGCCGCTTTGGGCCCCCAAAATGGTTGAGCCGGACTTGGTCGCTCTCAACCACTGGTTATGGTTACATTATATACAAACAAATTTAGCCCATTCCAAACAAGTTAGCCCACTGGACCTACTTTAGCCCAATTGGGTTACACAAGATACACACAAACTTACAAATTTATAATGCCCTTGAATATAAAGTATAATAATCTTTGCAAGATAGAAAAATAATAGTAACTAACTGGGCCACATCTGACCTATGAAAGTGCTTTGATCTATTGGGCTTGTAATATATACCAGCTAGCTATCAACTATCAAGATTCAAGACTAGTGTCTGGATCTGTTGGGCTTGTAGTAACTAATTGGGCCATATTAGAAAGTGTTGTGATCAATTGGGCTTAATATATATCAACTATCTGCTTGAGCAGTGGTGAAATAAAAACCTATTCTAGAACCACATCCTGTTGGGTTTTGTGGAGGTTTGATTTGGGCTCGGTTTATAAAACAATTCGTAGTAGATTCATTAAATAAAAAACGTGGTCCTTTTTTATTTATTTGTAGCTTATTATGATATTTTTAGGGATTAAGTTGTGAACTTTAATTTTTTTTTATTTATATTGTCTATTGCACTTGTAATTTCTTATGAGTGAGACAGAGAGTAATAAAAGAATATCATGTTTGCAGACTGTGGACGTAGGTCACATCGATCAAATTACGTAAATCTCGCGTGTTCATCTTTGTTATTAATTTCTCTTGTAATTGGATTGTGTTTGTGTGTTGATCGACACCCAGATCCCTAACACATTCGTCGATTAGAATCGGAACCGAACCATTATTCGAAGGAACACATTCCAACCCAAAAAAACCGCCCTTTGTAAACTAGTTCTACATTCCCTTGTACAAACCAATTCCACTACCAAATAGGGTCCAACCCGACCCGGAAAAACCAGTTCCTTCTATTCTATAACATAAAGTCCTTTCCTTTTACCAACAAAGAACTTGCATACGACATGTCGGTTCACGTGGGCAACAATGGTCTCGCGAAAATTAAACAAAAACCAACGAGACAACGACTAAGATGACAAACCTCAATAAAATAAATATTAACTAGTTTGTAACATTGCGTTTTTAGTGAATATATTTTCTTTTGTTTGTAAACCATTAAAAATAAATAAAAGATGAAGGTTATGTTGCTTAATTTTATGTATATATCATTTAAATAAATATATTTAAACAGAACTGGTTCAAACCCGAAACCGGTCTGGAACTCCCCAAACCTGCCAGTACTGGGTAAGTTTTTCTTACACCCGACCTGATTTCCTACCCAAACCAGAGTTTAACTATATTTGACAGGAATATAAGCGATATAGAACATTCCTTAAAAAAAACCATTTTTGGGCACCACTAGTTTGGAGGAAGTTGTTATTCTTTCAATATTTGCTTTTTTTCTTTATATAAATGTCTAAGTTTATATAAGTTGTTCTAATATGTATGATACAACTTTATATTTTAAAATTTTCTACTATTTGAAAGTTGATTGTGTTCTTGAAGAATGTCACGATATTCCTATTTTTACCATCAACCACCACGAACTCACTTAATTCTGCAAACCATTGTTAGCATGTCTAGTCACTTTCAAATATATACCCCGTCAACTTCAAACCTAAACCGTTGATAAACACACAAAACCTTTATTTGAATCGTTGATACCCTAAATATTCACACTCTAATAGTAATGTCCCTTATATGATTCACGACAACAAAGTAATCTCAGCAATAATCTTTCTAATCTAATAAAAAATATCTAAGAGTGCCACGTGGCAACACCATATTTCTTTTTATTAAAATTTGTACGCTTCACTCTGCTCTTAAATAAGTATATCAATTGCTAATAATATTATTTAAGTATTTTTATTGGTGTTTTTAAAAAGGAATATATTTATAAAGAAAAAATATCAAAATTAGAAGTTATAATAAGAAAAACTTTAAAAATGATTTTTAAACAGTTGGTTTTGTAACAAAAATTTTAATTTAAAGAAAGCACAAAAGAAATTCTAAAATAAAAGTTTAAAAAGTTGATACATTGTTTTATTTATTATCGTTATTACTTGTACGTAATTTCAGTCATATATTATCTTATTACTGTTTATATTTAATAAAATATTATTTTATTAAATATTTTATTTGTTCAACTCGTATAATACATGGATACTAAAGCTATTAACAAATAAACTCGTAAATGTCATAGGTTTCAAACCTGAATTAGTAAACCCTAATATGTAACTCGGTTACATGGAAAAACAAATCAGAATTGATTCAAATTGTGTGTGTGTTTTTCCTATCGTAGTGTTTGTTTGTTTATTTGTTCATCGTTGGAGTGGAAGAGGCGTAGATGAAGGGAGATCGCCAAAAAGGGTTTAAGAAGAGGTGTTGGATATTATTATATTTTAATAACATGAATACTTCTTAATTTACATTTTAATTTATCTTAATTTTCACTTACTAGAAACATATAAAAAAGATTAGGTTTATTTTTTATTTTTGACATATCATCCAAAACTTACTTTTTTTTGTTTGGAAGGAGTGCTTCAACGTAAACCCCAATTACGCACATCCCTTTGACCCCAGGTTCGACTCTGGAACAAACCGGGACATTGCAACCACGTTGTTATACAAAAAAAAGTTAAAGTCAAAATTAACCACGTTGTAAACCCCAATTACACACATCCAAAACTTACTTAAAGTAGTGTTATTATAGTTAAAGTTGCCTTTCAAAAAAAAAGTTAAAGTCAAAATTAACCACGTTGTTATAAAAGGTCAAATTTGGTGGGGGACAATTGGACAACTCATAATGGGGCATGAATGTATGTTATTAGAACTTAGAAACCACTATCATGAATATCATTCTTCTCATTACTTTTGTACAAATTAGGGTGAGTGCTTATTTTGTCGGTTGAGTTGGTTAGTGAGTTCGGCTTAATCAGTTAGTAAATTAGGATTATCAATCCGAACACCATTTTTGTATTTGTTAGTGTTGAAGATACAAATCTAATCTAAACACATCTAAACTCATATAATCTAGACATTATTCTTGTTATTTAAATATGAAGAAAAGGTTGAAGGGTTGTGATGCCATAAACAAGTAGTGTACTAGCAGATTCAAAGAATTAAAGTTTTAATCAAGGTAACAGATAGCAAACAAGATCAAGGTTAAAATTATAAGTTAGAGTTAAATGTATTTTACGTCCCTGAGATTTCATATAAATTACCATTTGAATCCAAAAATTTAAATTTTGCCATTTGCATGCAAAAGTTTCACAAAAATTGTCGTTTGAATCCACTTAACTACTTCAAATTAACGACGTTAAGTTTGCTAAATTAGAGGTATTTTAGTCAAAATAAAATGTATTTTGGTTTAGTAATTGTGTTACTTTTGCCCATTTTATTAACTAAACATAGATTTCTTTAGTTTAAAATTTAATTATGATTACGATAATTGATGTTTTATGATTATTATCCATGGGTAGTTAATGTTATTTTATAAATTATTTTTATACTTTTATGATAATTTGTCTTTTATGGTTATAATTCAAATAATTTATATTATATGACTTGTTTGTTTATTTATATATATTTTTGTTTTGTATGTTTTATAAAGTTAGAAATGAATCATTTTTAGGTAGTTATACTTATATTTTATTTTATACAATATGATGTCTAGAGATGTTTTTCTTAATTAAATAAAAGAAATACCGACAATCATTCCTAGTAAATTAAAATCACAATGGTGATTATCATAGGAGACTGAATGCTTAAAACTTATCATGTAGAGATTTTTTATTTCATAATTGTTTCGACTAAAATACCTCTAATTTACTAAACCAAAATACACTAACAAGACAAAATAATAAAATACAATTATAGAGTCAAATAATAACTACAATTATCAAAAGAGACTAAACATATAAAAACTCTCACATGAGTTGGTTTTTTATTTCATTAAATTTTTTTAATCAAAATGACTCTCATGTTGGAAACTTAACTGAAAAAGTTAGCCGTGTTAGTTAGGTGTAACCAAATGGATTCAAATGACAATTTTAGTGAAACCTTTGGATGCAAATAGTAACACTTTAAATTTTTGGATTCAAATGACAATTTCTATGAAACCTCAAGGACGTAAAACGCATTTAACTCTTATAAGTTATAAAATTTTAGTTTCACATTTAAGATCAACCCATTTTATTATAACACAATCTGACTATGATCCATTTATGAAATAGGTTAGATTTGATATCCCTTGTATAACCTTAACATATTTGTAATGTGCTCTAGTTAATTTTGCCCATCACGACACCATTTTTAGTTGTTGCAACTCCTTCGAGTTGTCTCATTGATTACGTTGGTTTCTCTTATTAAGAACCAACTAGAAACCGCAAACTAGTATTCTAGCTATTTATTAATTGTATTGATTTATTGTTTTTTATTATTGTAAATTTCATTGCATTCTTTGAACTAAACTATTGTCATAATTTATTATTTTCATAATTAGTTTATTTAAAATTCACTTTTTACTAAGTAAATTACAAATATTGTCCTTTAAGTATTAGTAAAATTACGGATCTTATTCTTAAACTTTGATAATTACACTGAATGTCCTTTGTTTGGAAAATTATCACACTTTTCGTCCTTTTCACTAACTGAAGTTAAATATTTATGTTAAGTTTATGGTAAATGACATCTTTACCCTTCACTTTTAAAGGACAAAATATGTTACTTATATTAATCATATATTTTCTTTGTTTCTTTTATTTATTTGCTTAATTTTCTTTTTTCTTTTTTTCTCACCACTTTTATTTTACAACTTATCTTAAATATAATTAATAAATTAATTTTAATTGTAAAAAATTAATTTCAGTTATTGATTTTAGTTAAGTACTTTTATGCTAGAACAAATAAAATTTAAAGAACACCTAATAGTTTTTCTAAAAATAAAAATTACATAAACTAAAAATATAATTTACCGAAATTCATGAAACATAATTGATTAAAACATAATCTAAAACATACATGGGTTTAAATAACACTAATTAATAAAAAATTTAATGAACACCTAATAGTTTTTCACTAACAATATTATTTTGTTTCTTTATGATTTTATTTACTTTACTTAACTTTTCTTTCTTTCTCTCTTATAAACATTTTTGTTTTATAAACTTATCTTAAATATTATTAATTAACTAATTTAAATATTTTATTAAATTCAAATTTTATTTATAGATTATTAAGTTATCTAATGTTTTCATTTGTTTACTTTAGTTATTTCACATTAGTGAAAAATTAAACTAGTAATCAGTTTGTTACGCCGTTACTTTTTAACCCTTTTGCTACAAAAATTTCAACTAAATCAAACAGTTTATTTTACGTATTATATTAGAAACCTATCAAATATCGTATGAAATTGGGCCATGATTTTTCATTTTACTTAGTTATAATTATTCTATGTTAGGTCTTACATATGATTAGGTTTTGCTTAATATATAAAGTCTTTAATTGTTTTTATTGTAAAGTTCGCTTCCGTTTTAAGTTTTAGTGGTTTATGTTTGATTTATAATAATTAAAACCCATTAGTAACTGTTTAAAAAAACCTTAAATAATAGTGCCTTTAATGAAATAACATTCGTGTTTTTGTTAACTAAAACTTCAGAATAGTTGTTTGGACTTATCACTATGATAAACTTTTAGATGGGTTGCTCACTATTTTATAAAAAGAGAGAGAAAGAAATGTTAAAAGTCAAACCGAAGCCGCGACCCTGTGTAGAGCAACCCATTGACCCATGATGCTATCCTACTTTCTATTTTTTTAAATTGATTGGGTCAATAATATTTTAACACCGCTCAATATATTTTTTAAAATTTTTATTAGGATACTTAAGGCTTAAATTTCTTCCCTGACCTGTTTGCTTCTTTTATAGAAAAATTTAATCCATAATCGTTTTATATTTTCTAAACATTTTTATATAAATCTTATTGAAAATGGATTTTTTCTAAAATATATTTTTATAAAATAAATATTAGCCATCTGATTAATATTTTTAAATAGAATAGTAATTTATTATATTTCAATATAATAAAAACTAATCATAACTCATATTTAGATGATCAAAAATAACTAATTAATAATATTTAAGATAAATATTTAAAATAAAAAGTGGTTAAATATATAGAAATAATAAAAAGTAAAGTTAATAAAATAAGCACACAAAGAAAGAAAATAAAAGATTATAAAAATTACATATTTTGTCCTTTTGAGGGTTAGGGGCAAAATGGGTATTTATAAAAATATAACAGAAAAAGTTAACTGATGTTAGTAAAAAGGATAAAAAACGTTACAAATTTTCAAATAAAGGATACTCAGTGTACTTATTAAAGTTTAAGGATAAGATCCGTAATTTTAAACATACTTAAAGGACAAAATTTGTAATTTACTCAAGATTAAATTATTTTTTAGTTACAAATTTCTCTCTTTTCTCATAGTTAAAGACCTTTTTACGTACTTAATTATTAATTAAGAACATTATCAAGATCGAAAATGATTTGGGTAAGACATATGCACACATGTGCATTATTATGACTTGTATTTTATAATTAAAATTATAATTTTAGATTTTTTTATAGCAACAATGTCTAGCATTTTTTGACAGATTTATTCTTTGTTGAGGTATGAACTTATAACCTTTTGGTGGTATGACTCTACTCTTAACATTAGGCATCAATTCCCCACCTTGTTTTTTTTATACTATAATTACAAGGGTGGATTAGTGAAATTGACAATTAACTTTCTTTAGATTCAAGTGTGATCGTTGAATTCAATAACATAACAAGAACTTATCGGTAGTAGACTAATATAGAACTTCTATTCTTTGCGGAGTAAAAGAATAAAACTAAGGGGATCAACTCATGTTTTTCTTAAAAATAAATCTTATATTGTTTTATTACAAAAAACGTAAAAATCCAGGGACACGAGGCCAAAGGCCCCCATGATCACTCCTTTGGTATCACCCTTGTTTAAAAGAAATATATATTTATAATAAAAAGTTACTTAAAATACTATTAAGCAAGATAATTTTCATTCTTTGTATTAATCTAATCAAGTTAGGCATAATCATATGTAACTTTTATGGCATTAAATATAACAATATATATAAAAAATATCATCACATTATTAAATCAATACAAGTGGGTCATTTTCCGAAAGGTTCGTCTAGTCTGATCAATTTACCTCTCACATTAACGATTTGACATGTACCGGGATTAAGTCTTTATGATAGTTATTTTCAAACTTGAGTGGCTAGATCATAATAACAAATTTGATTTCATGTTTCATGTTTAAACCTAGTTGTAGTCCATTCCATCTATAGTTAAATTTGCTGTTCATAAAAAAAAAGTTAAATTTTATTTTCTCTCTTAAAATCATTACTTTCTTCTCAAAACTTAATTATATATAGGGTTGTGTTATACAAGGGTTGGGTTATACAAACACTTTTTTTTATTATTTAGACATCCTATTATCTCTATCTCTTTCTATATATATATATATATATATATATATATATATATATATATATATATATATATATATATATATATATATGCATGTATAGAGAGATGGAGAGAATGAAAATAAATATATCTATCAATTCACAAAAATGATTAAATTTATAATACTCATTTATATATCTATGTATTAGTTAATACATTTTAAATTGCCGTTCCAAAAAATTAAATTAAATTAAAATAAACATCAATGAAAAAAGAAAAAAAAATGTCATTTCAAAGCCCACCCGACAATATTCATATTCATATCGTAAAAGTATTGATGTGAATTAAGAATTGCTTTGAAACCCCACGTTTGATGTCGACTTTCCATCGACCTTTCTATCGACCCACTTTCATTCATCCCCCATGCATATTCTATTTCTTTCACATATTCATATCTTTTATTTTATTACAATTAAATAATAGATAAATTTATTTCATAACAATTAAAGTAATAGGCAATGAAACAATAATACTCACTTTTTAATTTTTATTGATTTAAAAACACCAGTAGTTTTCAAGATTTATGCCGGCTGAGGTACAGTTATTTTGTAGTTTGTAGAAGCACTTGTAATTTTTAATGATAATCCATAAATTAAATAAAGCTTAACCGTGTGATTAAAGTTATATTAATATATAAAGATCGGATCTTCCCATTTATTATGATGCATTGGAAGAGCACAGTCTATGTAATTGATGAAATAATGGCTTAATAAAATACATAAATATTATAGAATCCTATTTTACATTTATACGTATGTTAGTACGAAGGACATAATCGTAAAATAAAACTGTGATTTAATTTTTATGATTTTTTAAAATTCTTATTCGCAAATATAATATCAAACCGACCCTTTAATGCATTTTTGAGACTGAGATCTTGATTTTTCAAGATCATGGTTGTATCCTAAGTTTTTTTTAAGTGAAAGTAAGTGAAAATAAACTGGAAAATTCTCTGTTTTTTAGTTTTTAAATAAAAAAAGATAAAAAGGAAAAATAACGATATTTAATAATATTTCCTTCTAGTTTTCCTTTCAAAATGGATAGATTTTAAGAGAAGTTAATCAAATAGTAATGTAATTGTCCCTCGTATATTTAATTTCTTTTTCTTTTCTTATAACTTTTGAAATATGAAATTATATACATTATATCTTTTCGTTACATCCTTCCTTTTATCTTCTTAATTTCATTTTCCTTCTTTTTATTAAACTCGAAAACACATCCGAAATAACAAGTAAACCAAATTATAACACATAAGAACAAATTGCATAAAAAAGATAATGAAAATTTTCATGATTCTTTATTAATTATTGGCTATGTAGGTGTATTTATGTTAAAGATGTATATAAAGCTTTCCGAGTATGGCTAATTGTGATTTTCTCATAATATTCGTTTTTTAATTATAATGTATCTACTTTAATTTCTTATTTTCTTATGCTATTAATCAAACAATATTAATCAGATTTGAATATATTAACTTATTTATGATAATATAAACAAACAAACAAACAAATAAACAAACCCAGTATGTTCCACTGAAAGTAGGGTCTGAGAGGGATAGGTGGTGGCTAGTCTTTCATCTATCTTTGGAGACAGAGAGACCGCTTCCAAAGAGACCCCTGGCTCAACAACGATAACAACGAAATTATAATGCATATATCACGTAGACATACATCATAGAATAGGTACAAGAAAAGTGTACAACATAGAAATAGATACAAGAAATGTGTTTATGATAATATACAACATAGAATAGGTACAAGAAATGTGTTTATGTGTTCCATTACGTACCATAGAAATACAACCGATAACTAACGACTTAGAAATAAATAATCTCTTGTGAATATAAAATAAAATTCTAACGAACCAATGTAACAATTTTCATTGGGGAAACGATTCCGTGTTACACAATTATTAAGTTTTTTAGCTTCTAAAGCAAAAACTATCGACAGTTCTAGTTTGACTTGGTTTCGTACTTTGTTATTAAAAATATCAACATGAATAAACATAGGAAGGTGGTAGGATGCTTATGATGTCTTTTAGAAAATGATTATATCTTTCACGTGTGATTTATATATTTAATAATTATTATTTTAATTAGCCGGTTTGACGAACGATTCAATATACTTGGATTGAGTATGAAAATACTCAAAATAGTTTGTTTTATTGAATTTTGTAGATGTATCGATCAATTTTCTGATGATTTTTTATCGAACATAGATTTAATTCATCATATTTGAGTTATGTGGTCTCTCAAATCAAATGTAAATTTTGTTCTGAGTCAAACTTAAACTTATATATAGATACACAATAATATTTGTCCAGTTTGTCGATTTAGAGTTAGAGTTAGCGTGAAGGTGACCTAAGCTCAACTTGATCTGTTTGCACGACTATTTTGGGATTATTTTGTTGTTTAATTTTTCATATATTTATATATATATATATATATGTATATATATATATACACACACTGCATCTTTTGTAATAAGGATGTGTAAAAAATTGAAGAAACATAATAGACAACAAAACTGAAATAAACTAATTTATTGTAAAATCAATGATTCTGTTATCCTTTTTTGATAAATAATCTATGAAGTTTAGTTATGATATAAATAATTGAGTTAATTGAACTAAACAAGCTTACATATTTTATATTTCATGAATAATATGATAAATGCTGAAAAAATTTTGTGATTCTTTTTATTGTAGATACCATATTATTATTTGTCTATTCTTTTTAATAAAATAAAAAGACTTCTTATATTTAATTTGAACCAATAGATAATTGATTGAACTTATTAATTGAAATTAACTTTAACTCACCCATCCAAAATCAAAGGTTCATCGAATTCACCGAACTCTTTCCGGCAAATGACTTAGGTGGTGTTTGTTTTTTAGAAAAAGAGCTTCTAAAGCTCTTTTGTCTGCGCCAAAAAGAGGCGGGCATATGTTTGAGGTCTGCAGAGTGTTTATTTTTTTGAAGACGTTTTATTAAAAAACGTCTGCGTGACCTCTTCTTGGAGAAGAGGTGGACCAATGTCTTCTAACCTCTTCTAACCTCTTCACAGTTCATTTCCCCTAAAACCCCTCTTCCCCAAATACCCACACCCCACTCCTCCCCACAACCACCTCTGCTCCCACCTCCATTCCCGTCGCCACAGTTCATTTCCCCTAAAACCGTCGCATAACCCATACACACCTGCAAAAACAGCTCAATTAACAACATATAACAACACAAATCATCAAATTTGGTTGAATTAACATGTGGGTTGGTGAGATTTCCAGTTACATAAGACGATCGCCGATCGGATTATGGAGATTATGGGGATATCGATGAGGGAGTAGCGAAAATCGTAGTGGGTCAAGTGGGAATTTAGGGTTTGGAAGAGGGAAATCGCCGGCGAACGCGACGGCGGAGAGAGGGAGGCGGAGAACAGAGCTGCCGGAAGTAGGGCGTCGACGACGGCGAAGAGAATCGGAGCGGAGAAGAAGAGGAAGGAGATGATCATGGTGATTAAGAAGAAGATGGTTTTGAAGCCTCTTAAAGCTCTGTTGGTTCTTTCGACTTTTAGGAACCCCATGGTGGTTCTCCGGCGGTGGTGGTGGTGGTTTGTGGTGGTGATTTGACCGGATAAATTGAAGGTGGTGGTGATATGGGGGAATCAATTGGGGGGAGGGGGTGAATTGGTGAAATACAAATAGGGGGATCGAATCAGTTTCTCTCACATCGAATCTTTCTCGCTCTAGATTAGTTTATTTCAGCAGTCTGTCTGCAGACGTTATAAAACAAACAGTCTTCTTAATACAGACTGCAGACGTTTGGTCCAGCTCTTCTCCTACAGATGCCTGCAGATGTGGTCTGCAGACTGCATACGTTTTACCTCTTCAGAAACAAACATCACCTTAAGCGTCTAAGACCAAACCCAACCAATTGTAAAAATCAAAGAACCAAAACATTGGTTATAGGTTTTGTTTAGTCCGTAACAACCCATGCACACTGGACTAACAAAAAAAACCCTAAACCTTAAATATTCAGGACGAAAGTTGGGTTTGGGGCTAGGTATAAAGTTAGTTTTAGAACTGTTCGTTGGTTTGAGACGAGTACGAGATTGGATTATACCCGCACCCCAGTCCTCCCTTCGAGTACCCAAACCCTATTACTTGAATATACTTTTTAATTAGTGGCTTCAATTAATATTCTTTCCATTCATTTCGTCATTCACTCGTAACAAGATCAAGTGTCTATTTTATTAAAAAAATTTTATTAACAATATCAAAAAGAAGGAGTGTTGTTTAAAAACCTAAGAGCATTCACAGTGAAATCCTTAAAAATATGTGAGTGTGTTTGGTATATTATATTGAATGATTTGAATGATTGTGAGTGAAAGAAAAAGAAAATATTATTGTTAATTAATGTATTTGAAGAATCATTGTTCAATCTCTATAAATTTTTCAAAGTGGTTGTTAGTGGAGAACATGCGGAAAAGTAAGGATAAGTGTATAAAAGTATTATTTAATTAAAAAAATATAATGATTTTTATTTTAATTACATGAATAAAGATAAAAAAATTTACTGTGAATATCTAAGGTAAGTGGTAGAATACAGTCGTATCTAACACGAGAAAGCAAATGGGGAAATAACATGTGGATCGTGGGTCTTTTTTCCTTCATTTGGTGGGAGTGTGGGGTAATTGGTAATGTAGAAATTTAATACATCTTTTGACTATTATGAAAAGTTTTGTTTTATATATTTTTTCTGTATTTTTAATAATATAATCATGTTATTTGACAAAGGGTCTCTTGTAGATATAGTCAGACACAATATTTAAATAATTTTATGGGCCATATTGTTCAATACGCTCGTATTGGTTTGCGTTATATTAAATCGGTCAGTATATTATTTTTTTCCACTTTTAGATTTAGTTTTTCTGGTTTTATATAACTTTTTAATATTTTTATTGATTTATATCTTTTTGCTTTAAATTTTGCACTTATGAAATACTTATCTACAAATTGAATAAATAGATTGATTCAACGTATTAAACCGTTTACTCGTTCTCTTATTGAATGATTTAATATGATGGAATCATTTTATTTATAAAATTTGTAAATAAATAATTTATAAAATCATATATAGCCCAAAACTAATATAACTTAATAAATCATTAAATGTTAAAAAATCTAAATAAAAGTATAAAAAGCTTACATACGATCATAAGGCTCATTATCGTAATGGCCAATATGAGCCGGCAAAATTCGTGTATTTACTAATTTGATATTTTGGAGACCAAACGATTCTTATTAAACAATACTGCTTGTATACAAAGTGCACTAATAATAGTGTCTAGGTATACGTAGATCCTGAACCTATTTGATAGCCTTTGTTTAA
This sequence comes from Flaveria linearis, assembly GCA_024085815.1. Classification (NCBI taxonomy): domain Eukaryota; kingdom Viridiplantae; phylum Streptophyta; class Magnoliopsida; order Asterales; family Asteraceae; genus Flaveria; species Flaveria linearis. Next base: position 3,846,911 of record CM044009.1, on the reverse strand, counting down.
TTACTAAATTTTACTATTTATAAAGCTGAATAAAATAGCTATAAATATAGAATAAAATTTTAAGAAAAAGAAAACAGAATGGGTGGAAGTAAAATTAGTCGTAAGAAAATGATATTTTTATGCCATTGGTATGGTCTTAAGCCTCTTAGGGTATCAGTTGTATAACTCAAACAAGTCAAATTATATCAACTAATAATTGACTATCATTTTATTTTGTCTAAATCTACCCAAAATAACTCATGTTGGTAGGAGCACAACCCAAACTATCAAATCTTCACAATTCACTTCGGCTTCCATCACATGAGATACCTACCCAAACTTCCTAACCGAAGCGCCAACGACGGTATTGCCAAGTGACCCAAGGCACCCGAAGCTCTTTGTCGATGGTGCCCCGAGTGCCCTTAATTCAACCTAAATGTCATATCACATATTTTTCCCTCTTTAACTTTACATCACCCCGAGGTGATGAACCAATCCATTTAACTCCAAACACCCACTTTTTTATTTTTTTTCTTTGATATTACACATTTAATTTTAATAGAAATAAAAATTACCCTTTATTAATAAATTAATATAAAAAGTTAAAAAAGTAATTAAAATTAAAATTTCAATACTAAAACACAAACTAAACTTATGAACATTTGAAAATATGTCGACCAAGTCCGACCGAAGTTGGTGATGCACTTCTCGGTTCCTATGGCCGACCGAAAATATGATGATGAAGATGACAGTATTTAAAATGTTAAAGATTTAAAATTATAGAAGAAATTGTGTGGTGTGTAGGAAACTAAATAAATATTGTATTTATAGTGATTTTGAGATTTTTTTTTTAATTTAAACTTTCTAGTGACCATTCATCAACACTCATATTACCCTTATCACCTCGTTTATGCGTTAATATAAAAGGGCTTAAGTTGATCAGCACACACGCCCAGGGCATTAGCATATACCATATGGCCTTAATTACAAGTTGGAGTAGTTTTATCTATAAATATCCATTAATAATTAATCATCATGTTGATCATCACATATTCATTATATAAAAAATTTTGTTTTTAAGAATCTTACTTGGTAAACTCAATGTGACAAAAACCTAAGGCGGGATAAATAAAATAAAACAATTAAAAAAAGAAGTATACATTTAATGATATGTCTTATTAGAAAGCCAGAAACTAAGATCATGATCATGGGAAAAAGTTTACATATATGTATTTTTTTTTCAAAGATTATATCATTTAGAGTTAATTACACGCTTGGTCATGTTTATATTGCAAGATCGGTTATAACTTTTGAAAAACTATATCATTGGTCCTAACTATTTGCCAAACAATAACATCATTGGTTTCTAAGAGCATTCACAGTCGTTTTTTTTTCTTTATCCATATAATGACACTAAAAATACTACTTTTTCTCTCATCTTTTGAATTAAGTAATATTTTTATATATTTATCATTATATTTTCTCTCTCATACACTCACAACAAATTTTAAAAATATTAAAAAAATTATAAGAGTTGAACAGTAATTCCTTAAATTTACAGATAGAACAGTAACATTTCTCTCTACTTCACTCACAGCTATTTATAATCATTCCATATAATATAAGGATTATATTCACATAAATATACCAAATGGGCTGTGAATGCTCTAAAGTGAATAACCGTTGGTTTTAGGCGTTAATTTAAAAAAAAAAGACCTTTATACCCTAGATTATTATCATCATCATTATTATTATTATTATTACTACTACTACTACTACTATTATTATTATTATTATTATTATTACTACTACTACTCTACTAGTTGTAGTAGTAGTAGCAGCAACATTATTATTATTATTATTATTATTATTATTATTATTATTATTATTATTATTATTATTATTATTATATTATATTATTATTATTATTATTATTATATTATTATTATATTATTATTATTATTATTATTATTATTTTATTATTATTATTATTTTTACTACTACTACTACTAGTTGTAGTAGTAGCAGCAACAATATATTATTATTATTATTATTATTATATTATTATTATTATTATTATATTACTACTACTATTATTATTATTACTATTATTATTATTACTATTATTATTATTATTATTGTTATTGTTATTATTGTTATTATTATTGTTGTCATTATTGTTGTTATTATTATTGTTGTTATTATTGTTGTTATTATTGTTGTTATTATTGTTGTTATTATTGTTGTTATTGTTGTTATTGTTGTTATTGTTGTAATTGTTGTTGTTGTTGTTGTTGTTATTATTATTATTATTATTATATTATTATTATTATTATTATTATATTATTTGTAACATCTCGAGTTCCATGGTCAAACGTAATAGTTAAAATAAAAGAAATATAAACTTTACATTTTATGTATTATTAAAGGAGTAAGAAACTAGTGAAATGACTATTTAAATTTAAAAGTTTTAGATGAATTTTAGTGTCGTAAGAGACCGTTTAAATTTATATAAATATAATAATATATATATTTAAACGTGCCCCGTTTTTAACGAAACTTAGGTTGACTTGTAGAGAAAAATAAACTCGTCTTAACGATATATTTGAAGTTTTATAAGACGTTAAATTTAAAAAGTTATAAGAGAAAAACAAAATAAACACCTGAATTAATTATAATAATATAATAATAATAAAATTTAAAAATCATATGTAATGCAAAAGTAAGCATTTGAACGCATGGAAGCTGCTCAAAATGTTGTCCACATCGATGCAGAAGGGAAATTACTTCTTTTAGGAGTTCTTATAAATAGACCTTATGGGTTCAAGTTTAGACTATATTTCTTTGGGAACGCTCTTGTCACACCCCAACCTTGACGGCGGAAACGTCGAGGTGTGAGAGTTAAGATCGTTCACAGCCACATAACGCTATTATTAAATCCAAATATATTATTCATAAGTTTCAAAGGTAACATTACATTCATAAGTTTCATCAATGAACTAATATTTGACAAGACATAACATAGTATAATCAATTGATTGTATTAACTAGGTCCAAGTCCTAGATTATGCCAGCAACATAAGTGCACTTCAACTTGGGGGATTTCCTGAAACATGATAAAAATAAAAGGTCAACTATAAATAGTTGGTGAGTTTCCAAGGTTTTCATACATAATATGAAAAAATTACAAGTAGCAATTCATGTCATAGGTTATAAGCTAGTAAGGTTATAGAACACATATCGTTACAACCAAACCTCGACTTGATTACAAGTATATAAGATTGGCTAAGTGTATTTGGTTCCCTAGTGCACAAGCATACGGCTCCTAGGAGTCGGCAATACATCGACTTTAGCACCAAATAGGCTTGTCAGGCCCAAAGATCTAAGACGTCGCCAGGCTAGCAATAGTTAATGATTGTAAACAAACTATGTATCTCATATAATCACTTACAACACACAATAACCATGACAAAATATAAAGATGAATTGCAAGTGCTTTACAAGTCTCAAACGTTTATAAGTGTAAGTTGTATAAGTATCATGTTTCACCCCAAAATAGTGTGAAATAAAGTAAAAAGGGGCAAGGAAAAACTCACATGATATAAATAAGATGATAGTAAGAAATTAGCGATGCTCCAATGATTCCTTTTTACAAGATACCTAACGTATATATATATTCCAAGGTTAAGTTTAAAGGTACAATTAACGAACAAACGTGAACTAGGGTTTCAATTGGGATTTGAGGGTTTTAATAAAAATACAATTGATTATGTTTTGGTTCAATAAACATAGAATAAATCAATTAAGATTGAGAATGATAATGGATGATTAATTAACTTATTTATATTAGTTGGTTTAATAAAGATTAAGTATAATGCGTGGTAAGAAATAATTAATTAATACTTATTTAAATGACTTGCAAAATAACTTGAAATTATTTAAAATCATTAGCTTATAAATGATTTTTGTATAAAGGTTTTTTTCTTTTTTTTTTTTTTACGTCAAACTTTAAAATAAGAATAAAAATAATAGAAAATTATATTGTTTTATAAGTTTAAGAATTTAAATATAAGTTTAAGAAATGAATTTATTAACTATTTATGATATAACACGGTTAAAGGAATAAATGAATATTTAGTTATTTAAATAGTTGTTTAAATAATTATTTGAGTAACTATTCATTTAACATGTAAATTTACAATGTTTTGAATAATATAATTTTGATCCATAATAGGTTTATAACATTTAAATCATATATGACTTAATAATTTTCTATAAACTTTTACTACAAAAAAAGTATTTAAATTTAAAATCATAACTTTTTAAAACCTTTAAATTAATTTAATAATTGCTGAAATGTTTAGTTAACCAAATAATTTTATTTGGGTTTATTAACATATTAATAATTTTTGACTTACGAATGTAAAAAAAATAATTACATTAAACAAAGAAAAGAAAGCTGGCAGAGGCCCGGTTAGAACCCGGACCTCATGCCAATGAGGATCGCGTGTTGCCAGTTGGGGCATGGCCCATATTTGTTTAAAAACTGCTCAAAAATGTTTAAAAAAAACACTAATTGAAAACTCCCCCAATTCTCAAGAACCCTAGAAATCCATTCGATCCCAATTGAGCACCAAAACATGAATGTTAACGGAATAAAACTTAGGGCTTTTGATCCTTGAATGAAACCGTATGTTTGAGTGGTTTTAATTACCTGAATGATGTTAGAATTCGATGGACACGAATGAAGAACAAGTCGCGACGGGGTGAAAGTGGTTTGAGTTGCAATCGTTGATATTATCCAAATTCGTTTGAACAGGAAGCTTCCAATGGTCTTGTTGAACGAAAAACCTCTATCAATTTCAGTTATTATTGGCAAAATGGTGATGAACACTAGCGTTGTAGTCACGATGAGGATGGGGAATTGTTCGGGAGATTTCAAAGTGTTTTAGTTGGATTTGAGTTCGACAGTAGCTTAATATTAGTTAAACGTGTGATAATGATACATTTAATTTGATTATTATTAAGTTTAATGTTCGAACGGCTCTATAATTAAAAGCTTCGGTTTCTTGGATTGTTTGGGATCCATAACCGTTGTTTTAACTCAATTAGAGGTCATAACTGGGTTCGAGTCATCCTCACGAACCGGTTGGGGTGCGTTTGGGTCAAAACCAAGGCTCAAGGTCCGGTTTTTGCCTTTGCCGGAGCCATGGCCGGCGACCGGAAGGTCCTGCCGGAAAAGCGGCCAAAAGGGGGGAAGGGGGGTTTGTTTGGTAATTTACACAACTAGTCCCTGTGGTTTTGTAGTTGTTTAATGGTTACCAAAAGTTAGGTTTTAGTTTTAATTATTTTACAGTCTAACCCCCGAGGTTTTAAGACTTTATTATTTTATGTAAAACCAATTAATTACAAGTTTTAAAAATAAAAAAAAACTTAGATTGTTTTTATTTAGTTACAAGATTACCTTTAATATGATTATTGTTATTATTATTATTATTTATTATTTTTTTTTATGTAATAATTACCATTGTTAACCTTCAATTTAAAGAATTTAAGACAAAATAAAGAAATAGGCCTAAGCAACACAAGAGTTTCATAATTGGCAACAAAGGTCCTTTATAAGATTAAACGACGTTAACGTAAAAATACAAGATGTTACAGTCTCCCCAACTTAAAAGAATTTCGTCCCGAAATTAAAATGAACTTAGATGAACAAGGGAATTATGATGCAAGGTAAGTGTACAACGAACAATGTTTGACGTTTGATTACAGATGAACGCTTCACTTTATGGAATCTTACAAGATTCTTGACTTAATATATACCAACTTGAACTCTTCCAGTAAAGTACGAGACGTTTTGAGATGAAACGTTGGAAAATGATGACGAGTTACTGTGGTATGTTAGACTTATAAAATCATAACTTGCAGAATATAATTTCGTGGTAAAGTGATGTCTAGAAATCAATACAAGATCAACAATGGTAAGAGAGGTTAACCGTCAAAATTTAAGAATCCCAAACGTCACCATATGAAACGATCTTAACGCATGTCTTGTGAATATGCATTTCTCCTTTGACCAACCATCGTCTAGGTATAATACGATATGAGGAAATTTTGGAATGAGTTCACGATGGTGATTAGGAACATTATTAAAAGCAGAAAATCAACGGTCATCCAAAATGACGATCGATGTTTTAATGCCATACCACGGTGTACGAATATTTGAAACAGATACAGATCAATTTCTCGACCCGTTATCCCACATGAGTCAATATGACCTCTAAGATAAGAATCATTTTAGTTGAATGAAAAGTTAAACAGGAGATTCTCAGGAACACGGATGTTAGACTTTGTCATATATAGAGGTGAGGCACTTGGACATATACCAAGTTATGTCTTTTCTTTTATGCCAAACCCATGGCTATAAATTATGAAAAATTATGAATCTCCATATCCGCGTCATAATGAAAGTAATAACGAGTCTCGTAGATCGAAATCAAGATAGAGTTTTAAAGATTTCCAAGGTTAAGGATTCAAAGCAATTCAAGTAATGACGCAAACAATAAGAACGGTATTTGTAAACATGTTTTGCAAGGTAGCAATCTCTAAGTACAGGTTACACATGCAGTTCAACAAACCATAAGCACAGCTGAGAACATTTGTATGACTAGAAAGACATAAGCATAAAGTTGCTAATGTCTTTAGCAGAAAGTTTGTTTGAGAAGACTACCATCATACAATCATGTGTTGATGATATCTCAAAATGAAAGTTGATAAGTAAGGAATAAATGGTTCCATATAGCTAGGTCAAACCAAACATGAGAATAAGGGAAAGAAATCGATTTAAGAATTTAAATGCTCCAAGCTTGGAATCAAAATCAACCTAAGGCGACCAGGTCTTCTTTCAAGTTCAGAGATCATGCTTTGGCTTGATAGGTTGAAACACTAACATTGTTTCACCCTTCAAGTTACTACATGCTTCTCGTCACTTGATTACAACCTTGGTAAGTTGAAGATCAAGAAATGAGAATAGTCATCAAGGTGTGGTTTTCACTCCTAACTTGATGGTGTATTCCCAAGGTACGACCACTAACTTACCAATCAAAAAGTTCGATCCCAACTCATTGTTGAGGATCCACAGAAATAAACGAGGTAACTCACCATTAAGGTAAGGGAAATCACTCCTATCTTAACGATGAAGTTTTACAAAAACAAAATATAACAGGATGAACTTCTTTATCAAAATCCAGAATTCACTCCTATTTTGATGAGGTCATTTTATTTGAGAAAATACAATCCATGAAAATGAGATTATCATCAAGGTATGGAATTCACGCCTATCTTGATGATTGAATTTCATAATAACAAGAAAACAATCGGAACTTGACAATTGTCACCAAGTACGGGTTTCAATCCTTATTTTGGTGAGATCATGTCATTTGTGAAATGTCATTTCAAAGAAAATAATTGAAGTCAATCCTCAAGATAGGGTAATCACCCAATCCAGAGGATAAATTTCATAAAACACACGATTGGAAACCATTTATCGAAACGAATAGAGAATCATCAAAGTAAGGGAATCACCCCTGTTTTGATGAGTTAGAATCATTTAAGATACGAGTGTTCTTAGTCATAGGTTGACTTGCAACTCTTGCATCTCTCACGGTGCAAACGGTTCAAAGTTTGACATAACAGCGAAAAGAAAAGAATATCAATTAGAATTTCAGAAAATTTCAAGTTACATCAATGTAACAAAACAGTAAATCATTCTTACAAGCTTAAGATCAAGGTTCAAGATAACAGAATTTGTTATGGTGTTCTAATCTTGGAGGGTTTAAATCGGAAAAAAACGAAATCAAGGACATGCATTATTCAACACCACAATGAGATGTGAACATTCGATTCACAATCAAAAGGAAATACATGGACTTCTCAAATTATGAGGTCAACAATAACCTTATTGAAGACACGTGTACTTATAAGTGGTAACAAAGTTATAATTAGTTTATTTGATTATTGAGGTGAGTGACCATTATAATATTTGAGTTAACAAAATTAACATTCAATTAGCAAAGTATCCCGAGATGTAGGAAATCCACCTACAACATCGAATGTCTTTAGTTATGGGACACACCCTTAGGAAGGTTTGAAACCATAAGTAACGATTTAAAGTTTTAAAGATCATTCGGTTTAGATTCCCAATATCTTTGGGTATAACAAGAGTCATGTACACGTTGATCAAGGTATAGAAATAGCTATATGAAACGCCTAACGTGTAACGATGTTTAAACGTGGGAGTTGAAACGTAAGACGAGTTCAATATCACAGGAACATTATGTATGATAAGAATGAGAAGAAACCAGTTCAAGGAATCAAAGATTTTTAAGATACAAAGAGAATGGTTCCATTTGGTAACGCATTACCATTTAGAATCGTTGACATGTCAAGGTAAATTGACCCATTGGCCTTAGAAACTTGTGTATGTTGACCATAGTTTATCACTCATCCCAGAAATCCCAGGTAAGCATAACTGGTCTCGCAATGAGATTTATACGATATGCTTGCCTTAGCCCGAAGGCTTTTGCCAGGAAATCCCGAATACAGGTGTCTATGTGTCACACAAATTTCTTTGGTTAATGAAATCAAAACCTTGATGAGATTTTCATAGATTAGACATAGAGTCTAAGGAATTGAACCATGATGATAAGTGTAGACTCCACATGTCGATGAGGATAAGTTTAGGTAGTTCATTTGTCGGGGAGAGCCACAGAGTCAAAGTTAAGTTTAGGGAGACAAGTAACTAAGTTTTAAGAATACATAAGGCAATCCTATGCTAAGGCATGAAGTTGCACAAAAGGCATAGCATTATGTAGCATTCAAACAATATGTAAGCACCAAAGGTATGACGATCTTTCTATGAGGTTCATGCAACTATAGTCTAGGTCACCATTTCTAATAACCTAAATCCCTATAGTTATGGGCTCTGATACCAATCTGTCACACCCGGCCCTTCACACACACAATATTGTCCGCTTTGCCCACGAGGAGCTCACGGATTTGCTTTTGGTTGCCCGGGAGAAAACATCCCAGGGAGGTCACCCATCCCTGGATTGCTCCCACCTGAGCACGCTTAACTATGGAGTTCTCCTCTCATCCACAGCCAATACGCCCAAAACGCGTTGTTGATATTAGAGGCCAGACATTCTTTATGAACCAGGAATCTCTCCTGTCCACGGCCGATGTGGGATATGTGTAGGGTGTCACAAGCACCCCTGTTTGGACTCATCGTCCTCGATGAGCCCGAGAAGTCACCATCCTTGGTGAGGTATGTCCCACCCCCGAACGGCACAGGAGTGGCTCTGATACCAACTGTGACACCCCCCGCAGGAAGGTGTACGAGAGCCGCAACTGGATATTGTCCGCTTTGGCCGCAGCCTCACGGGTTTAAAACGCGTCCATTAGGGAAGGTATCCAACCCCTTATAAAGAAGCCTTCGTTCGCCTCCCGACCGATGTGGGATGAGTAATAGCCCTCCCTGTGGGAGTATTTGCAGGCATGTGTCCATCCACCCACCGAAGTGAGACCCAGCGTCCTCGCTGGCACAACGGCCCGGCCCTGGCTCTGATACCAACTGTGACACCCGCCCTTCACACCAACAATATTGTCCGCTTTGCCCACGAGGAGCTCACGGATTTGCTTTTGGTTGCCCGGGAGAAACATCCCGGGAGGTCACCCATCCCTGGATTGCTCCCACCTGAGCACGCTTAACTATGGAGTTCTCCTCTCATCCACAGCCAATACGCCCAAACGCGTTGTGATATAGAGGCCAGACATTCCTTATGAACCAGGAATCTCTCCTGTCCACGGCCGATGTGGGTATGTGTAGGGTGTCACAGCTCTATATAAAGAGAATCCCAAGTTTTTAATACCCCGTTAGGTATTGTTAGTTGTCGTTTTAGAGCTTGGGTAGGAGCGCGAATAGGAGACTCTACATCAAATTGTCGTAGATAGTTTAAGGTATGTTCTCGTTTAAGTTTATGTCAACTTATTATTATTTATTTTATATTATTATTATTAGAGTAGTTTTAGTATTATTACTATTATTATTTTTAGGCTTTAGGTTTATTGTTAGGGGTGGGTATTGAGTAGCCTAGCCTTAGTTAAGCATGGGTACTGATCACCCATGCTTAACAAGGTAGCGTAAACCATATCCAACCATTACAATAACTAGTTAGTTGTATCATTCTTAACCTAGGATTATTAAACTGTATCAGGACCTAGAGATATTACCAGATTGTACTAGGAAAAGTTATCAACTATTGGGCAACTGCTAAACAGGTGAGTTCTTCTGAACAGTTTTTCTAAAACGGGTAACTGGTAATAATTGAAGAATTGACATCATAGCATCTATGGTATGGGCAATGCTTGATAGGATGCTTGAGGGCTGCTTGTATGATTCTGCTTAGCCAGTGGAGTTTGTATACACAGCCTGGTTATATGAATTTAGACTGTGCTACTCTGTTCCTATCTGTTTGCCATGGCTGTATCTGCTTGATGCAATAGTCAATAATACCATGTTTTGAATTTTGAAGAATGCCATGTTTATAAACTCACACTTTTATGCTGAGTCACAAATTTTTCTATTTTATGGACAAACATCCTAGGTGCCAAGAGTTGCCGAAATTGGAGATTACATGCTATTTTACCGAGAAAATAGAGTCTAGAGCGCTATTAAAGATTCGGATCCTAATATAGTTAAAGTGATGTAATGGTTTTATCTAAGCATGACAATATAATGTTTATTTGATGTATAATCAAAGTTAGACTTCCGCTGTGAATTTGGATTACTATGTGTTTCCAATGTATATCTGATCTGTAACGCTCCACAGGTATGCACTGGGAGGCGGGCGTTACATTATAATTATTAGTATTATTATATTATTATTATTATATTATTATATTATTATTTATTATTATTATTTTATTATATTATTATTATTATTTTTATTATATATTATTATTATTATTATTATTATTATTATTACTATTTATTACTATTACTATTACTATTACTATTATATTATTACTATTATTATTACTATTATTATATTACTATTATTATTACGATTTTATTACTATTATTATTACTATTATTATTACTATTATTATTACATTATTATTACCATTATCATACTATTATTATTACTATTATTATTACTTTATTATTACTATTAGTATTACTATTATTATACTATTATTTACTATTATTATTTCTATTATTATTCTATTATTATTACTATTACTATTATTACTATTACTATTATTACTACTATTATTACTACTATTATACTACTATTATTACTACTATTATTGTTAGTATTGTAATCA